>KE372801.1:1454765-1464870 GCA_000418225.1 Zizania latifolia | reverse complement strand
CCTAGCGTTCGTCAAGGAGCTCAACAACGTCAACAAGCTCGACGACCGGAGCACGCGAGGGGTCTTCATCAGTTACGCGGAGGGCACCAAGGCCTACCGCATCCTCGACCCTGCGACACAACGCGTCCGCATCTCGCGTGACGTCGTGTTCGACGAAGGGCGAGGTTGGACGTGGGGTAAGATGGTGGACGACGGTTCGACTTCGACGATCAGCGACTTCGTCGTCGAATACGTCCACTTCGAGGGAGCAGGGGGAGCTAGCAGCTCATCTTCACCGAGTTTACCTGCTCCCGCATCTGGCACGCCATCAGCTCCGGCGAGTCCTCCACCACCTCCAGCACCGGCCACACCCCGCTCTTCTACACCGGCACCCACACCTCCGGCATCAGCATCCGCAGCTTCGGTCCATGATGAGCAGCGCGTGGAGTTCGCCACTCCGCTGTCAAACGACGAGGACCGCGTCGACGCCTACCACGACGACGAGCCTCTGCGCTACCGCACCATGGATAACATCCTCGGTAAGCAGCCCATCCCTGGATTGGCGCAGCATGACCTTGAGGCGGAGCTACACTTGGCGCACGACGACGGCGAGCCGTGCTCCTTTGCTGAGGCGGAGGGAGACGTGGCCTGGCGCACCGCGATGCAGCAGGAGATGGACGTCGTCAAGCAGAACCGGATGTGGGAGCTGACTGATCTTCCAGCCGGCCACCGCGCTATCACCCTTAAGTGGGTATTCAAGCTCAAGAAGGATGAGGTCAGGGTAGTGGTCAAACACAAGGCTCGGCTGGTGGCACGCGGCTTCGTCCAGCAGGAGGGAGTCGACTTCGACGACGCCTTTGCACCTATTGCGCGGATGGAGTCCATTTGTGTTCTCGCGCTGGCAGCTCAGGAAGGTTGGCAGATCCATCACATGGACGTTAAGTCCGTCTTTCTTAATGGCGACTTGAAGGAAGAGGTCTACGTTCGCCAGCCGCCGGGATTTGTCATTCCCGGCAAGGAGAACAAGGTACTTCGCCTACGCAAGGCCCTCTATGGCTTGCGGCAGGCGCCAAGGGCGTGGAACGTCAAGCTAGACTCCACGCTGAAGAGGATGGGCTTCGAGCAAAGCCCGCACGAGGCGGCCATCTACCGGCGGGGCAATGGAGGCAACGCCCTGCTGGTGGGTGTCTACGTCGATGACTTGGTTTTCACCGGCACCAAGAACGAGGAGGTGGCTGCATTCAAGGAGGAAATGAAGGTCACTTTCCAGATGAGTGACCTAGGGCCTCTCTCCTTTTATCTGGGGATCGAGGTGCACCAGGACGACTCCGGGATCACGCTCCGTCATACCGCCTACGCCAAGCGCATCGTCGAGCTGGGCGGACTCACCGACTGCAATCCAGCCCACACTCATATGGAGGAAAGGCTGAAGCTGAGTCGTGACAGCACGGCGGAGGAGGTGGATGCGACGCAGTATCGGCGCATTGTGGGCAGCCTTCGCTACCTTGTCCACACGCGACCGGACTTGGTGTTCGCAGTCGGCTACGTTAGTCGGTTCATGCAGCGACCGACAACGGAGCATCAGCAGGCCGTAAAGAGGATTCTACGCTATGTCGCGGGGACCTTCGACTACGGCTTGTACTACCCGAGGTGCCCCGGTGCGGCGCACTTCATCGGGTACAGCGACAGCGACCACGCTGGTGACATCGACACAAGCAAGAGCACCAGCGGGACGCTGTTCTTTCTTGGCAAGTGTTTGATCAGCTGGCAGTCGGTCAAGCAGCAGGTGGTGGCTATGTCTAGTTGCGAGGCAGAATACATCGCAGCCACCTCTGCATCGACTCAAGCTCTCTGGCTTGCTCGGCTGCTTAGTGATCTTCTCAGCAGGGACATTGAAGCAGTGGAGCTCAGAGTGGATAGCAAGTCCGCTCTGGCCTTGGCAAAGAATCCTGTTTTTCACGAGTGCAGCAAGCACATCAGAGTGAAGTACCACTTCATCCGTGGCTGTTTGGAGGAAGGGAGCGTCAAGGCAAGCTACATTAACACCAAGGATCAACTTGCTGATCTTCTCACCAAGTCCCTTGGAAGGGTCAAGTTCTAGGAGCTTCGCGCCAGGATTGGGATGGTTCGAATTCCCCAGAAGACACCGCACAAGACTTAGGGGGAGAAATGTTAGGATAAGTCTTACTGGCTTACTGCAGCATGTGGTTCTTGCTGCAGCTGCAAGGTGGTCTTGCAGCAGCATATATTCTGCAGCAGCAGCATATCTGCACTGCAGCAGAATATATTCCTCCCTTCAGCTTTTAGGTAGTTGAGAGTATATATTTTGCACTGCAGCAGAATATATTCCCTCAGCTTTCAGGCAGTTAAGAGTATATATTCTGCACTGTAGCAGAATATATTCTTCCCTTTAGCTTTTAGGCAGTTGAGAGTATATATTCTGCACTGTAGCAGAATATATTCTTCCCTTTAGCTTTTAGACAGTTAAGAGTACTTTGCATTTGACTGCATATTAGCAGCATGGCAGCAGCTAGTTGGTATAAAATGTATCCCCAGCCCTTGGGGAGTGGCAGTTCATAGTATCCCAGTAAAAAACGAAAATTGCCCCAACTCTGAGTGTCACCTCTAAACTATGCGAGTGTTCTCTCTAACAAGTACGAACTAGAAACGAGCGGCCCCATAAGTATGGCTGCTAATGGCGGACTGCTTGGACCAATCTAATGAGCTCCCGTTCATAAGCCGCCAGCTTGGCGTGTCGTGGGGCGATGGGCTTGCTGTAGAACGCCACCGGTCCATTGCCTTGGTGTAGAACGGCGCCGAACCCCGAGCCGGACGCGTCGCATTCGACCACGAATTCGCGGTCGAAGGCGGGCAGTTGTAGGACTGGTGCCGTTGTCAACGCACGTTGCAGGGCGCGGAACGCATCTTCCGCCTCTGAGCACCACCGGAAGCCGTCTTTCCGGAGGAGTTTGGACAGTGGTGCTGTGATTGTACCGAAGTCTCGGATGAAGCGACGGTAGTAACCAGCCAGCCCTAGAAACGCACACTGCGCGCACTGAGCGTTGGGTTGGCCAGTCAAGGACGGCACGGACCTTCTGTTCGTCCATTGCGACGCCTGCTGCCGAGACCACGTGGCTGAGGTATGCCACCTCACGTGTCCCGAAGGCGCATTTGGACTTCTTCATAAAGAGTTGATGTTCCTGCAGCTTGGTTAGGACAAGATGAACATGGCGAAGGTGCTCCGACCAAGACTTACTGTAGATCAGGATGTCGTCGAAGAAGACGAGAACGAACTGTCGGAGGAAGGGTTGCAGGACTTCGTTCATGAGGGCTTGGAAGGTGGCCGGGGCGTTCGTTAATCCGAACGGCATTACCAAGAACTCAAAGAGTCCCTGGTGCGTTCGGAACGCTGTCTTCTCCACATCGTCTAGGTGCATCCGCACCTGGTGGTAGCCGGAGTGGAGATCCAGCTTTGTGAAAAACTGTGCACCGTGCAACTCGTCTAGTAGTTCTTCGACGTCTGGGATTGGAAATTTGTCCTTAACAGTCTTGTCGTTTAGGGCCCTGTAATCCACGCAGAAGCACCACGAATTGTCACTTTTCTTGACTAGTAATACCGGGGCGGAGAACGCTGATGAGCTTGGCCTGATAACGCCGTTTTGCAGCATCTCGGCGCACTGTTTCTCCAACTCTTCCTTCTGGGCGTGCGCGTATCGATACGGCTGGACTGCTACTGGCGCCGTCCCCGGTACTAGGCAGATTTGATGAGAACGAGTTCGTGTGGGCGGAAGTCCTCTGGGTTCTGAAAATAGCGGGGCAAACTCGAGCAGTAATTCCTCCCTGAGATCGGCATCCATTGTCAAGAGGGCTGGAGAAACCGGCTGCTGATCCGTGGCGTTCCAAAGAACGCGGTGACCGTGGCGAACGGAGGCCATGGTGCGCTTGCCGAAATCCCATAGGATGGGGCCTAGGGACTCCAGCCATTGTACGCCTAGGACCATATCATATGAGCCCAAGGCGAGACCGTAGCAGTCGATGACGAATGGCTCGCCGCCAATTGTGAATTGCAGACCCTGGCAGCACCCCGGGCTAAGTAGTCGATCACCGTTGGCCACTGCGACACTGAGGCCTGCCTGGTCCTTTATTGCGATCCCGACTTGTGCTGCTGCGTCGACATCGACGAAGTTGTGCAGAGAGCCCGAATCAAGCAGCGCCGTGAGTCGGGCGCCATTCACGTCCACCTGCAGTTGCATTGTCCTCCCCGAGCGTGACTGGATGCCGGTAAGGGCGTGAATGGAGATGGTGGGGTCCGGGGCGGCAGCTAACTGGTGCTAATCATCCTCGTCGTAGATGGCCTCAATGACGAAGAGCTGCTTACATACCTGTTTGTGCCCCTGTGTAAAAGTGTCATTGCAGTGGAAGCATTGGCCGTTCTTGCGACGCTCGGCAATTTCTGCAGGGGATAATTTCTTAGTAGTCGAGGTCTTACCGTTAACGGATGCGCTTGATGAGGCCGGACCACTCGCCGTGCCAGAAGATGCCAAGGCGGCCGGTCTGGGGGGAGGCCGGCTCATTGATCTGGATGGCGCCGGGGGTGGGGTGGGCTGCTGCTGCTCGCGCTGTTCGTACGCCCGTGCATACATGACCGCCTCATCCAGCATGGCTGGGCACTGCAAGGCGACGTCTGTGCGGAGTGGTGCTCCCAAGCCGACGGTGAAAAGCTGTACCTGCTGTGCTTCCGTGATGCTGGGGTCTCACAGGATAGCGCCATGAATTTGTTGCAGTAGTCGTTGACGGAGCCATCCCGGCGGACGAGGGCCAGTGCACCGATTGGGCTATCTGTCAGTGGCGGCCCAAAGCGTGTGTTCACAAGCTGGACGAAACAATTCCATGTGGGAGGGCCGCCATTGAGTTCCAACCTGTGATACCAAAGTTGCGGGTCATCTAGCAGGTGGAAGGCCACGTATGTGATGCGCTTGTGTTCCGGTGTCCGGCGTACGCGGAAATAGCGCTCGCAGCGATTGAGCCAAGGTAGTGGGTCCCCATCAAATTTGGGAAACTCCAACTTGTGCGCCGTTGGCAAGAAATCGCTGCCGTCATCTGCCCCTGCGCGCCGATCTGCCTGAGGCGCGCGCCCCTGGTCCTGTGCTGGCCGATCCTGGGCCGGCTGCTCCTGGACTTGCCACTCCACACGCGTAAGCACGAGATTGAGGGTGATCTGTTGCTGTCCCTGATCCCGCACCGTGACTTCTAGGGCGGCGATGGCGTCCGGGACAGGTTGCAGTGGCCGGACAATATCCTCTATTGCCTTGAGTCGCCGAATGGCATCGGCGAGGGTTACTTCCTCATCCGTACCCGATCCGACCCCGGAAGCGGCGCTCATGGTGGGCGGCCAACCTGAGTCTACTGATACCAAGTTGTCACGGGTCGGGGTTTCAACGGAATTGGACGATACGAATCTCCTCAAATTATATTTAAAAGTAGTGGGTCAAGGCCTTGGACCTCGTCGGCGCGGAGGGGCCGTTGTGGCCGGCGCGCCACCGAGGCAGGGCGTACAGAGAAGGCGAAACCTGAATTGGAAAACTCGACGACTCAACTAGGCATCGTGTCCTATTTATATATATAGGACTGATCTACAACCATCTTCTAACAAACTGAATTTAAAACTGATTTCAATCTAAACAAGACTCTTTATCTAAACTGACTCAATCTTAACCGAATACTTTAAAACTAACCGGACCCTGTAGGCTGGGCCTGGCCGGGCCTGTTGGCAGCCCCTGTGCCAGCCTCCTCCTTCTTCCTGCGCCTGGTACTGCACACCCCACCTGACAGTCACAGATGAACTTATATATCTCATTTGTTATATTGAAGCTAGATTATACTCTGGCACACCTTTTTATTCCCAGTCTTCTGTGAAATAACTGAATAACCGTCTCTTGGCTTAGAGAAGGCAAGTTTAGAGATAAGTAATTTCCTCCAAATGGAAGAGTGGACCTTGTGAACTAAAAGAAGTTATAACAAGAATAAGTGAATTTCTGATTGAAATGCATGATATTAACATATATTCCTTGATTAAATGAAACCACCATGATCAATGCATGATATTAACATATATATCCCATCACCATGGAGTCTTGGCTGTAATGAGGGTTACAGTACTTCTTGTTCTGCTGGCAGTCATTGCAGTAGCATTATTTAGTAGGGCCCCTGCAGGTGTATATAAGTTAATAAATCATGATACACAACAATCATATAAAGGCATGTTTTGCATTTAACTGCTAGACATTGATTATCAGAGAGATACTAAACAATGAAATAATTGCACGCAACTTGTCACTTCGAACATGTTTTGCCCTGAATCTTGTAACTGAAGATTCTACCGATAGAGAATCACTTCTGCAACTCACTGCAAGTGATGGGATGCCTCTAGGTAAATACTGGAGTTATGCTTTGGAAATTTAACAAAACAAACAAGGACAATAATACATGCACAAAACTAGTGTTAAAATGCATTTCTACCTCAACTTCTGCTAAATTTTATACTTATTATTAACCTGCATCCAAAGTCCAAATTTAAGCTAAAAAGTTAAAAAAATAGAATTTTATTTAGAAATGCCAGATCTCTGATTTCCTACATTAGTATTCGCTGGGTTTGCACTAGTACCTGGAGAGATTGAAACGTTTGGCTCTTGTGCTTGTTGTTGACCATTTAATGTTCTTCCTATGAATGTCAGAACCCTCATCTAGTGCCCCTTTTCTGATTGTCTCGTCTTCGCACTCAACCAGTCATCTAAAAATTCATCAATAAATCATGAATGCAATACTGTCATGGCGACAATCCTATTTTTGCCGAGCCATAGTATGGTGCATATATTTGTGTTAGCATGTGTTCACTTGTTGAGAGATCTTTGTTTTACCTAGTCATCTCGTCTTGCTTGCCACCTTTCTCTGTGATAGATGCATACACTCTGACATGTGCCTCATTCTTGGTATGCAAACTAACTCGTTTTGTTTTTTCCAGCTTCTTGAACAGTTTGGCAATGTGTGGCACCACAGCAGTGTCCGAAAGTACCTAACACCAGAGGACTGGTCACCGACCGAAACAAAGGGTAGGCCATGGTATGGCCTGCTCACGCTGCTGAGGAAGTATCCAGAACATTTCGTCATCAACACAAGATCAAAAGGCAGGGTGACATCGGAGTTCGTCTCGCTTGTCTCTTTGCTCTCATAGGGGCAAACTAGCTCCAACAGCTGCAGACTCCATTCTCGCGCAGCCGAAGAATTTGAGCTCAACCATTGCCAGACCATGTCCAGGAGGAGTTATGGCTCATCTCTTCACTCGCACAGCTGAATTGGACCCCTGTTGTAACCGTGCCGGCACTGTGTTTTACCATTGGCTATGTAATTCAGAGAATGGCATAGAGAAACAGGACTTTTAACTTGTGTTAGTAGAGTTTGCCCATGTCTCGCTGTGTATGTTTGAAGTGAGGATGTGGTGTGTCCGTGTGCACGTAAAAGTTGGTAAGGACCCACCCTTGTTTAAGGCCACCCTTGTTTAAAGCCTCTTTGATGTAATAAAATTATAATCAGTCACATAACTAATAATCAAGATCTCTTGTTTAGGACTGCCAGTCTCTTTGATGTAATAAAATTATAATCAGTCACATAATTAATAATCAAAATCAATATTTTTCTGTTTATCCAGTAATCAGGTTTATGCTATAATCTTGATTATTAAGATGTTCTAAAGGGGATTAAGTCAGAATGATTTCATGAGACATTAGCTTCCGCTAGCCAGCAACTGATTGCTTCCGCTTCTGGGAAGATTATACTGAGCTCGACTAGACGACTAGTTTCTGCTAGACTAGGATCCTAGTACAGAACATCAAACGAGGAACATTATATATATCGTTCTTTTAAAACAGCTACGACTACGTCTAAACTTAAGATTTAAGAATCGACACATATAAAATAGTAAATGTGCTAGTTCTTTAACATAAACTGATACAACATATTTTGATTGGATGCAAGGTTAAAGGATGGTATGAAATAAAGAGAGAAAATGCACTAATCGGTCCATCTCTACTTAAAATGCACGTAAGCTGTGATAAATAGGGGCAAAGTAGGTTAAACAACAATGAATCTGTATACATGTTTTTTATTCAGATTATTGTCAAATGACATAATCAAGAATTAGTAATACATCAACTAAAAAACATAATACACAAGGGTAATATTATCCATCTAACCTCCACTCCCTTATTCTAGGATTTTTAGAGCAGATCAGCTCAACCAAACACTTTCAGACTTACTCTAAATTACACAGGATCTAGATCCACATAGATTCAGAGCTTGGATCTAGATTTTATGATCTAAAGCTCTACCAAACAGGCTCATAATTGAGCCACGCTGTTTGTGTTGCTTCTTATTTAGAACCAGCGTATATAAGTATATGTGCTAGTTATGAAATCGGTACTAATAATTTTTTGATATCCGTACTGTTTTAGCAGCGTCAGTACAATAACAATAACCAGCATTATGGTTTTCAACCAATGGTAGTTATACTAAACTAGTTCGATGTTATGTGCCGGCGGGAAAAAGGAACGTAACCAGATACGGGGAACGAAGGGAGCTGCGAAGCCTCGGATTGCGAAAGTTCCATCATTTTCTCGTCGAAAGATTTTGATAACCTGCAACTTTGCTCTCCTACCTGCCTTTCTTTTTAGGGCTGTTGTGATGTATTCTATTAATAGTATTATACTACATGAATTTTAGTTGTCGATTTTAAATAATAGTTTGATACTTTTAATTAATTATAATTAAGGCATATTGGTTTAATTAGTTTTCTAGCAGTCGACAACCAAAAAGCATGCATGTGTAAACTAAGTGGAGTTTTCAGAACGGAGAAAGTAAGTTTAACCCTTACATCAAAATTCTTTTGAATAATTTTGCTCTCTATAAATTATAATAGTAGTAGTAGAAGTTAATCTAAACTATTTATAAATTAAAGATTGATGGTTAGGATAAATTAGAAAGCAACGGAAAATTTGTCTGTCTTCTGCCGCGGCGGGGCACCGCACTAGTGCCGCGTCTCGCACGCGCGCTTTGCGGTGAGATCGAGCCGACGCGGTGTCGCCGTGCATGGTGGGTGCCTGGTTGGGGAGCTAGTTCGTACGAATACGTGACCCGATAGAATTCTTCAGGGATAAGCTGGCTGCTTGATCGATCCACTTGGATTTCTCTGCAGGGATCAAACATTCCGGCAATCGTGCGCGCCAGTGCTGCATCTGTATCACTGCATGCACTTGATCGATCGATCGAGCGCACCTCGGACGCACGCGGCACGAGCTGTGGTCGGGTGAGTACTCTGTATATGTACACTGCAGTTGGCAGTGGCGGATTCCATTGTCGTAGGACAATGACTTTCTGATTAACTTAAGTATCAATTTAATTTAGTATTAATGATAGATATGATGACTTAATATCTCGCTAAAATTCTAGAATCTTAGATAATAAGTTTGTAACAATATTAATAATTTAAAATTCTAGATCTACCTTTGCAGTTGGGTATGTTACTCCTCTTGCCAATTTGATCCCCTGCCAGGTTAGCACTCAGGAATTCGTATAGCTAGCTGCCACAAAGAGGACACCGTATCTCTTTCCCCCAAGTAACATAAAACAAGCAAAGCATAGCTATACCAGGAAGAGATGATGTCCCGAGTGAACATATAAGCATTCTTCTCCAAACTGTGTTCGAACCTATTCAATTATTACACTTTTGGCGTTCATATCAATCGGTTGTTTATCGACTATGGTAACCAAATCGATATATAACCATTAAATTGAACTGGTAATAATGGTTAATTACCGGATAGCAACCGGACAGTACCAGTTTAAGAAACCCTGTATCAACAGCACATATCCCATTACGTAACAATAGATATTTTAGTATCTATCGGTGCATGCGTGGAGCGCTCGTACGAGTACGTACGTGGTCGGGTCACGCGCACTCGTCTTCAGTTCGGCGCGAGCGTCCTCTACAGCGAAATGCACTGTATTGATAGTGCGTCCTGATGATTTCTCGGTACAAACACGTATTGACGGCTACGGATCGGATCGGAACGGC
>KE372801.1:1329824-1364731 GCA_000418225.1 Zizania latifolia | reverse complement strand
CTTACTTCTGATATAATCGATACTTTGGATAAAGGCCAGATCTTCTTCGTCTGACCCCGGAACTGACTTGATAGCCCGATGGCGATGACGTGCGTGACGGAGGGCTTCGGCAAGTTGATTTTCCTGCGCCTGGATTCGCTGAGGAAGGACTTGCAAGGCATTTTCTTCAAAAACTATCGTCACTCGCGCCTCTGCAATCTTCGCCTATATCTCAGCAAGCCTCGAAACCAGATCGGCTTCCTCCACTTTCAGCTGTGCTAGACGAGAAGAAGTGGCCGATGACTCGCCAAATAGATTGTCTAGACGGGACTTCTCCTGAACAGCAGCGGCATTATCGGCTCGGGCAGCATCCAGCTGTAGTCTCCGACTCACCCTGTCGGCCATCCTCTGTTGAGCTCTGGTAAACAAGGGCCGATGGAACTCTTGGTGAACCATCGGCATCAGCACCATCAGCATCGACCGGCATAACATCAACAGCAACGGTGGCCGTAGCATCAGCATCGGCAGTAGCGGCGGCTGGAACGACGATGGCATCAGAGACGGCAGCCAAAGTGTCAGCATCGGCAACAGCATCGACCGGTGTGTCGACGATAGTCAGAGCAGGGGTCGATGGCTAAGAAGAAAAGATGAAGGAATAGAAAGGGTCACGATTGATATTCATGAGGATGCAGTGCTTCGGAAAAACAGGTTAAAAGGTATTGGAATACGAAAGGTTTTCTGCAGATTTGTCCATGATCTGACGTTTGGCAGAAATTAGTACTAGCAAAGTTGTAATTTCAAAGCATCGGGTTACACCCACGCTCCGAAACTGGGGGGCATGTGTTAACGGCAAAATTTGGTAAAGCCCAAGCCCAACACAGTTTCGGCACAGCCCATGGAAATCAAGAAATCCGATCAAAGCATGGTCAGTGAAGCCCAACCATAATACGCGCAGTTGATCGGATAAAGATACGAAGAAGCCAATAAAAAGGGAAAATAGATTTTTCAGTTGCAGTCGTATCCATGTAGGACAGCAAGTTTTCGGACTATAAATATGCAACGCTTAGGTTTAGTTTAGGATCATCAAAAAACAGATCAACAAACAACTCTCGGCGCATCGCCAAACTTGCCACGTATCTTAGTCTATGTATCATTTATGTTGTATCAGGTGCGTGGTTTAGATTAAATATGTTAATCTAAGACTTCATCGATTAAGTTCAACATCTTAGTCTATGTATTTGATTCGTGTCACGTATCGTTCATTTGGATGAAATATGTTCTGATATGTTTAGCATTATGGTTTGCTGTAATTTAGCGACTGTCTTGGTTCGGTCCAATCTTGCGGTTATAGCGAGTGATAATGTGAATACAGATCAGGCATGTTGAGGCCAGATTCTATTGGGATATAAGCCGATAGGTTATCTTTCTGCGTTTTAATCTCATCGTTGTATCGGGTATCGAAATCGGGCGATACACATCGGCCTAACATTATTATGAATCTTGCTGTCACATCCTGATATCGGCTCTAGTATTACTTTCAATTGCTTTCACAGATTAGTTAGTTCAGGCCGATGCCGATATTACAATAGGTTTCATAATAGATACATTTCTTGTACATCGTACATCTAATATGCCGCGTTGATGGGTCCTCATCATATTCTTATTGCATTTTATCTATAGTCATCCGATACACGTTGAAACCATCGGCTCAATAGCCGATAGGCGTTACTGCTTACGTTTTTCTTGTCTATCTTATCAGGATCAAACTGATTGGCACGCCACGAACCGCAAATTTAGGACCTGCACTAGAGTTAAGCAGATCTCTCAGGTCACGCGTGTGACCAAAAACTTCACCAACACAAACCTATCAGGCTGATTAGAACCATTCATGCCTTTACTGAGAATAAAAGAAGGAGAGAAGTTTGTTTGGACCAATAAACATCATAAAGCATTCGACTAAATTAAGGAATATTTGAACGCTGCTCCAGTGTTAATCCCACCTCGGCCTGACAAACCTTACAAGCTATACTTATCGGCCGATGACGTAAGCATCAGGTCAGTGTTGATTCAAGAAGTAGAAGGGAAAGAACACGTTGTGTTTTATCTAAGCCGATGATTGCTAGATGCCGAAATAAGATACCCCGCAGTTAAAAAGTTATGCTTGTGTCTATACTTCTCTTGTACTAAGTTAAGGCACTATATACTATCGGCGTAATATGTAAAGCCGATGTGATCAAGTACATGCTATCGGCTCTAATTTTAAAGGGAAGGATTGGCAAATGAGTATTTGCATTAACAGAGTTTGACCTACAATATGAGTCTGCTAAAGCAGTCAAAGGACAAGCCATCGCCGACTTTATTGTGCAACACAGAGATAAAGAAATAGACTATATGGAGCCGATACCATGGACACTCTTCTTTGATGGATCGGTTTGCAGGCATGGATGCGGAATCGAGTTAGTAATCATATCGCCTCAAGGGGCAAGTTTTGAGTTTGCTTACACTATCAAGCCCTACCGTACCATCAATCAGGTAGAATACGAGGTAATCCTCAAAGGTTTAAAACTTTTGGCCGAAATAGAGGCCGATGCTATTGAAATCATGGGGGATTCATTGTTAGTAATCAAGCAACTCTTTGGGGAATATGACTATAAAGGAAAATATTTAAGGATGTATTTTGAAGAATGCTAGGAACTGTTAAAGAGATTCAGAATGGTATCATTAACACATGTATCGAGGAATCAAAACCTAGAAGCTAACGACCTGACACAAGCCGCATCAGGATATCGGCCGACGCATAAGATGATCAAAGCAGAAATAGCCGATATTGATATTGAAGACTGGATGGCCAAAATAGTTAGTTACCTTTGGAATCCATCACAATCAGCCTTAAGAAAGCTACACTATAAAGCCTTAAAGTACGTGTTGCTAGATGAGGAACTATACTATCGGACGATTGATGGGGTCTTGTTAAGATGCCTAAATTTGGAGGAAGCCAAGGTCATGATGTGCGAAGTGCACAAAGGCATAGTTCAAAACGTGCCCACCCATGTCCCGAACTCGGAGGCATACGACGCACCGTTACAGAGACACTCTAACCGACATGCGCTTATTTATGAGAGACGATCAAAATTCATCGACAACGACCGACTCGGGGGGCATCGCGCCTGTTCAAACCCGATGAGCATAAACCGACGAACTCGGAGTTGGCCGGGTTCAACAAGCAGAAGTTAGAGTGTGAAATTTTCGAAATTTTCAGAGTTTGGTTGAACTAACTCAGGGGGGCATCACGCTTTTTCATAGCCGATGAACATGAGCCAACAGACTTGAAGTTCTTCTAGTTCAACATTCAAAGGTTTGAAGGTGAAACCTTTGAATTTTTCGAGTTTTGCTAAAACGACTCGGGGGGCATCACGCTTGCTCGAAGCCGATGATCATGAGCCAGAAGGCCAATCAGAGGATGCGTTCGGCCAAATAGTCCAAACCTTTACACAAGGGCTCATCGGCAGAGAAAAGGAAAATGGTTATCACCAACAAGACAAATTCACCAAATACAAGTTCTTCAATAGGTATTTTATTATTTACAAGGGAAGAGCATTACAAAAGCCGATGACAAGCATGGTGACTACAGTATGTCTAAAAAGTGTTGCAAGCTAGGGATGGCATCGGCTTGAGTCTTCTCAAAGGACACGATGGTGTTGGTCACATCCTCGTCACTGTCGATAATCGGTCGAAGGGCTTGTTGCCTCTGAGCACACTCCTCGATTAAGTTGATTAGTTCGGCCTTCCTAAAGGTGATTTTGATCGGCAAGTCTTTCAAGAACTGCTGCCGATTTGCCATGCAGGTGCGAAGCCGATTCAGTTGATCGGTCCGTAGGCGTATTTCTTGAAGGAGGCGATCTTCTTCAACTTTTAGCTGATCTAGGTATGATTGGTCTTCGGCGATAAGCTTGAGCAGGACTTGAAGATGACAGTCGGTTTCTCGCACCCTCACATCGGCAAGGCCAGCAAACACAGTAAGGTAGGCCGATTGGTGCTCACGAGAGTACATCCATAGAATGACATCGGCCAGATCTTGTGGGAGCTGATCGATAATTTTCTGAAGACGAGGTCGCGCTGCTTCAATGTCTTGAAAGAAAATGCCGATCGGGCAACGAAGATAGTCAAGTAAAGCCGATAGGTCATTCGGCATAGAGTCTCGAAGGGAGAAAGCCCTATCCGATGCTTGAGATTCCTACAGAAGTATAGGGTAAGACGATGAGGGATTCAGAAAACAAACAAATACAATCAATGAGTTACCTAAGGGCATCGACGTGCAGACGAAGCGCTCACCGCTAGTAGAGAATCGCCAAAATTGTTATCATCACCAAGGTAGAAGTTGAAGCGATTCAGGTCTTGGTCACCATCGGCGTTGACCGGCTGTGTTGGAGCATTTGAACCGTTAGAAGGTGAGGGGTCCGGTGAATTTGCAATTGGAACAGTCAAAGCTTGGAACTCGAAGACGAATACGAAGTGGGCAAAATTTAGAACAGACGAAGCAAGAAATTGAGCAAGCAAAGATTGAATGATCAGAAGAGACGTACTGATTAGTGATCACCAAAAGCATCATGATCGTTCAGCTTGATCCTCTTGCTTGGTGGAGAGCTCAGGATGTCGGACGCCATGGCGAGGGGTGAAAGAAGAAGAGAAAGAGTAAGTTGGTGTATGGTGAGAGTGACCGAGCTTGAAGAAGGAAGCTTATCGGGTAAGATTTATACTCAGCAGTCCGATGATGCAGTTATCGAGGGAGATTTTGAAACGTGATGTTTCGCATTTTAAATTCGAGGGGCATGTGTTGACACCAGAATTTGGACTGGCGTGCCATCGTCAAGGCAAGCCAGGCAACAAGAGCCGATGGGCCACCGATGAAGGTTTAACAGGCGGAGACGGGCTACGTGTGGTGTGGACTGATACTTTGTTATTAGTTTTTCATTTAGTTAGCAAATAAATAAGTCACTTAGGATTCGCTGTTATTCATAGATGACGTGTCCACCTAGCTATAAATATGTAAGCCAGGGTCATTGAAAACACACACAATTCAATCAATCAAACCCTTCGGCGCATCGCTAACTTTAGGTACGTAGCATTAGGGCGAGTCCTCGTTAAAGTTATGGCTGCATCGGTTGAGTCTGATCTCTAACTTCGACGAGGATAGCCTGTTTAGTGAACCGATTCATGTGTTCATGGCTTTCTCGGTTGAGTCTGATACTATGATCAGATGGAGTAGGTTTGCTAGTTATCGGTTTAATGCATTTATTTATCTTCTATTATTGTGCCTTATTGAGTAGATCTATGTGTTTGCCAATAACGATAGTTTAGCTCGTCGTACTAGATTAGATCGTATATCGATCGTCAACGGCACGCTACCTCGGTTGAGTCTGATCCATGGCGTTAACGGGGCTACATACGGGACGATCTGACCCGATGTGTTAAAATGACGTTCATCGGAGTTTTAACCGATAAGTTATCAGTTACTCTATCAATCGGGTATATTCTGTTCGTTATGCTCTTGATAACCTATCTTTACGCTGCATCAGTTTAGTTTGACTGTAGATGTTGGTATCGTAGAATTGTAATACCAGGGCCAATTGGTAGGGTTTATTGCTCTGCATACACTTTCTCTGATGCATCATGATTCCCGTATGTGCTATCATTACCGATGTTGATAGGCTATCACCGATAGCGTTATGACATCTCACGTTTATTTCCTTATTAATTGTAGGATCAAATTGACTGGCACATCTACTGACACCTCCAAGTTATTTAGGACATACACTGGAGCTAAGCAGACACTCCTAGGCCTTCGAGTGTGAAGACGTACGAATACCTGTGATTTTTGCGTCAACATAATCCGAGATATAGAGATGAGTTCATTTTTCGGTTGTTAAACCGTGCCAGATAAAAACTAAACCAGTTCTAATCTAGTTAATTGCTGGGGTGTCTTACGCAATCTAGAAACAAAGAAATGACTATGTGTTTAAGAATGAGATCCCTACAAATGTGATTAATATCATTTGCAAAACTATCTCACTCTTGTCACAGTGGCTGGCCTTGGCTCCTAGGCGGTTCCAGGAAGTGGCTGCAAGATGGATCGACTTGCTCCTTGCAAGCATTCGGGCTCTCTCAAGAAGCAATGTGCCAAGGATGCCTGATCCGAAAGATGGAAACTGATTTTGGGGGGAACTCTGAACCTTTTGCTTGCGGTGGAATATCTCCTTCTGTCGATGTTTGGTTTCTGGACAAATGTTCCTGTTTCGTGAACGATTATTTTGATGTATGTGTTGAATCCTGTTGGGTCGTTCTCTTTATGAATTCTGTCTATGGCGTCGCTGTGATCATGTTGTGTTGACCGCTAGCCGGTTCTGCTAGGCTGCGTCCCTAGCTGTTTGAAAAGGTGTTTTGTGATGGATGCCTAGTGTAGGAGATTTTTCTAGCATGTTTTTATTTTACCATTTTGTGAACTTCTCCGTAAAGCTGGTGTCTCTAGCAAGTTATATTTTCAGCTTTCAATAAAAGCTAGGCAGCATACATTTTCCTCGAAAAAACAGTATAAGAACAATCCAAACGGGTTTAACTTCAAAGAGTACCCTACAAAATTTATTTTCCTCAATTTCGTGCCATTTCTATCCTTATTTTACCAAATCAGACCTGACAAGGCGCTGATATAGTGACACGTATTTTTACCTTCACAGACAAAAACAAGGTAAATTGCACTGTAAACGGTAACGGCTCAGGTGCTTCCTGTTTTTCTCGGTAGGAAAAATAGCCCAAAAATAAATTTTGATAATTTTTGCATGTTTACGTTAATAATGGGTATACCGATAAAACATTAAAAAAGTTGGAAAATAAATCATACCCTAAAATTAGATAGTAAAATTAAACTATTCAGTACTTTCTCCGTCTCATAATATATCAAATTAGGATCAAATTTAATATTTTATAGTACAACGAATCTAGACAATAATATTTATTATACTATAAAATATCAAATACAGTACTAGATTACTGTATTATGCGACGGAGGGAGTAGCTTTCAAACTGTTGCAAAAATAAGTAGCTCCTTAAATGAGCTACAGAGCAGATTTTATAACGTAAGAATCAGTTTTAAGATTAATTTTAAAGTATTTTCCCTACTTTTGTTTTCTAGCTCTTTTTTCACCATAGCTCCAAAGTTGGAGAATGGAATTTTTAGCTTAAAAATTCTGAAAGTTGGAGCTGTAGATTTAGTTTTTTTTATCTAGAATTTTTTGGCTTTTGAAGTTGAAGTTAAAGCCATATCAAACATGGTTAAAATACATAAGTAAAAAATTAGTATCAATAAATTATTTAAAACCTAAAACTTACAAATTAGAATCACTTTGAATTGCAATCTGTAACGATCGTTTAAATACATCGGTGAAGTATAGCGGAGTACGTTGCTAGCCGATGTCTGTTGCACGGCGCGATTAGAGCCCAAAGTCGTGTAATCTGCGATGACTACCTTTTCCTTAATCCAGGGTTAGGGTTAGTTCCCCGTTGAATGATTGAGACGCATTCGCGTTCCAAGTCAACGGCAGCTAGATACATCTCTGCTTAATGCCGTTGCAATCGCCGCGTTAATTAGTTTACGCTGCCTAAGCTAAGCTAAGCTACGGTTTTGTTTATGCGATTATGCTTACTTGCTGCTATGTACAACATCGATCGGCTGGTTGATACTTGATGATCCTCAACCTTACCAGGTCGGTTACCAGTAGCAATCCATGGTCCACTTACTGATCTGATTTGATTATTATCGGACCAATTTCAATAAACCAGTCGCCAATCTAATTTTTCAGCTTCATTTGATATATGTTCAGTTTTGACTTCAAGGATTTAAGGTTTTACGAGTTATTTGTTTTAATCTTGCTTTAAAATCAATAGTCAAAATGTATCTACTCTTTATCTTTATCAAGACGACGAATATTCGTGAATGGAGGGAGTAGCATGATTTCAGTTGCAGTGAGAACTGAGCACTTCCAAAGCATGTTCAGAGCTAATCATATGTTATTCTAATACAAAGCCGTTAATTCAGGATACATCAGCTACTTGTATCTAGTAGATTTTATGAAGAGCACGTAGAAGGATACAGAAGGTCTAAATGCTCACAGGTAAAGAGTGAAACTAACTAGACAGTGCCTTGTTCTTCCTTGCTGATGCCAAATCCTTCAACAAGCTTGGTCACCAGCACCGTAAGATCGACAACCGCGCTGAATGATGCTCGCAGGAACCGGGCCTCAACTGCTTCAAAGTGCCTGCATTGGGTTAAGAATTTCGTATCATATACCTCGTGAAGAAAGGGAAACACAACTGATAGCAATGTCAAGAATGGATTTACTAACACGATTAGCTTGCCGCCAGAAACAGTCATCTCCCTCTTGACCTTGTCGGGTTGCAACTGCAAAATAAAGCCACGGATAAGTTTTTGACAAAGATGCCATGGATGAAAGAGGAGCACGAGTAGTTCATGAAGGCAGAAACCATGTTAAAAAGTACTACTATAGCTTCTTTACCTCCTTGTCGACAGCTAAAGTTTTGTACACAATTGATGCGTGCTCCTCGGATCCATAATCAATTTCAAAGTCACTGCCAAACAAAAGGTTGTTACTGCACCATAAAGATTAGCTAGGAACCATTAGTAGAAGAAAAAATTGCACATGGGCAAGAAGGGTAACATTTCAATCAAAACTTATATGTCACATATTTGATGCAGTACTAGTGCAAATAAAAGCATCTCAGAGGAGCAAGGTGGTGTAGGTAGCAGATCCAGGATCCACAAAAGAAAAACATTTCAACCTATTTACTAGTTAACACTAGCTCAAAGATTTCTCTGTTACGCTGGGTTTGCCAAACTAGTTTTCGGAGTTGATCATTCATTCATTCATGAAAATACATGGTTCCACAACAGTATTTACTCAAACTATAAAACCAACAGCTTTGCTCTATTTTCCAGATGACCAGCACATCTTAGGCAGTTTCTGCTGAGAGTATATAATTTAATAATTACTGTTCAGTTAGGAGTCAACGGGAGATTATTGTAACTTCAATTGATGCTTCACTCTGCTGTTTCTTTTGCGCTTCCTTAGCACTAAGAATCTAAGATGGATTATTACAGAATCCTTAGCTGCCATCTCAACTCTTAAAGAAACTAAATTGTCATTGACTGAAGTGGTCTATTTTATAGGTGAAATCAAGATCAATAAAGCACAGCTTTAGCAGTTTATGACACGTTATTCCATGACTAGATCAGAAGTCCCCACTAAATCACTTCAAAATGCTTCGTGAAATAAAATCACCTGATGCACTTTGCTATCTATCATAATATCTTTAATTGCTACTTGCTAGTATTCTCAAATTTGCTTGCATTTGGGGGAAAAGAGGTAAGGGAAATACGCGCAATCATCCGGATAGGCATGGAAATCGAATTGAAATCCCCACTGTCGAAAGAGAGCAAATGCTTCTCTCAGGCAATCCGTCAAACACTAGGAACGCAGGTGGAAGCTACACAGTGTCACACAACACTAGGACCAGCATGCACACAGTAGAAGAGAGGCCATCGAAAATTTCTTAACGAGTAGCCACGAAGCACACGAACTGTCCACAAACAAGCTATGGCGGAAAGCAAATCTGACTAGAACATCACCACCGGGGAGATGGGAGAGGGGAGAGGACGCACCATGTGAAATCCCAGCCGGACGACGACGCAGGAGCTACGGCTGCGGCCATCGCGGAGGGCTCTTCCGCGCGCAAGCTCGACACCGGCGCGCGGCGCGTGAGAGACGGCGGTCGGAGGCTGCGCCGGCGCGATGCGTGTCGCAGGACGTGAGCTCTGAGTCTGACGGTTACGCACAGGTAGTAAATTCCAGGCGAAATCTGGTTTTATACTTTTATCTCCGGCCACCAGGGACACGTGGCAGGACACGTCCCTGGTACACGCTAATTATAGAAAATTAGAAATCCAAGCGTTTGCATCATCTCGTCAGGTTGCCTTTCAAGTCCGTGGCGCGCTCCAGCGGCTTCGCTAAAAACTGGCGCGCCACCGTCGCCGACGACTACCTCCGCCGCAGGCTGCCGCTGAGCATGACCGTGGTGTACCACCCCAACGACCCAGACGTCGGCGGCAGCGGGCCACGGTTCGCGAGCGCGGCCGACGACGGCGAACGCCTGGAGAGGACTGCGACCTCGGCTTAGCTTCTTGCCGTTCCAGGTGGAAGGCGGCGGTGGCGCCGTCGTCTGCGACGGCTGCAACGGCCTGCTCCTCTACAGATCCCCCGGCATGCCGGAGTTCCACGTCGTCGACCCGGTGACGAGGAGGTGGGTGTCTCTCCCCACGCCGGCGAAGGAGGCGCGGCTGTCCATGCTGGCGTTCGATCCGTCCAGCTCGCTGCACTACCGCGTCCGCGTGGTCGACTTCACCGGGTGGCGAGATCGCGGCGCATCGGTCGAGGTGTTCTCGTCAGAGTCATGGGCGTGGACGATGCACAACCCGGAGTTCGGCGTCCCGGCGAGCTCGCTCGCCGGCTCGATGCCCTACCACGCCAGCGTCGTCTACATCCTGGCATCCGAACCAGACACCAGACTGCGTCGTGCGCATGGACGTCGCCGACGACTTCGCATGCTCGGTGCTCGAGCTGCCCGAGCCGATGTACGGCGGCGACGGCCGTGTGGCGCATTCCGGCGGCCGGCTATACTACGTCAGCAGCGACGACGGCGAGCTGCTCAAGGTCTGGTTTTTGCTCGACAACCAATCCGCCTCACGCCACCAGTGGCACCTGAAGCACGCCGTCAAGACAGAAGATTTCGTCACCGGAGGATGCCGGCCAGGTGACGTCAGGTTCTTGGCGCTGCACCCGGAGAAGGACGTGGTGTACATGTATGGTCACCATGGAAGATTACCGAGTACGATCTGAAGAAGAAGATGATGAGCGGCAAAGCTAGGGAGTTTCGTAAGGGTGAGAAGAACCGTGTCGTTGGGACATGGCTGGTGCCTAATCCACATTTATTCTAACCAAATAATTTTACGATTTTTCTATACTAGTTCACAGTTTACAATAATTATTTTACAGCTTATAATTTATAATTATTTTTTATAATTTAAACTCAACCAAACATATTTCATTTACTAACTAGTCCTGACAGATAGCGCAACCCATGTAACCTCACCTGCTCGAGCTTATTGGGCTTATTGGGCCGTGGCCGAAGTATCAATTTGCTCGAGCTTAATAATAGGCCCACATGCTACATATGAATATTTATAGCGGGCAATTGGGCAAGTAGTTGACCCACAGAACAACAATGGACATAGAGGCATAAACGCCAATGAACTGAATTTTACATCAATCAAATCAAAGGTCAAACAGAAATGAAATGGCACAAAGTATAATTCTACAACAATCAATGAAAAGTAAAGTGGAAAAGAAATAGCAGGAAATGTAATTGTACAAGAACCAAATCAAAAGTCAAATACCTGGCGGATCAGAGGTCAAATGGAAACGAAACAGCAGAAAATGTAATTCTACATCAACCAAATCAAAGGTCAAATGAAAAGGAAAGAGCAGAACAGCTAGAGCTAGCTAGCATGGCGTGCTTGAAGCTTGCTCGTCTCAGTCAAGCAGTTGAGCAAACCAGAGGAGAAAGCGAGCAGCCAAAATCTGACGACGACATGGCGCTCGCCTTCCTTCTCGTCAGCTCCCAGCTTCGAAACGCTCGTGATCTCCTTCTTCCTCAGGTCGCAGCTCGCCAGCTTCCCCGCCGACCAGAGGTACACCACGTCGGCCATGTCCTGGTGGAAAGCCAAGAACTTGAAATCATCGGTTGCCCAGCGCCCTCCACTTTCGACGATCTGGTTGACGGCGACGGCGTGGACCAGGCTGCATTGCGATGAGACGGCCGGCGAGTCGTCGTCCTCGTGGAGAATCCAGACCCTGAGCTGCTCGCCGTCGCACTTGGCGTAGTGGAGACGGCCGCGGCAGTGGCCGAGGCGCGCGCCGGCGTCCACGTCCTCGGGCAGCCGGGCGAGCCTGCAAGGCGCTGCCATAGTCGTGGCGAGGTCCATGAGGACGACGCGGTCCGGGTAGGCCAGCACGTGGAGGACGCCGCCGCGGTAGTGCGTGGTGGGCGACAGCGACGAGGCCTCGACGCCGAACCGCGCGTCGCGCTCGGCCCACGCGCCGGCCTCCGAGGAGAAGACGTCCACAGTGGCGCCGCGCTCCTGCCACGCCACGAAGCAGACGACGTAGAAGTGCGGGGAGCTGCAGGGGTCGAACGCCAGCACGGGGAGCTGCGCCTCCCTCCGGGGGACAGGCAGCGCTGCCCACCTCCTCGTCGCCGGGTTCGCCACGTACATCGCCGACGCCGCGGCGAGCGACCGGTAGAGCAGCAGCCCGTCGCACGCGTCGACGACCTTCGCTGTGGCCACCAACGGGAAGAAGCTCATGTCACCGTACTCAAGGCCTCCGCCGAAGCACGCAGTCGCGTACCTTGGCTCATGCTCATCCCTTTCACCTCCACCGCCGCCGCCATCGTCGTCATTTGGCACGTGCACGAACAAGCCGGCGGTCAGCAAGGGGAGCCTGCCGCGCATGTAGCCACCGGAGATGAGCTCCCGCCATGAGCGGGAGACGCACTTGAATCTCGCCAGCGACTTGAACGGGAGCCTCGAGAGAATCTCCACCAGCAAATCGTCACAGAATGCCATGTCAGGCCAATTGGTATGTCACAGCCCACAGGGTTGATACATATACCATTGCCGTAGAATGATGCTATCACTGATACTACCACCCATTCATTTTATAAATAATTTTGGTCTTTTCATCTCTTTTTCAAATATAACTTGTTTTAGAGTTTGTAGACATTTTTCTTTTTTTTTTCTTTTGTGACTTCTCTTATTAAATAAATGATATCACTTTCACAAATAAACAATTTATCTTTCTAAAACAGAACAAGCGAGAGTCAACAAAATTAATTGGGTTGATTTTTTTTTCGTAAATCTAAAACGACTTATATAAAGAATTAGAGATCGAAGTATTCATTATTAAGGGAACCACTAAGTTTATTTCAAACTTAAGCAAACTTTGTCTCGAAGAAAGACAAAATATATTATAAGAAAAGCTATATTACAATTCTGTTGCTACAAGAAGATATGTACGACGTGTCAATACTGTAAGAGATTTGAGATGAGATCGTAGCCTAACCAAGAAGGCACATGCAATCCAGAGTAGTTAATCGGAAGATTTCGCTGGACTTATATAAAACGCATCTGCTTTAACAAATCAGACGAGAATCAAATTCTCGATGAACAAGTTAGTGCTATGGGCGGTGTGGTTAGATGGTATGTTACCGTGATTATCAGTTCAGTTATCACTGTTACTGATCTGATTGTTATTGCTCTGATTATCGTAAAACGCTGACAGACGAGAAAGCTATTTTCGTCCGTCCTATAATATAGTAATTGAATTTAGTATTGAATTTGATATTTTATAGTACAGTAAATCTGAATAGTGTCATTGTCTAGATTTGTTGTACTATGAAATATCAAATTCAGTACTAGATTATATATTATAGGACCAGTGATTAGAAATCACCGGAACTGTTCACCATGGAGTATGTCAACTGGTATTCGCTGGAGACAAATTACGTCATTACAGTAAGTGGTGGATTGCCACATCTATATCACTATCTGTAGTGCTCCTTAAAAAACCATTTGAGTTCAACGTCAAAGAGAAGATATATACAAGAGTGGCATAGCGTGAAACAAAAAACGCTTAAGTATAAAATATTTGTATTATGCTTGATACTTGGTACAAGGTTTTCCATCCCCTTAAGTAATCAATCACAATGTGTGCATTTAAATATGTTTGAAAGAGTTTATGCCGTTTTAAAAAAGTTATCCTCAGCATGTCTATGTCACCACGCAATAATACAATATATACGTTCGTGCAAATCGATCGGCCAGTTCGGATTTTGTTTTATTTTCTCAACGAGTTCCAGATGACTTCTGATCTTTAGCGTCCAATGAATTGAAGCTACATGCGATCTTGCGTCATTTCATTTGAAATATACAGGGAGTGGTAATTGTAACCCAGCAGACACGGGAGTACGGGACAAGTTTCTGAATATATTGATACACCGTCATTTTTTGCGTTAAATTGATGAGATTTATGAATTACCAACCGGAAAAAGTTTACTGTTGGCATAGGTGTTGGAATTTATATGGGCCAGCCTATGTAATAATTCATAAATTCTAAATAAATTTTAAAGGTCCATGCCATGTAAAAGGATAGCGAAAACCTTTAGTCCCATATTGCTAGTGTAGATGAAGAATGACCAAATTATATAGTAGGGTTGTCTCCATCTATATGTATGGAGAGAAAGAAAGGAAACTCCATACGCACGCGCTTGCCTTGCCTCGCCAGGCACAGGCTGGGGCTTCACGGGCGCGCGGCATCTGCGTGAATGGTCCGTCGAAATCCGGCTCCCCGCCTTGCGGGGACGCGGCCCCCTTTTGCCGTTCTGATTTTTTAGAAAATAGGCAAGTTCGGGATATAAAAACCGAATCGGTTGATATTACGATCGCGATGCGAGATCGTGTGGGCTCTCATATATATCTGACTTGCAGCCTCCGGAAATCAGATCATAACAGATTAGATCAGAACACACAAACCGCGCTAGAGTTTTGCCTCTCCTCTCTACGCCACCGCCGTAGCCTTCTCCATCCCACGCGTCGGCGTGCACCGGCGAATAGGAGAGCAGGTCTCCAAAACCTGTCACCCTTATGATCCTGCACCGGAAGAGGGCGAATAAGGTTTTTGGGAAGCGTTTCACGTGACTGCTCATGTCTGTCATCACGGCGCGCCTTCCATCTATGTCAACCATCAGTCACCGTTGCTTGTGGTCCAACGCCAACAGGGACTAATCTGCACTAGCCACGGTTTCATCGTCTGCAACCATACAGTACGTGTGCTGCTCTTTAGTACGGTTCTTAATCATGTTTAGTGACATCATGGTTATACTGCTCATCATAATTATTATGTTAAATCTGTTCATGTTAGTTAATTTGGCTGTCATGATTTATTTAATTCGAAAATTAATATTGTAATTGTCTAATTCTTCAATAATAGGTAATAACTGTTGGCAAAGGGTCTTACACATGGCTATTACCTAACTGTCGGTATAGGGTAAAACTATCGGTAAAGCCTCCTCCGACTGCTTCTTGCCCTACTATTTTGCTAATGTCGGCATACCTTTGCCCAATACATGTTCTGCCACCATAGAAGGGTTTTGCCGACTGTAGTTGCTCATGGCAATAGTGTGTGATGGTGTAGTGTTTACTTTAAAAATTATTATGGTTTGTTTATTTGTGAGATGATTATAATTTATTTGACAAGGGTAAACATGAAAGAAAAATAAAAAAGTTCTTAGAATTTTGTAAAAATGTTAATATTTAAGAAATGCTAAATATTAAAGAAAAAATTAAAAAATTCTTGAAATTTTGTAAAAAGGACCTTTATATTTGAGAAAAAAATAAAAATATTTAAATAAGGAATCGAAGTGAGCAAAAGATATGTAAATCGGAATTTTCAGTGGGCTTTGATGCATGGCTGCCTGGTGTTGGTCTCAACGGAGACCCGTTCTCCGATTCCTCGTAGGGAATTCTTCTATTAAGAATTAAGTGTGCTACCTATTTATTACCTGTAGAAAAATATATGGGAGAAAACTAATCCCCGTCAGGTTTGGTGGAAACGGGTATGACCCTCTACTCTCCGTTCCTGCTCCCGTGGAGACCTGCTTTGGCCCATAAGGGCATGTACACCCAAAGACAAGGAGTTGTCTGTAAATTTTGCCACATCAAACATAAATAACTAAATAGACAATTTATACAGTGGATCATCTTTTTGGCTGTCTGCAAGCTATTAAATTCATCTACAGAGCATATAAATCATGGGGATTAAGTGTACATATGATGTTTGTAGTTATTTTTATACTGGATCAAAATCTTTAGCCTTTCCATGGCTTCGTGTCCCAGAGCTTCATTTGTGGCTGCTTCATCAGTGGCCTCATACGCAGGTTCCTCACCCGGTGACATTGATCACACAACATTGGTGCGTAAGAAAGATGAAACTAAAGAAAATTCACCGTACAACTAAAGGAAATCAAACTCAATAGTAGGATAACAAACAGATTAAACTGACATTGCAATAACACTTAACTGACACTAAACTTCAGATATCAACGATGTTGTCCTATAAAAGATAAACAATATGTCCTGCAGTCTGTTGTTGTTAAAATCCTGAAGAGCATCAGAATCCAGAACACATGATCTTTAGAATTCAGTATCTGAAAACCACATTTGGAACAAGAACTTCTGGAAAACTACTCTGGATCAATCAGACGGGTTCTTAACATGCTCAATTCAAACGCATTGTGTCAAGTGGACTGAGCTAGGTTGAGTTTAACTAACGCCGGATGAGCCCAACATCAACTCAAAACATGTCATCAGGAGTGACCGAGTGAGAAGGGTTGTTCCACCAAGAATAAGTTCCACATCAGGCCTGCTGCTCTCTGATATTGCTCACGCCTTGAACACCACTGCCTTAGACTAAAAGCAAAAAGGCAGTCAAGCAATAATCAGAATATATCATCTGAGAACTAACAGTAGCAAACACCTTTTCTTCAAATATACTCCCTCCGTCCCAAATTATAGCTATTTTTAGACTTTGACGCATTTATTAAGATGCAAGGAAAAAAGCCCAAACTACCCCTCAACTAGTACTCCAAGCAATTAGTACTACATGCAATTAGTACTCTAGATAGAGGTAAAATAGGAAGATTTAGAGAAAAAATTATAGAAATTGTAATATTTAGGACAAAATTTAAACGGTAGAATCGGTTATATTTTGAGATGGAGAGAGTATCTTACATGATATGAATATATGAACTGGATAACAGTAAAATATATCTTAATTAGTAGCAAATAATCTTTCTTCAAGCACTTCATTGTAGCAGCATAACCAGATTATGCGATAAGCTATTGAAATAGAAAATATGTCTGGAAAAAAAATTAGGACATTGAGTTGAAAAAACCAGTAACTAAAAAATACCCCATTCATCAAGATGCACAAGTTCTTCAATAACAATATCTTGCATCTGTCTATAACCAGGCAAATTTGAGTAAATACCTATTAGAACAAAAACTGGACATCAGAATTCCATCCATGGGACATTATCTTTATATCTTAGACTTGATGTTTTTCATATCTCTATATCCAAGCATTTTTAATGAGCAGCTTAGATCCAACATTTGGGGATTTTCATATCTCTACATCAGGATGTTGGTGATGCACCTGCTACTCGATCTAGCGTAGCCACATCACGCCCCGTGGCCTTCCATGCTACTTGCGCCATCAAACCCTTCCGCACCGCCTGCGCCGCAGCGACCCTCCTCTCCCGCACTGCCTGTGCGGCAAGCAGCTCACGCGCTACCATTTGGGGATCTAGCGCAGTGATGCAGTTTGAGTTCAAGAAGGAGCTCGTGAATCCAAAGATCAGCAGGTAGAGAAGGAGAAGGGGAAAAGCAAGAAATCAACCTGAAGGTGTGAAGGAGCTTCGAGGCGGATGAGGGAGATGGTGTGTGCGGCTCCTGTGCCTCGCCCGCCAAAAACTGTCGCGCACGCACACGATCCAAGCCGCCGTCGACAAGCTGTGACCCATCGTACAACGCCTTGTCGAAGCCGGCGCTTTGCTTCGGAGCACGGACTGCTGTCGTCGCTAAACAAGACGCCGGCTAGACTCTCTTTCTTTATGTACCTAGCTCCACGTCAGATGCATGTGCTGCCATGGCATCAAACGGACGGTGTTGTCTCTCCTGTGTACATGCCTTAAATATAAGGCTCAACCCAATAGTCAGATATATGAATATCACTTAAACTCTAATCTTTCCTTTTTTTCATTCCTGCCTTCCATGTTCCTTCCTCACGTCGTCACATGCTACAGCTGTTCCTTCCTCACGCCGTCACATGCTACAGCCGATTCAACTCCCTCCTTCAGTCCTCCCTGCTTTCATACAGCCTAGCACCCCCAGTATCACTCGTGGCGCAGGCAAGGACACAAGTGGAGGCACATGCTTCTTGCACGGACAGGAACTCCACGGGGAAAATTCCCCGTATGGGGATGAGGATTAAGAAATATATATCTTCGTCAAGTTTGATGGGGATGAGAACGAGAAAAATATTTTTCTGTGGAGATGGATATAGGGAGGTGTTCCTCGACAGGGAATTTTCCATTGACATCTAGTCCAATTACATTGTTAATCCCTATACACGAACATACCATATACTAGTATATAATTCCTTTGTAAAAATTTTGGTCACAGCACAGTTAACTTGTCCCGTTGATAACTGACAACATTAATTTCCGTTTATAATCTTTCATGTAACTATATATCAACTATGATTTTCTGACACCCCCGAGTTAATATAGCTACTTAATTTTTGGGCCGTATGATCGAATGAGCTAGCTTAGTGAAAACGATGGAGGAAGGAGATGACGTCGTTGTAGACGTAGTCCTTGGCGCAGACGCCGATGACGAAGTCGGCGTGCGCGAACTGCTCCAGGTACTGCACCGTCAGGCCGTCGCCGCGGTCGTGCCCTCGCCGGAGGTCGTCGAGGAGGAGGCCGACGTCGGCGGGGTCGGACAGCGCGTCGCGGCCGCCGTAGCTGAGGAAGAGAGGGAACCCCGACGGGATCGCCGACATGTCGTACGCCGGCGGGTCGGCCTGCCCGTACCTGGCCACGTTCACGTCCGGACTCACGTAGTTGTACTTCGTCAGAACGCCGTCTCGCACAGCTGCTCGTCAGTTGGTGCCAGAAAATTTAGTCAACGGGTTGACATGTTTTTTGCTGGATTACAAGTTGAGACGATTAACTAGGCGAGGATTATGAGATACTTTGAGCAAGATGGATCAATGTTTTTGTGGATGTTGCCTGGGGCTCGTACTTGAGGAAGATGTCAGCTGCTGAATTGTTCAGGCAGTAGTTTTTCCCTGACATGTATGCATTGCATGGACAGATAGATCAGAACATCTGAAAAATGTAAATTCTCTCGTTGTCTGAAAAGCAACTTAATCACCTGTAAAAGACGTAAGTAGATCGTAGCAGTTCATCCCAGGTTTGCGACAGAACGCCCTGACCAAATTAGACACCTGAGGCCTTCATCAGACAAAGAAATACTGATGTGTCAGCTCCAAAGGAATCAGACTATGAGAGACGGATCCAAACTGTAAGAAAAAATCGATCTTTTTTTGAAATATACGATAATGGCATACGATGCTGGGTCGAACTCGGCCACGCCAAGGACATCAGAGATGAGCTGCTTTATGACAAAGAACATGCAGAGTTCATCAGAGCAAAATTCACTGTCAGAAAAAAACATGTCTGCAGAAATATTGCACTTGCAGTTGCAGTTGCAGCATCTTAGCATCTACGTGAAGAACATTGTTTGTCCAGTGGATTACCTCTCCGGCGAATGCTCTAGCTAGCACTACACCAATCGGAGTAGTTATGTGAGACAGATAGGCAACAGGGCTCAGCAATGCAGCTGATTTCAGCTTGTCAACCATCCTGCCTTCAGAGAAAGCCGCAAGCGCCACCAACGTCCCCTGCAACAAATACAGAGTTCCTTTTTTTTCAGATTTCAACGCATGTTTGTTACAAATAGAGCAGGATTTGAGTACCTAATTAAAAGGATTCTACTTTTTCTTACCATGGAGTGGCCAACGTAGTGAGGCTTCTGGCCAGTGTGGCTGCAAATGTAGTCAACGAGAGCGGGCATGTCGTTGACCACTAGGTCGTCCCATGACCAGTTCCAGTAGCTCTGACAGGAGAAGAGATCGATGGTCATCAGTTCAGTAACCTCCAGTTCCACTAGTGTTGTCAGTGTAACCATGTGGCAGTGCAAAGGTCCTACTCGCTCCAACAAACTTTTTTTTACTTTTCAATTTTGTAAAAAAATATTTTTATGTACTCGGTTTATAAATTAATAAATTTATTCCTTTAATATCTCTTATCTGTGACTTATTTATCACTTCACAATATTATTTTCTTGTTAATAAGAAGCACTTTAATATTTTACCTGGCAACTAATTTATCGATTTATATATAAAAAATATTTTTTAGCATAAAGGAAGTAATTACTAAGCCTATGCCCATGCTTCTTTTCTTCTTATAGGCTAGTTACATCTTTGATGGGAAAGCCGATGATACGAACCATCTTTAAAAAAAGATTTGCTAAGTAGCAATGGTTTCGTATACATCTTCGAGTGGAGCTACTAAAATACAATTATTCACTTATAAAAAGGGGAGAAATTTTAGTGTCAGTATTGATCTCCATTCAGTTTAAAAACGATTTTTACAATCATCTTGAAAGTAGAAATTAGAAAATATAAGAGCATCCCAAAATATAAGCGCCGTGAAGGAATAAAATTGTAAAATTGTAAAACAGACGTGCTGAATGGGGAACAGTGAGCGTGGAGGAGACCAGAAAAAACATGGATAAATGTCAACTTGCTAATAACAATCATATCTAAGATATAATTAATCAAAATCATTAATTTACTATTCTAAATCAATGATTAAGATAGGTTATATCATCTATACTACCTTAAAAGTAGCTAGTGGTGATGACTTTTTATTGACACGTGGGCTTTAATTATCATTGACATGTGAATCCTTATTGTCATTGATATGTAGTGGTATGATATTATTTTAATGTTGTAAATTTTTCTATTATAACGTACGAATACTCAACTAGCTAGTATAAAACTAATATAACAGTAAAATACATAGTACATATTTAAAAATAGAGAAAGCGGTAGTGGATGGACCAACCCGGCTGGAGGGGTCGAGAGAGACGTGGCGGCGGCTCCACCGGGTTCCCCTGTTGTTGGCGATCCACACGTCGAAGGCGCCGTCGGCCAAGATGTAGGCCAGCGACTCCTCCGGCGAGCCCAGCAGCCATGTCATGCCATCCTGCATGCCACACCACACACAAAACTCAGACACACTAAACTGAATTTTGGCAGCTTTGTCACAACAGCCAGCTTTCAAGTTATCTCACCAGTGTCGGGATGCATAAAACATATCTGAGCATTCCGGAAAGTAGAAACAAATGTATTCCTCTGTTACCATTCTCATTCTCATGATGGCTGCTAATCCTCGACTCTGTTCGCTTAAATCCTACCCACATGTTTTTCATCGGACTGGTTGGATACGATCTTCTACTCTACTCTCTCTCTCTCTACTTCATACGAAGTAATTTGACTTTTTAAAATAAACTTAACTAACTTCGATAAAGTTTATACATATATATATATATAATATTTATGATATTTAATAAATATCATATTAAGACATATTTTATAATAGATTTAATGAAAATAAGGGCACGTTTGTTTCAGCTTCTAGTAGCTACAGCTACTTTTAAAATCTGAAAATGAAACAAACGGTCCAGATTACGAGAATCAGTAGCCATAGAATCTGAAAATAAACTAGAATCTATAAGTAAAAAAACAACAACTTCTTTAGATTCTCACTAGTTAGATACTCAGACCAGTAATCTATTTAAACCAGTCAACTAGATACTCAGACCAGCTATCTAATAAGAATCTCCAGCTGAAACAAACATGCCCTAATTAGATTTTGATATTTTTTTTATAAAATTAATTAAATTTACAGATTTTTAATTATAAAAAATCAAACATTTATAACATATAACTAGTACAACGGAAGGAGTACTAATCAAGATGAAAAGTAGCAAAAGCATATATATATTTTGCATCTCTCACACACAAAGATTTGCTTAGTTTACAGGGATGGCAAAGCTGGATGTAAAGCTGAAAGCTCAAAAGGTGCAACGAAACAGGGACAACGACGTGGTGAGAATGTGAGACGACGAATATTTACATGAACCACAAAATTAAAGAATGTTTGGTTCCATGCACGCGTGCGTACCACAAGAACCCCATGCTGCAGAAGCACCGGCTGCCGCGCGCCGCCGCCCCTTCCGCCGGCGGCGGCGCCGCCGCGTCCCCTCGGGATTCTCTGCAAGCCCAAGATGTACCCGTCCGCCGTCGTCACCTGTCCATGAAAAAAAAAGAAAAGCAACGATTTTGGTTAATTGCATCGATTCACGCAAACCTTCGGTAGAACAGGTGATTGATCGGTCGATTCAGGAAACCTCGTGCTCTTCGCAGGCGTAGCCGAGCGGCGCCACGGCCAGCGCGCAGGCGCTGCCGCCGCCGCCGGCGGCGGCGGCGGCGACTGAGGCAATGTCGACGCGCCGCCGGAGGTCATCGGCACCGTGGCTCACGACGAGCGCCCCGGCGAGCTGCACGGACAGGAGGACGACGGCGACGACCGCCGCCGAGAGCGACAAGCCGCCGGCGTGATCTGCAGGGCTCATGCTGCTGGGGGCCGGCGCGCGCGCTCAGTGATCAGTGCGTTCGATCGAGGAGTGGACGCACAAGCGGCGTGTCTTTAAAGGCGCTGGCTAATGGAGGGTTAGTGCAGTTTGCTTAGTGATCTATCTAGCGATCGATCTGCTCGTGTGAATGGAGCGACCTAGTGCGTGAGATTCTTGGTCTTTTGCTTTTCTTCATCGTGACACCTTCGCTGGCTACTTTGCTCCGTCCAGGGCTAAAAAACCGGCCAACCTAGCACGGATGGTCTGACAACAGTTTATAGATTGTTTACCACGTTAACCGGTTTGGTTGTATTGCATAAATTTTATGATATACTTGAATTGCTTATCTTAATCGATTAAATGACTATAATTAAAGATATCAATATATTACTTTTTAATAGATCATCCACAAAAATGAAAACCGGTGTAACCAGACCATTTACGACGATTTTGTCCGAACCGTAGGTCTGGGATATGATGGGTATGGGTGATATACTTCATTACTTCTAAGAAAATTCATTAGGCTCTGAGATGGGTAAGAGAGATACACTTCATTAGTTTTAAGAAAATTTATTAGGCGTAATACTGTAATTAATTGTAGGATTTGGCTTGGTAAAATCTTAATAACTGCCTTCGAAATGTAGAACCGCCGTACACGGAGAGGCAAGAGTTGATGCTCCAGTTAACGTTGTGCTTAAAGATATGATTCAATGCGATGCTTAATTTGCATCTTCTAGGCATTGCTGTGCAATATTTAAGTTTCAAAAATGAAAAAAGCACATTGTTTCTGCAAAACTTGCGTGTAGCACAAATAGTGTAGAGTACCTTTTTCTTTTATCTGCATCTGATGTATAATTTAATCGTGACAGGGTGTTAACAAAACCATAGTAACCATAATTTTTAAACTAACCATAGATCAATTACTATTAATTAGACCAATGACAATACAAATCAGACTGATTGTTCATGTCGACCAATTACTATTAAACTAGACCAATAACAATATAAATCAGATAGTTCATGTGGGCCAGTTTTAGAAACCTGGTTTATGATACTTATCAGGATCAGAACAATGTGAAGCGAGCTCTCCTCGTGCCACATGGTCAAATACTAGTTAACCTGATCTCGGCAGTGGTTTAATGCTAGTAGTATTAAACTAAAATAAAATCCAATTAATTAAATAAAAACTCCTGCTTTTAAGAATATATCCATATGCCAGGAATTGAATGGTATATACCACCGTTTGAAGTTAATTACATTAAGCCAATAAACTTACTATATGTTACTACACCATATCCAAGAGATAAACTATCAAGGGCCGAGCCCAATAGAGCTGCTTGGTATCTAGGAAAAAAATCATTTTTAATATCTCTTATTGACTATATATGTACTTCTAAATCTAACTAATACATTTTTTTTACTTTTTGTTAGTTTCGCTCCTATGTACTAGCATGGTTGCACATAAAGAACTAACTAGATTGTTGCTTTCATGCTAGTGGTGCATGAAATGGTGGAGCAATTCAAACAGCAAAAGAGTTCGTATCAATCATGGCTTTCTAGAAAACTAAGCTTTGTGGTCTATTTTCGAGAGGAAAGCTATGAACATCCTATACCATTAGTTACACTAACTGCAAACTTGAACCAGCTTTAATTTCCTTCAAAGAAATTTGCTCTAGATTTTGGGACATACCACAAGATAATGTTTTCACCATATTCTCCTAGCAGGGTATGCCCATGTGTGACGTGTCACTGATGAGTTTGGCATTAACTCTGCTTGCTTGTCAGTAGGGCCAACCTTGAGAGGGACGAGCCACCCTAAGCTCCTAAAACATAGGCTCCTTCTAAATATTTCTAAATATGACTATAAAGGATAATATGTTAAGTTTTAGACATTAAATCATATGTTTTCGTGTAGTGGTTAGATGAAATCATCACCTTTTTTAGGTATGCTTCTTCGTTTTAGGACATTATCATCAAATATCTATCGATATTTTCGGTTGTAGTTAGACTAACATATTCATTTATGTTCAAGGAACCTGGTCTTTTATTTTTAGTTTCGTCACGTATCTCTAAAATATCAAGAACCGTCCTACAACGTAGAGTCTTCGTCTCAATATCAGGTGGCTCTTCGTTTCCTCGTGTTCCGACGACAAGCGGAAACGGAGGTGAGAAACAGACACGAATCCATGCAACCCATCATACTGATCCTTTAATCAGCTCAGACCTCTGACTCGGAGAGGTAAATGCTTCTGCAAGTGTGAGCCTTTTCTCACACAGAGTTTGCCGTGTCTCCTTCTTCTAACTGAATAAATACATATTCAGTATCCCATCTTTCAGGAAAACGTCTGTAGAACAAAAGATGATCCGGACAAACAGCCCACGTCCTACTACTAATTAGCCTGCATTCTCGGCGTTCTATAAATTCCGATTTAATCCTTATTCTTTTTTTTTGATAGTGTGAAAGGAACACAATGCTCATATCTTTAATAAAGTTAATAATGAATTGTCAGAAGTTTCTTGGTCTCTTGGAAGAGTAGTGGACATGATGAGTAATAAGTCTTGCTGGTGCATCCTCTAGTGAAGCAGCCTTAGCCTTGCTGGGTTTACATCTTATTAACTTTGATGTGTTGAAAAGTTATTTTCCCAACCGTTAGGTCTGTTTTTTTTACATAATATATCCAACTTATATATATTTATATTAATCTTAATAAAATTTGATCGATACTTTGCCGGTCGAACGAAAAAAAGAATAGGTGTCAAATATATGAATCATCGTTAATATGTAACTGCACTAATCTTAAATTTAAGATAGTGTTTGATTGTTAGGATTAAGATGACAATGTATTACAGGACGTGTCATGATAGTCACCACGGTTGTGGTGTATTTTATTGGTCCGATCTTTCAGTGAGTTAAGATAACTTTGATTAGAAGGAGACGACGTTGATGACCCGACTACAACCGTACGAAATGTTTATGTTGTGTCTTAGCGATCAATACACCAATTCTAAGGGTTGTTGATCTTGCCAGTGATCAACTTTATTTCTGCAAGCAATCGAAGAACGAGTAAGAACAAGATAAAGGAGCAACTAATATTGCTGAATATGAAAGACACACAAAAGGATAGTTGGGGTTCTGAAACGAGAAACCGACGATCTAACCGATCACGGGTTTACACGGAAAAGTAGCATTGGCTAAACTTTAATATAATCAAAACCCCTCTACAACTGAGGTCACTGGGGGTATTTATAGCCCCATGGACGTCACCCAATATATGAAAACTTTTTACATATGGAAACTATTGATTATTTCCTAAATAGACTCTGGCTGTAAAAAGGAAACGTAATTAATGCGCCGATCCTAGCTTTCCAACAAGTATCCGAACTTTCTATTTGGTGAAGGGATTCCAAAGTTATGGCATTTTTAATTTCATCTGTCTGATTCTGACACGGCAAGTATGTTCTGTTTCTTTTCTTGTTGTTATTTGGCGTGATAAGACATGTTTGGAGTGTTTTTAAACCTTGAGTTGGTCCCCAATCAACTTTTATGATAATCCATGAATTTCATATGTATGCATCCCTTGTTTTGATTCATGTAAGTATTTTTAAAATTGAAAATGAACGCATCTTATGGTGTAGCATCCATAGTTCAAATATATAAAAATTAAATCTAACGTAGAAAATATGTACCTTAGTTTGTTTGCTCACAATCATGGTCCTATCCTAGCCGATGATGTCCTCGTCATGTCATTAGCTAGTTCCCTCTAACAAGGCTTTGAGTATGGTATATGTCTTCTCGGTAACTGAAGGCGCATGCGACGCAGCATGGGCACTAGCAACACTCATCTGGCTCCTCACGAACTGAATATTCCTCTGGTCCTTGGAAAAGGAAAAGCGAACACATATGCGTTCATGTGTAAGAAAAAGATATGTAGCAATAAAGTTAAGTAGGAGTGAAAAAAATAATTTCTTATAGAAACCAGCTATTGCGAGAACCAAGGAAAAAGTGAGAATTGGTGGAAGAAAGGATAAAGAAAAGAGGTGATTAAATGAGAATTTATTTTGAAAAAAATCATCCACTGAATATATAGTTTCTATACATAATGTTTATATGATATAACAAGTATAGAAACTATTTATTTAGTAGTGGATGTATGTGGGGATTGCCCTTAGTATAGAAAGTAGTGGTCCAGACACTCACTGAATTTTTCTTGAGTGGCTGACACTTATCAGTGTTTGTTGTTGCTGATACTGCACTGCTGCTTTTTTCAGTGCAACATTATCTGAAAATTTTGAAGAGCGCAAACTGCAAAACGTATGCAAATGGTTAGTGCATTCTTTTCAGATAAGATAAACATCATTAGATATCCTGCATAAAGAAGGCAATTAGGAGAAAACAATCCTGCGCTTATTGACACAATAGCTATAAGAAAGGGTTGGTGTTTGCCTAAAGTTGACAAGCTCTAGCTGGCAATTATAGCACTGATCATTCCACTACTTCGCGGACATAGCCAGAGTGGTGCGGTGACAAATCAATATTTAATGTCTCATATTTACCATATATGCACCTCATTAGTATAATTTGTGCATATCCTAGATCAGAAATTAGTTTACAAATGTCTAAACAGAATATAAATGGTTAATTTGTGCAATCCTTAGTTTTCAATAGCTCCGCCTCTGCCCCTAGTTGTACTTTTATATGAGCTTCTATAATTGACAATACATACAACCAATGCTTCTTCTAATACTCAGTGAATTTCATTTCGTTTCATTTCATTCTTTCGACAAGCATTCTTCAATAAATTTTACTTATCTGACAATCTGACATGCATGTGGACGCCGTTTTCATTTCTATAATTGCCTATGCGTACAACCAATGCTTCTTTTGACACTCAGTAAATTTCATTTCATTTTATTCTTCAGACAAGTATTCGTCAGTGAACTTTACTTACCTGACAATCTGACATGCATGTGGGCGCTGTTTTCATTTCTATAACTGGCTATGCATACAACCAATGCTTCTTCTAACACTCAGTGAACTTCATTTCGTTTCATTCTTTAGACAAGCATTCTTCAATAAACTTTACTTATCTGACAATCAAACGTGCATGTGGACGCCATTTTCAGGCTCCGGATGAGCTTCGGCTTCTACTTCCCCTCCACCATCCATTTGCATATATCATATATCCACATCATGTAGCAGCTGATGAGTGCACGCATGTAATGCGGCTGATCTCTCTGATGTTACACGCACGCTGCATCAGCATCACTCCCCCTCAATTATTCATCGAGCCCATCAGTTCTAAGCTGGCAAGGGAAAGGATGAGAGATCGATACATGCTTCGTTTGACTTATCCGGTGCAGGCGATGAGGCAAGCTAGCAACAGAAAAGAGAATGAAGGTGAGATTCTTGGAGAGGACGAGGGCATCGCTAGCGGCAACCTGCTATTCCTCCGCTCGCTTTTGACTATATGCGCAAATGGGCGGCCCAATCCGGGCCTACCAAAGCTTGGCCCGCTTAGCTACGGCATTGTGTGAGCGATTAGCTTATGTCCGTTTGGTTGTTTGGATTAGTCTGGATCAGATGATTCTATCTAGTTTGAGTGTTATTTAGTTTACGAGCTCTTATCCAGCTTGAGGAAATGTTTCATCTAGATGCTAGCTCATCTATCGTTTCTCGTGAGACTATCTTATCATATCTATACTTATGTTTATGTATCTTTAACCAAACAAAAAAATTAGATCATTCCATTCCATTCAACCAAACAAAAAAACTAGATTATTTTATCCAATCAAAAACTGAACAAAATTATCTCATCTATCTTTACCCTCAACCAAACACTACCTTATTATACCACATCGTGCCATGCAGTCTACGGGCTCACTTGACCCAATGAGAGTATGGGGCCATGCTGGCATGGTCCCAACCGTCGACGGTCATGTCGTGTTTGAGTTGGGCTAAAATTGTAGATTTTGGACTAGCCCAACAGTCGATTTTTTTTTAAATAATACATTTTTAAATGAAATTTTAATTTTGGTACACGGTTTTGAAAAATAGCAAATCTGGGTCTCTGTCGGCCCTTGATGTGCCGATCTAGGGCCGACCGGCCTAGATCGGCACTTGATCTGCCGATCTAGGCCGGTCGGTCCTAGATCAACACACCAAGTGCCGATCTAGGCTTATCCGGCTAGATCGGCTCGGAGGCTGTCAAATGTCGGCTGTTGAAGCGCCGATCTAGACCGATCGGCCTAGATCGAAACACCAAGTGCCGATCTAGGCCGATTGGCCTAGATCGACGCTTCAACGGCCGAACTTGAGCACTATAAAGGGAGGGCTTCGGCCCTCCTCCCACCCGCACCTCACTCTTCTCCCTTCGGCTTGGAGGTCCTAGGTATGCCTCTTCTCCTTTCTTTTGTCTTCTTTAGATAGTAGTAGTTAGATAATTAGTTAATGGTAGTTTAGTAGTAATTTAGCAGTAGTTTCGTAGTCTTTTAGGGGTAATTTAGGAGTATTTTAGTAGTATTTTAGTTGTAATTTAGGACTAGTTTAGTACTATTTTAGGGGTAGTTTAATTACTTTAGGAGTATTCTGATGAAGTTTTTAGAGTAATTTAAACATAGTCGAGAGATAATTTAGCGATAATTAAGGGGTATTTTACAGATAATTTGTAGGTACTTTGAACATAATTTATAGATAATTAAGGGGTACTTTAGAGATAATTTAGGTGTACTGTAAGCATACTTTAGTGATAATAAGGGTTATTTTAGAGATAATTTAGAGGTAGTTTGAATAAAATTTAGAGATAATTTAGGGGTACTTTAGAGATAATTTAGAGACACTTTAAACATAGTTTAGAGATAATTTAGATGTACTTAACATATCTTATTCTGTGTAGCTTTCTTGCGCGTGCTAGCTTACTGACGTAAGAGCCGACGGTGACTGCATCCACTGCTGTTCCAGGTATATAAATATACCGTACTCTGTTAGATGTTTTCCATCGTTTAATGTAGCGATACTTTGGACGTAATTAGATGTAGTTCTGTTTAGTTAATTCGCCTATTGCTAAATAAGTGGATTTGATCTATCACGCTAGACACGTAGTTATGTTTTTTATATTGTTTACTGCTTAATATTTACAGGCATGTTAGATAGAACATTATTTAGGATTTACTATGGAGATGGCTAAGTACTTGTTGATCATGATGGTGCTGATCTTAGTAGTTTTCAATATACCAAAAATAGTTTAAGCCAGGTGGTTGAGCGTAGCATCAAGAGTGTTAGGCGGTGGCTTTATCATATATTTCGATTGGATAGAGAGCAGTGGGAGTTGTATGTGTATGCTCGATGCAGCCGTGCGGCCGAAGGATATTTTTGGGAGATGGTTCCTATTACCTTGACCGCCATGTGGAGAGGATATGTCAGAAAGGCGCTAGACCAAGGTTGGGAACGGATTTTGCTTATCTATTTTACTCCTCGTGCCTTTCGTACTCCAGACCCAGCACCGGACCAAGTTGCTGAGTCTGGAGTACAATTCAAGGTCGGTCAGAGTAGCCAAGTCCAGGAGCTGATCCCCGAGACGGATAAAGTGTCACATTTCAGGGATGCTCTCCCGTCTACGATAGCTAAGGTTGCTGAAGGGCAAGTTGATGAAGGGGAGGAAATAGAGACCATACCTAACTTGCTAGAGAGAGAGGACCAAGACTTCGAGAAAGCAGTCGAGCAGGGCGCCAACAATAGCTCAGACAAAGAAGAGGAAGCAGTGGATGACAACAATGACAATGAAGAGAAAGACAATATGATTCCCAACAAGTAGCAACCATAAGATTATGATGCTCTTGCTATTAATGAGGGCCGTGACACTCATTGGGAGTATGGACAGAACGAGGTCCAGAAGAATGTGGTGTATCCTACCAAAGATGTAGTTCAAGATACCGTGAAAGCTTGGACATTGTCACTCTGGCGGTCATTTCGAGTAAAGAAGTCGAACCGTATAATGTATGACGTTGTGTACGAGAGGGATGATTGCCCATGGAGAGTTCGCGCACATCAACCGAAGCGGTGAATTCATTGGGTATGCTCAATTGTGATGCAACATACATGCGTGGTCGATACAGCTGTAACCAGGCACAAGAGTCTAAGTGCCAAGTACATTGCAGTGGTGATGTATTCTGAGATTGTTGAGAATCTCAATTATGAGCCTCGGGCCTTAATACTTGCCACAAAGAGAAGGTTTCAGTACACAATCAACTATTTTAAGGCATGGAGGGCTAAACAGAAGGCACTCAAAATGAGGTTCGGTACATTCGAGGACTCATATCATAACCTGCCTTTCTGTCTGAGAGACGCAACCCTGGCACATACTTCTCTTTCGAAGAGAAAGAAGCGATATTCCCATGTGCCGATTCTACATCGAGTTTTTTTTGCACTCGGTGCTTGCATCCGGGCTTTCCAGTACTGTCATCCTATTCTTTGTGTGGAAGCCATATTTCTAACTGGGAAGTATAGAGATCAGATATTGACCGCTATTGGTGTTGACGGCAACAACCAGATTGTGCCAATTGCCTTTGGCTTCGTGGAAAGTGAGAACTACGAAAGTTGGTTGTGGTACTTATGGCACTTGAACGTTGGGGTTCTTTAGGGCAGGCCAAATGTTTGTTTGTTGCATGACCGACATGCTGGACTTATAAAGGCAGTCCAACATATAAAGCATGATTCAGATGAGCCATATCCTTAGAAGGACATTCAATCTCGATGGTGTATGCGCCATCTAGGTGCGAATTTCTACCATCACTTTGGGAAGAATAAAGAATTGACTAATCTATTCAAAAGACTGTGTAGCTAAAACCAAGAGAGAAAGTTCAAGGCTTTGTGGACGAAACTTGATGAGCTGACATCAAAATACAAGCATGAGAAAGCCGCAGGGCAGCAATCTAGAAGTGATACAGAGCCAGAGCCGGAGCCACTTTGTTCTCTGCCCACTGATGACCAACAGACGATCCGCAAACGGCAGAGGACGAAAGTTCAATGCTTTTCAGATTGGATTAAATTCGAGAGTATGGAGCATTGGTCTCTACTCTATGACACTCACGGCATAAGGTATGGCATCATGACCACCAATCTTGTAGAGGTGTACAATTGGGTCATGCGGGGTATACGATGCTTTCCTTTGGTTGGTATTGTGGAGGGCATAATCCATGGAACTACCCGATACTTCGTGGATCGGCATACTGGTGCTTTTGTGGTGCACAGCGACGAGCGCCATTTGTATTATAGAAAGATTATGGAGTACTTCATTGAGAAAAGTAAGAAGACAACCCAGCATCGTGCCATCAAGATAAGTTTCCGGGAACTCCGTTTTGAGGTAACGTGTAGAGACAAAGGTCGGCGAGGAATAAATCGGGATGTTATTGTTCATGAGTGCACCGTTACGAACACTTGTCAGTATAGCTGCAACAAACCATCTCTGTACCACAAACCATGCAGTCATGTCATGGCAGCGTGCGCCACATTTGATATGATGCTGGGGTGTACTTGTTTGAATACTTTATAAAAGAGAAGGTCCTTCAGACTTAGAGCGGTGAACTTCAAGGGTATGGGATTGTCAGCTCATTCACATCTCCGCCAGATAGTGCACGTCGTTGGGTGCCAGATTTCCAACGTGTCAATTCAAAGGTGGGAAGAAGAAAGATATGGCGCATTCGGAATGATATGGATAAATCCGAAGCAGGCAAGAAAAAGAAAAAGTGCTCTTTGTGAAACATGGCTAGACACACGTACAAGAATTGCACAGAAGCCGGCATAAGTAGTCAAGGCCCCCCATGATATACAGATCACCGCACATCACATAATGTACATAGTCCCTAAGATGTACGTATGGTAGTTACTTCACTTGTTAATTGTCACATGTTGTATCTTTGGCGCTAATAATATTTGTTTATTTTACAACATGCAGATAGCAGGTAATGATAATTGCCCCTACAAGCTTCTCCCCGCTACGGTCGATGGCCACCATCGGGCACGAGCACTCACGTCCACCGATCCGGATCAGCCTGATCTTGTCCCGCTCAGAGTCCGGACACCGCAGTATCTCTAGAGCATCCATCCCCGATGGGTTGGCAGGTTAGTTAAGCAAGCACAATGGTCGTTCATATTTTATTTTTATCTCGTTACGTGACTAACATCTTCTTCCATGCAGGTTGCGCGGTGCTGGCTTACTCCCTCTAGCTAGATTGGTCGATGGAGCCACCAGGTTTCCATTCAATAAAGCTCTTCTCACGGCGTGGATCGACAGATGGCGGTCAGAGACACACACATTCCACCTGCCTTTGGGGGAGGTGATGATCACGCTTAAGGATGTATCTTACCTGTTAGGACTTTCGATAGCAGGAGCAGCAGTTGTCCCGAACGATGTTCAGCCAGATTGGCGTGTTGACATGCTCGCGCGCTTCGCGGGAGCCCATCCCATCCAGCCTGGTGGCGCGGCAGTGGAGGAGTTTACGGACACACATGGGCTGACGCAGAGTTGGTTGCGTCTGTATCAGGTATGTCGTTTTAACATGGTAATAAAATTAAACATTAACTTATCCATAGCGGCTGTATACTAACGTTTGATCTTTCATAGGCGGAGCACCTAGCTCCCAATGCTGACGATTACATCGTTAGTCGGTACTTGGAGGCTTACCTCCTTTGGCTTTTCGGCTAGGTGATATGACGGAATTGTACCCAAGAAAATTCTGGGGGAACCGGAAGTTCCGGCTGTGGCCAAAAGTTCTGAGTTCTGGAGCATTCGGAATATTCGATGGGATCGAAAGTTCTGGGCCAGCCCCAGGGTTCGGTCTTCTGGACGAACCGGAAGTTCCGGCTGTAGCCGAAAGTTCTGGGTTCTGGACGAACCAGATGTTTCAGTTGGACCAGAAATTCTGGGTCAGAATTAATTCGATACAGAAGGTCTGTTTCGGAAGTTCTGGCTGTAACCGGAAGTTCCGGGTCCCGAATTAATTCGATACAGAAGGTCTGTTTCAGAAGTTTCGGTTGTAACTGGAAGTTCCGGTCCCGAATTAATTAGATGTAGAAGGGTAATTTCGGAAGTTCCGGATAGGATTCGGAAGTTCCGATGACTGGAAGTTCCTGCTATAGCCGAAAGTTCCGGGGTGCGCAGATTAGATCTGTTGGGCTTTTAATTTGGATTAAAAGGCCCATGCTGGCACTATATAAAGGAGGAGAGGGTGGCACGCAAGGGGCTGCTGCTATTGCTCTACCCTAGCCTTAGCCGCCACCTCTCCTCTCTCCCAAGTGATCACAAAGGTTGTGATCAAACCCTAGAAACATTACGAGTGGTGCTAGCACGCCGGGGTGGAGTGTTTCCGTCCCTGTAAGTGTGAACTTTGTGGAGGTGTTGCTCGAACAGCAGTACTCGTCGTCTTCTTCGTGCGAAGATCGCTGGGCTTCATCGACTTGATCACCGGTGAGCGGGTGAGGCAAGGAGAGAACGAGCGAGGACGTGCTTCCTCAAATCTTCTTCCGCTGCACTAGCGCGTCTCACGTTAGAAGGTAACGATCCATGATCCCTCACGCGCATGGGTTCCTGGGCCAACGGGGCTAAAAAATTTAAAATTACCGGCTAGCGTAGCCTCCCCATGTCCCAACAGTGGTATCAGAGCCTATGTGCGTAGCGTTCGATCTGGATCGATCACGTATAGAGATACGTGGTGGAGATAGATAGGATCTATCGTTTTTGTGTCAGGTTTACCGGAAATTCCGACTATAGCCAGAAGTTCTGGGTCAAAATAAATTCGACACAGAAGGTTGACTTTAGAAGTTCCGGTTGTGAACCAAAAGTTCTGGTCCTTCAGCCGAAAGTTCCGGCTATAGCCAGAAGTTCCGGGTCCAGTTCAGTCGCATAGATTCTTCGCCTAACTCATTTTTGTAGAGAATGTTGTGACTGGTATGGCCTTGCAAAGTATATGATACTCGCTTGTAATAACATGGCCTGCGTGTCATGGTGATTTACAGCCCAAGGCTGTTCAATGGTTGTACGACCTGCGCGTCGATCTGTGTTGCTTCGACTGATGTAATTAGTGTAGCGCTATTATTTGTAATAGGCTAGCACAGGTTCATGGAGGTCTGAGGCACAATGACGGGAACCATAGAGATGGAGATCGCCATGTGAAGGGGCCATACTATGTCACAGTCAATATGATTGCCTGTGATGCTGCTTATATTCCTGTCATACTATTCTTACATGTTGCATGTACGGTAGATAGCGTTATCACGTAGAATAGTTTTCCCTCAGAAAATTAAGTATTGATGCACTTTCCAATAGCTGCACCTACCAAGGTTCTCGATCATCGATAGTGGGTCTGCCAAAGCAGGGCATTGTCTTTTATCTTGACCAGTTAGGGTGGTGTCGGACACCACACG
>KE372801.1:1314994-1327228 GCA_000418225.1 Zizania latifolia | reverse complement strand
ACGTGGCATACTGGAGGACATGTAGATGCCTTGTATTCGATGTCATGATCGAGGGATATGCTCCCTACCACGTCTGTTGATAATTTGGACGAGCACAGTACTTTCCATGTCCTATACAGGCCCAGGTGCCTGCTCAGATGCACCGATGAGCTCCTGCACACGTACACACGAACATGCGCATCACGTTTTGTTGTTACCTACCATTGTAAACCTTACTTTAAATTGTTTGCTACAGGAACACGTGGAAGGGAGTACCTGGCGATATTCCATGGGATGTTAGGATGCGCTGGAGGACCTAGATGAGGAGGAGAACGACTACGACCCTACGACATACTATCACTACCTTCGATGGTACTCCATTCGTACCAGGGTTCATCTCGTCAGAGGACGGGACGATGGTCCTCCACCCACGGCTGATGTGCCGCACGGACATCCTTCTCACATGGTCGCTGCCTATCAGGAGTCGGTACGTACATGAATTGTCTAATCTCTGATGATTGATGATTGATATTACGTAATTATCTGACTTTATTCTTTTGCAGTTCGATCACATGTGGAACGCACGGAACTATATTGACGATATCGTTCAGCGGTGGGTCGACGACGTTGGTGTGGTGCACAACCCACTGGACTGGACGGGAGTGCGGGCGGCTCTCAATGAGATCGATGCTTCTATTCGCCTCACGTCTGCACGGCCACCTCCTCCAACTACTGCCCCTCAGCCACCTCCTCCAGCTCCTCGTCCACAGCCAGTGCCTGTGATGCTGGCACCCCTACTAGTGCAGCCTCCACAGTATTGGTATTTCCCGCACCAATACTTCTATGGTCCGGACCCATCATCGGCAGTGGGCCCATCATCGACAGTGGGCCCATCGGGACATGCCACACGGCCACTATTGGGATATGGAGCACATCAGACACTTAGTGAGAACTGTACAATCTTACACCGTTTTACATCGTAATCTAAATTATGTCACTAATAACTCATATGTTTGCACAGCGTCGTATCCATATCAATACTGGTGAGCTGGCGTGAACACTGCATATCATAGTCCATCTAGACCGATAGACTCTAGTACTGGTGGCCAGCACAACTCAGGAGGTTACGACGCCTGGGAGCATGGCACCACTGAGGTGTTCGAGCCTTCACAGCTTGAGGGAGTACCACCACCGACGCAGCGGGAGCAGCAGCCCGCTAGACCGCCTAGGGTGCACCGTTCGCCTGATAGGTTTACCTTCTCGGAGCAGACACCGAGACGTACTCGGAGTAGGTGTGGTGGTTAGTACGGCTTGCGGTTGTTATCGTAGGGACGGACGATTTGTACTGAAACATTTATTACGATATGTTGTATTATGTCATTATGCACTTCATACTATGAACATGCAATTCGTAGTATCCCTGCTATTTACTATCTACTCATAATTTGAGCTTACACTTCAATTCCACATTTGACGAGCTTGTTTGCAGATGTGTGATTGCCTTCGAAATAGATATTGCAATGGCATGATATAGTAATTTAAGTAGTCCAGCATCAACAACTTCTAACAAAATAGTTCGTGACATAATACAGTACATTATAATGGCACATACAAACGTGATTACGTGCCTTTAGGGAAATAAAAATAGCTGAGACTTATCTAAATTGACTACTGAGTGCAGTGATGGTACTTTCCCTTTCTTGTGGCGTCTGGTCCTGCTTCCTTAGCACGACGAGCCCTCTCACGCTTCCTCTCTCTTTCAGCCTCACGCTCCTCTTTTGCCTTGCGCTCCACCTCCTCTCTCCTCTTCTTCCTCACGCTCACAGGCCCACTGGTATCGCATCTCAAAAAATTCCCTGTTGAACTCCTTGTGTCTCATAAGCTCTGTCCAGTCATCAGGGTGCACCTCCTTATCAATCCATTCGACAAAGTCACAGAGCGAAGGTGACGACGATGGAGGAGTTACCTACACACAGAAACGTTAATAAAGATATTATAAGTGATTTATTTGAGAACAAGATATAACTAAAGAAATAGCATAATTATTCATACCGGTTTATTAGCACGTGGTCCACGCTTTAGTCTTGGCTTTGGCTTTTTAGGAGTGTAAGAGTAGTTGCCACACTTCCAATACCTCATCTCGTGTGTGAGGTCATCCATACTTCTCATGAACTTACATTTATCTTCATAAAAACACATAGGTGGTTCAACACCTTCCGACAGACGGTGACGAGGATCGTAACTGTACTCAAATTTATCCTTTTTCACCATCTACGGTAAGAAAATATGCAATTGATATGTCGACATAAATTTAAAATGTTATATTTACACCCACATGTTCTGCATGACCTCATGGTACCCAGGACAACTAATAAAAAACACATATTTATTTAATATTCATATAATTATCGCTAAAGTGTGTTTAAAAAGGCCTACATTATTGCAAAAATATGATTACAGTACCCCTAAGTTACTTCTAAACTATTTCGAAATTGGTAAAATATGTTTAAATTACCTCCAAATTATGTTTAATTAACCTCTAAATTATGTTAAATCTACCGCTAATCTACTCCTAAATTACCTCTAATCTACTCCTAAAGTACCCTAATCTACTACTAAACTATATCCTTAAGAAAAAAAAAAGAGAGGGAAAAAAGACATACCTGGAAGGAGAAGTGACTGCCTGCGGGCTAGGAGAAGTTGTAAGGGGTGTCTGGGAGGAGGGCTTCGGTCCCCTTTTTATAGAGCTGATGTCGGCACATGAAGTGCCGATTTAGGACGGGTGGCCCTAGATCAGCAGACCATGTGCTGATCTAGGCCACGATCGGCCTAGATCGGCCATTCAAGCGTCAATAGAGACCCAGATTTGCAATTTTTCGAAACTGTGTACCAAAATTAAAATTTTATTTAAAATTTGTATTATTAAAAAAAAATCCCGGTCCGCGCCTTTCGGCCGTCCATACTTTTTAAGACTGGAGTCTGAACTGTGCTGGTCAGCTGCTACAGAAGTTTCAGTCTGCCGTATAAAAAAGCCCATTTCGAATGCAATTTCGGCTCTTTTCGGCCCAATTCAAATCCCTTTACAAACTACGACCCAAATCTTTTCAAGATCGCGCCTTTTCGCCAGCACAGTTTGGGCAAAACGAAAGAAAATCAAAGCCCAACCGGTTCAAAATTTTCAATTTCTGCAGTCCATATCAGGTCGCTGCTGCTATATTCGAGCACTCACAATTGCATTAGTAGGTTAGTTACAAAGATTCTTTCTAAATTGCAATAGAAATTTCATTCTAAATTTGCGAAAGAGACGAGTGACAAGTTGAGAGTTAACCGACTTACTATTGAAATTCAGTGTGAGGAGGCAAGCGCGTCACTTGTCTGCTGCAGGGTCACCATATATAGAGAGAGCAACCAACCAATCACATTGTGAGCAACCAGCCAATCACATTCTCAGCACATTGCATCTGCCTCGTACAGTCTCAGATTCAGCCTACAACTCAACTTAACTTACATCATAGATCCATCCAACCAAAATACTATTTAGCCTATGACTCAACTCAACTTATATCATAGATCCATCTAACCAAAATACCAACATTCTTGTCCTGCTTTACATTTTCTAGGATACAGTTCTCCTCTCGATTTTCAAAACTGCTTGTCGGCTGACCACCTATGGCTTTTGATCAATTATTATGGTAACTAATTTGGTTTCTACTACTATATCGGTAAACATTTATCAAAAGCTAACAACATGAGCGAAAAAACGATAACTGTTCTGATTATCGTAATTTTACGAACGTTATTCGGCTGACAACTAAAGAGTTTTTTAAATAATATTTTTTCATTTGAAATTATATTTCTAGGTGGTCTTTTGAAAAATTTATAAAACTAGACTCTTATTGACAAGTATCATATTGACCTCAAACGTTAATTCACAAAAGAATTGATATATTGCCACACCTAAAAGCCGCTGGCCACAACTAGCGACAGCAGCATAGCAACATTGGGCTCATTTGCATAATAATAATAGTCGAATGATCACTGCGATGACCTGGAGTCAGTTTTTTTATTCGGTCTGCAGAAACAAGTTTGTTCTGTTCCGTTTCTCTCATCTTATGCAGAGTCATTGTTTATTTCGTTTTCAATCCGATCACAGCTGCGGTGTCCCTTCAATGTGAACACAAATATTTGAGAATCAAAACGCTCGTTTATACACCGACACACCTGCTCCATCCATTCTCTGCAATTCTTCACTTGTCCTAGGCGTATCAGCTATGTCTAGCATGCCCTACTTACATGCGCCTAAAACTGCCTAGGCTGATTTCGGTCTAATGCCGTCACTCCTGGCACGTGCATTAGTGCGCAAGGCCTAGATAGTCTAAAAGCATCAACCTCGAGTTGTTGTTTTTTTTCTAAAACTTTATATAGAAACCATTTTAATTTATATTGATATCTAAAAATCAATTAATCTACGATAATATCTTTATAATTTTAATTCCTATATTTTAAAGGGAATTAAAAAGCATGTTTCTACTTTAAAAAAAAGAGAGGTGATTTATAGAATCATTTAAGATATGAAATCATTTAAGAATACAGCTGTATAGTGTTTTTTTTTAATATCTAAATTTAATTTTAAGAAGTTAGATAAAAATACTGTTGAGATACTCTAAGTGATCGCTTTTTAAAACATTGTTGTTACATAACCAATTTATCATTAATCATACCGATTATCACTAACTGCAGTAAAAACCATGGTTACTTCGATAACCATAATGTAATGCTGCATGAACATTAAGTACAAAGTAAAAAAAAAACTTCTAGGCTACTGATACACACGTAAATGCACATGGAAAAAACAACAGGAACGAAACAAAATTGCAAAATCCAAACAGGACCAGCAACTGCAAGTCTACAAAGCGCGCACACAAAAAAGAATCTACCCCTCATATTCCTCCTTGGCTAGTCCACAGAGAAGAGCACACCTCCTCCTGGAAACATCCCTGGACCAATCCTTGGTGGACCATCGGCAGCCATGGCGCCGCCTCGCCGCGAGGTCTAGATAAACCGGCTCCACACAGCCGGGCGCCCCACCGCCTTCCCCACCCAATCCGCGTGTCAAAACCTCCGGGCTCCGAAGCGACCGCCAGCTCAGCACGTCGGCGGCGGCGGCGACGGCGAGGCAGGCCATGGACGACGTGATGGAGTCGGCGGTGGGACCCCACTTCAGCGGGCTCCGCCTCTCCCCCTCCTCGCTCCCCTCATCGCCCTCCTCCTCCTCCTCGGGCTTCAACGGCACGGCCGACGCCTCCGCTGCGACCGACGGGTTCGCGCCCCCTCCCGCCGCGGGGAGCAAGCAGCCCTTCGTGATCGGTACGCATCCGCGCGGTCGCTGCCCTGCGGCTCGTTCTCTCTCTCTCTCTCTCTCTCTCTCTCTCTCTCTCTCTCTCTCTGACGCTCTCGTAATCCTGGTGCGATTTTGAATTGAAGTTTTTGCTCTTCTGGTGGTTTTAAAGGTGTGTCGGGAGGGACGGCGTCGGGGAAGACGACGGTTTGTGACATGATCATCCAGCAGCTGCACGACCACAGAGTCGTGCTCGTCAATCAGGTGAGGTGTTGGTTGCTCGTCAGATTGCATACCACTGTGTGGCCTAAATTCGTCATCCTTGGTCGCTGGTGCTGTTGTGTGTTTTGGATATGCTTGCGTAGTGAACTTTGCGCTTTGACCGTTTGTTCAATCAGGGCACCTCTGGTTTCAGTGATCAGTGTGATATGTCGTTCCAAAATTACCGAGCAGAACATATTGTGATACTGATGCAGTAGGTCGAAAAATGACATGACTCAGAATGGAAGATAAGCATGGTACTTTCTTGTATGCGCAGCTTGTATCTGTTGTATGCATCCTAAACACGTAGGGCCTTTCACGCAGTTTGATATTGTTATTTTTGGTCTTTGTACCAATCATACCTTGTTTCTTTAAGGCAAGCAGGTAGCATTGGTATTTAAACTATTTATGCAAGTTGTCAAGAGGAGAATTCCGTTGTGAAAAAACCCCTTGTGAAGCAGCTTGAACAAAATATGCATTTGATTAAATCATTGTCTATTTGTCTGCATTTGACAAGCTAGAAACATAGCCCTTCAAGAAATTGCTTGCACATTTGCATCTGTGTTCAGTCGTCTTTGCTGTGTGTGTTTCTCCTATGGTTAGCTGTGGTTTCGTGCTCAGTTGGGTCTTGGGTGAGTGCTGACCTGGATACTTGCAAGTTGCGCAGTTTGATTAAGCTGCATCAAAAGCTAACAAAAACAAATTGTCTATGGAAGATAGATAGTCTCTGTAAATACTCTATATAATTACAGCTAAAGTTGCAATTTCTCAGGATTCATTCTACCGTGGTTTGACTGAGGAAGAATCTGAGCGTTTGCAAGATTACAACTTTGATCACCCAGGTACTTGATAGTTGATTTGATAAAAATCTATGCCTTTTTCAGTTTTCAAGGTTTCAATCTGCTCCATATTGGGAAGAGGCTGAGATATTTTTCATTGTTTCTTTGCAGATGCATTTGATACAGATCGACTTCTCGAGTGCATGGGAAAGCTTAAAAGTGGGCAGTCCGTAAATATTCCTATATATGATTTTAAGAATCACCGTCGATGCTCTGAAAGTTTTAGAAAGGTAGTAATGTCATTGTAGACCATTGATGTGATAAAGATAATGTCTTATTATCTATGGTTAATTATTGGGGGATAACTCTGTCAAAAGGTTTTGTGTATGTTGATGGCATGATGTACTTTTTTCATATTCTATGATAGATGTTTTGTGCCAAAATATTAAATATGTATTCACGCAATTAAGTACTAAACTGTGTGTTCTTCATTACCAAGTTAGCTACATATGCTAAAAGAGTAGACTATAAAGTCACCTTTTTTGTGGGACAGGGAAGGATATGCAATGCAAAGAGGACCTTCTTCAAAGTTCAAACTACATGGCAGTAGTTATGATTTATGTAATCTTTTTATGACCTCAGCCACTCAGCCCTAGTTCCACCACTGCAATATATCATGGGAGATTGTGTTGAATAGAGTTGATATTTATTTCTGTTCAGTGTCGTTGGTGGTCTATTTGCTGGATTTCTTTAGTGCTACTCAGCTAGTGAACCCTAAAGAAATATGATTGTTTTTATTAGGTATAAAGCTCTTTTGAATATTTTGTTTTCTTAGGTTAATGCATCAGATGTCATCATTTTGGAGGGCATTTTAGTTTTTCATGATCAAAGGGTTCGTGATTTGATGGACATGAAAATTTTTGTTGACACAGGTTTGTTGCTCTTCTCTTTGTTAGATATACTATAATCAGTATTATGGTGACAATTCGAAAACTGTATATATTCTAGAATCTACAGTGGTTCAACTTTTATTTGTTAGTCATATTGTAGTTAATCGGTGATCATTCATCTTTTCTCTCTTTGTTTTTATGCATCAATTTAGATGCTGATATTAGGCTGGCCCGACGTATAAGGCGTGATACAGTTGAAAGAGGTAGAGATGTCATCTCAGTGCTTGAGCAGGTAATTTCTTCACCTGTGGATTTTAGCCTTTTGCTATTCAAATATGTAACACAATCTGCATGCCTTGATGTTTTTCATATGTATAATGTGACTTCTTATGAGCCTTGTTGAATCGGTTAGTATGGGAGGTTTGTGAAGCCTGCATTCGATGATTTCGTTCTTCCTTCCAAGAAATATGCTGATGTGATCATACCACGAGGTGGAGATAACCATGTTGCCATTGATTTAATTGTGCAACATATTCGTACAAAACTTGGTCAGCATGACTTATGCAAAATATATCCAAATGTCTTTGTAGTTCATACAACTTTCCAGGTACACTTTTTTGTTTCTGTTGATCTTATGCTTTGCAATGCCACCTAGATTTCCAAACGTGTGATGCTTATAAAGATTTGTTTAAACAGATACGTGGAATGCATACTCTTATTCGCAACCGGGACATCGCTACTCCTGATTTCGTCTTCTATTCAGATCGTCTGATTCGTCTGGTAGCACTCATTCTTTGACCTCTGCACCCTTCTATAATTCACTAGCCAAGTGAACTAGATAGCTACTAAATGTGGCTGACTTTTTACTTATGCATTACTTATATGGAAAATGTCTTCTAGGTAGTCGAGCATGGCCTGGGGCATCTACCTTTCACAGAGAAGCAGATCGTTACACCGACAGGTGTTTATCTGATTCCCTTGTACCATGCAGCTATTGCTTTTTGTTCTTACGATTTGTCCTCTAGGTTCATTACCGTATGCTAGCCAGTAAAAAATAATACCGTAATTCCGTCTTAAATTAGCACTTAGCAGTTAGCATAAGTTCTAGAAGTTTTGTTAACATAGGTTGCTATGGTATATAAGAACAGATTTTGTGCATTGTAGAAAGGTTAGGACTATATTTTTGTAAAACTGACTCTGATATCTGTACTATTATGAAAGTATGTCATTTGAAATTTTCCATTGCGAATTTGTGGCTGTCCAGAGCCATTATGAATCCATGATTGTTTTACTAACTACATTTTCTGAGTCTTTGCAATAAACAATGGGTAATTTATTCATGCACTCTTCCAACTATATAAATTAAAACATCAGTGTACTGCATCAACATTACAAACACACAAAGAATCAAGTAACTCACTGATCACTTACATCTTACATTTTGTCCTAAAAAAATCAAGAGAACAATGTGAACTGGAATAGCCCCTTTGCAATGTTACTACTTATTTGAATTTTATGAAAATATGGTAGCTTGTCCATCCAAAGTGGGGAAATATGACGTATTTCTTGAGCAGCTATGCATCATGGAATCTTGAAGTCTAGGGCTTCTACAATATTGTTGTCTGACTACCCTATATACTTCATAAAAAAAAAAATTGAAGTCCAGCTTCGCTACATTTTATTAATAAAGAGAAAGCAAAGCACCACAATTACAGTTTATTTACAGTTTCACGTGCCTAGAACTGTCTATTTATGTTAATACAAACCATTGTATTCTCTTCCATATTTTGGCAGAGAACAAATGATTGAAGTTTGCACATTTATGACCTCATGGTTATTTGTTGTTTGGTCCAGGATCTATTTATACAGGAGTTGACTTTTGCAAGAAGCTCTGTGGTGTGTCAATTGTTCGAAGGTAAGCCCTTTTCTTCAGTAAAACCATTACCTTTAAAGGCAAGTTTTTTGTGGAATTATCTGCAGCTTCCGATGTTCTTCCTTGATTTAATGGTCAACAAATCCTTAATAAATTTCTTTTTTCTTATATACTTATGCATGAAATCACTTATGCTCACATTTAAGTTGATATATGTTTTTTCTATAGTGGTGAAAGCATGGAGAATGCATTGCGTGCTTGTTGCAAGGGCATAAAAATAGGCAAGATTCTAATACATCGGGATGGAGACAATGGACAACAGGTAAGTGCTCTGTGCTCTGTACTTCATCAAAATAATTCACTCAGGATGTTTTGAATAAAACTTGTTTTTTCTGTTTCCCAGCTCATATACCACAAGTTGCCCATGGATATTGCTGAACGACATGTTCTACTTATGGATCCTGTGCTTGGTACAGGTTAGTGTTGAATTTTTCCAATTGGAAAAAGTTTACTTCACCCCTTGAAGTATTATGGTTGGTTTACTTAATCCACTGAAATATGAAACTGGCTATTTTACTCATTGAAGTATGTAAACCGGTTCAAATAACCCCATGTAGTGGTTTTAGTCACGTGGACTATGACATGGCGATGGAATCGGTTAATAATTTTTTACAAGTGTAACAACTTAAAAAATAAGCACATTGATACTAGGGAATTTATGAGCTTGCCAATAATTGAGATAAATGAATCGGCTATATCAACTTGAGTTAAATAGACTAATGTATGTATCACATATATAATACACTGTCACATGTTATCATCTACATAAAAAAACCACTTACAAAACTACTCTAGGTAGTTATTTGAACCGGTTTGCATACTTCAAAAGGTAAAACGTAAAATACCTGGTTTCATAGCTTAGGGGGTTAAGTATACCAACTCTAGTACTTCACGGGGTTAAGTAGACTTTTTCCTTTCCAATATATCCTTCATAATGCTGTTTGAACACTTGTCAGAATGAAGAAGTATTGAACTCAGCTAAAGTTTTTTATCACAACTATTCAACTCTACAGGCAACTCGGCCAACCAAGCTATAGAACTTCTTATTAGAAAAGGAGTTCCCGAGGAACATATCATGTTTCTCAATCTCATATCGGTAGAGTACTCTAGCTCTTTCATGTAGTTACCATTTGATGTACATGCTTCATTTTGTGCAAGTTTATTTATGGACTATTGATAAGCAGGCTCCTGAAGGGATCCACTGTGTCTGCAAGCGATTCCCTCGCCTGAAGGTCGTAACCTCGGAGATCGAAACTGGGCTGAACGAGGAATATCGGGTCATCCCAGGATTAGGGGAGTATGGCGATCGCTACTTCGGCACAGACTAATCAGTGATCGATACTGCTTCCACATCTTCATCGGCGACGCGAAAAGATGCCCACGTTAGAGCTAACATTACAGTGAGAGATATACTGGTGTTTGGTTGTTTGTGGTATACCATTGGAGGTACCATGATCGTGTGTGATGATGTGTGCTTAGTTTTGCTGCTGTAACAAAGTTTGGGCACTGAAATTTGGAAGCCCCCGGCGAAATAACCTGCTCGTCGCTAGTTACAACGGCACATGAAATGTATGACTTGGGCCCCAGTTCAAGGGCCTGCGGCAGATGCCGTGTGGTTTGATTTAGCTTTTCTAACAAGTATCGGATAAAAACTGCGCTAGGTTTTGGCCACCGTAAAGTGGAACTTGCATATCCTGTGAATTGTAGTTTGCGTTTCCTGATTCTTTGCAGGAAAAATGTTGACTTGAGTTTGACTCTCCAGGGGGTACTTCCCTTCAAATTCACGCAATTATTTCATAAAATATGCAAACAACTCTTCTTTTTGGCAAGTACGCAAAAGCTTTGAGTATCATTCGTTAATGAGTTCCAAATGCCAACCAAAGCCACCAGCTAATGACAATAGTGACCAAACGACTCTTTTTGACTTTCCAATGCCAATTTTGATTCATCCATAATCCATTAGCATTGCAAACACTCGTTTTCTTGGATGTTTGGACAGCATATTCTTTCCCGTTCCATCACTCCCACTATCGATTCCTTCAGGAGATTGTGGCATTGTGCGAGTAGCTGTAAAATCTCCCCAAACGGACCTCTCGTTGCATTTTGCCAAATCTATGTGCTGCTGCTACTACTAGTAAAAGCTACAGGTTTCGATAGAAATCATGCCCCTCTTCTCTGATGATCCATCATCCTGTTCTCCTTATCCTCTCCAACTCCAAGGAGCAGCAGCCAGCAAGAACATGGCTTGCCAGGTGAAAGGTGACACGAGCAACCTCCTCCCGGTCATCTCCTTCCTCGGCGCGACGTTGACAACAACAGCATTCGTCTTCCTCCTTGCTACCCTGGATGTGAACTGGAGGCTCTCTGCCCTGGCCTCGTCGAACAATGGTGCTCAGCCGGCACTCATCAGCGACGAGGTTAGTGATCTTCTGATGCTGCTGCTAATGCTCCTTCTGATATGTAGCTATATGATTTTTTTCAACTGGCATATGTGTTGACCAGCTTAAAATTCTGAACATTTTAGCTGCAGCTTGGTTAAGCTAGTAACTATCATTTCATTTTCTTTCTCTTATTGTTGTCTTACAAGATGCTCCCAAGAGATAACGACCATGCAATTTGGATGTTTCATTTCACTGGAAATAGTGGGAACTCTGGACAGTAGATGGATATTGTCAGAGTAGTGGACTCCATTTCTACGATAGATTCTTCTTAGAATATTTACTCTTATGCCACAAAATTAAATTGTGTTTGCTCTTTTATTATGTCACATGTGTATAACAATTAGACTCATGAACCACATATCATACACACAAAATATAGCAAAAGAGTAAACACCACTTAACTTTCTTCCACGTATCCTCATGCAGTGAACTCATAAGCGTCTGATATGCCAAATCTGCAAGCACTGTCCTGCTCCAGTTGCAACGGCGACCCGGAGAGCCTGCGGAACAGGCCCAACGGCGGGTCCTGTACGTGCGGGCGGCGAGCCGAGCGGTGGAGGGAGGCGCGGCGGCGGTTCCCGGCGGGGAGCAACGAGCAGTTCATCCTGGAGCG
>KE372801.1:1281298-1300348 GCA_000418225.1 Zizania latifolia | reverse complement strand
TGGCCGCCGCAGTCATCGCCCACCCACCCCCTAGAAACCAGTCACCGCTCGGCAGCCACAGTCGCGCTGTCACCGCCGCCACCACCCGCCGTGGTGCCGGTGCAGGGACCGCACTCCTCTCTGCCACGCATGCTGGCACTCTGATTCGGTAAAAACCGAGAATCGAACCGAAATATTTTGATTTTTTTGGTTTGGTTTTTTATTTTTAGCAAGTTATTCGGTTCCTGTTTTGTAAAAACTGATGTTTTAATAAACCAAAAAAACCAAAAAACCGAATGCCCACCCCTAAACGACAAGGCGATCGAGCGCTTACGGTGGTCGGAAATCCTGATCACCTTCAACCGGGACGACTAGTGGATGGATGTCCCCAAACTGGGTCGATTCCCGCTGGTGGTCGACCTAGTCATCCTCATGGTGCGCCTAAAGAGATTACTGATTGATGGCAGCAGTGGCCTTGATGTCCTGTTCAAAGGGACCCTGGCGGCACTCGGCATTGACATGTCGGCACTGAAGAAGACGGATACGCCGTTTTACGGGATTATTCCGGGGAAGGCTTCCATACCTCTTGGCACGCTCACCCTATCGGTGACGTTTGGCACTCGGGACAACTACAGGACCGAGCACGTCAAATTCTACGTCACCGACTTCGAGACTGCCTACCACGCTGTGCTCGGACGTCCGTCCCTCACCAAGTTCATGGTGATACCTCACTACATGTACCTGGTTCTCAAGATCCCTAGGCCAGAGAGGGCTTTTTTGGTGAAGTGGGACGTCGTCACCTCTCACGTGTGTGAGTAGGACAGCCTCGTCTTGGGAGAGGCACTTGACATCTCTGTGCGGATGGAGGAGACCGTCTAAGCGGCCAAGACTACATCGACCCACGACATGGAGATCCCGACCGCCACACCGTCAACTTCGGGCTTAGCGCCCTCGTCAGTTGAGTATAAAAGTATTCAGCTCTCGAACTCTGATCTCTCCAAGACGGCACTGATCGGGACTGCGCTAGATCCTAAATAGGAAAGCGTGCTTGTCAGCTTCCTACGCGCCAACATCGACATATTCGCTTGGCACTCCTCTGACATGCCGGGCGTACCAAGGGAGCTGATCAAGCATGAACTCCATGTCCTTCCGACCGTTAAGCCGGTCAAGCAAAAGATGCGTCGCTTCGCCTAAGATCGCAAAGAAGCCATCAAAGAAGAAGTTACCTGCCTATTAGCGGCTTGGTTCTTTAAAGAGATTTATCATCCCGACTGGGTTGCGAACCCAATCCTTGTAAAAAAGAAAAATAGGAAATTGAGAATGTAAAGTGACAAGCAATGCCCAAAAGATCATTTCCCACTGCCGCGCATCGATCAAGTGGTCGACTCTACTGCCGGCAGTTCCCTCCTTTGTTTCTTGGATTGCTATTCAGAATATAATCAGATCAGTCTAAAAGAGGAAGACCAAGAGAAGATATCATTCATCACTCTATTCGACGCCTACTGCTATACATCAATGCCCTTTGGGCTCAAAAACGTAGGGGCTACATATCAGCGAGCCATTCAACATTGCCTCGTCGACCAAATTGGGCATAATGTGGAGGCTTATGTAAATGATGTCATCATCAAATCTAGGCGATCTAAAGATCTTATTTCTGACATCCAGGAGACTATTGGCAACCTCCACAAGTTCAGGTGGCGCCTCAACCCTGAGAAATGTGTGTTCGGGGTGCCGACCGGGAAACTACTCGGTTTTATTGTCAGCAGTCGAGGAATTAAAGCCAACCTCGACAAGATTTCGGCGATTATAAATATGGCCAAGCCAATTAATGTCAAGAACATTCAGCGCTTCACAGGTTGCATGACTGCGCTCGGACGCTTCATCTCTCGACTCAGTGAACGGGGGATGCCGTTCTTCAAGCTTCTGAAAAAAGAGGGTAATTTTACATGGACTCCGGAGGCCGATCAGGCATTCGTCGACCTCAAAAAATTCCTCTCCTCACCGTCAGTTCTGGTTGCGCCGACCCCTGGAGAGACGTTACTCCTCTACATCTCCGCCACGACCCATGTGGTCAGCACCACCATGATCGTCGAGCGCCCACTGAAGGGCCATGCCTATCCGGTCCAACGACGGGCATACTTCATATCTGAGGTACTCGGACCATCCAAAATCCGATACCCTCAGGTCCAAAAGCTCTTATACGCCATCCTCATCACCGCCCAGAAGCTCAAGCATTATTTCCAGGCACACTCGGTGACCGTCGTCACCGAGTATCCGCTGGGCGACATCCTTCGGAATCGAGATGCAACCGGTTGGATTGATAAATGGGCTATCGAGCTCGGTAAATATACCCTCGATTTTAAGCCCCGGATGGTCATCAAGTCTCAAGCCCTTGCCGATTTCATTGCCGAATGGACAGAAATTCAACTTCCGCTGACCGTCGATACCCAGGAGCATTGGGTCATATATTTTAATGGCTCCCTTTGCATTGACGGAGCAGGCACTGGGATTATCTTGATTTCTCCCTAATGTGAAAGACTGAACTATGTTCTCCAGATATTGTTTATGGCATCCAATAATACAGCTGAGTATGAATCACTCATCAATGGCTTACGAATCGCCATCTCCCTTGGGATCAAGCATTTAATGGTGTATAGAGATTCCAAGCTAGTTATCAGTCAAGTAAATAAAGACTGGTCCTGCACCAATAAAAAGATGGATGCATATTGCAAAGAGGTCAAAAAACTAGAAGGCAATTTCTTCGGCCTTGAGTTCCATCATATCCCCAAGGACGAGAACTCGGCCGCTGACCTCCTTGCCAAGCTAGGATCATCTCGAGCACCAGTGCCGAGTGGTGTTTTTCTCCAAGAGCTCCAAAAGCCGTCAGTCCAACCTGACGAGGTACAACCCTTAGACAATAAAGAAGTTTCTTCCGTATAAATCATTACTGACGACAATGACGATTAGAGACAACCCCTTATCGACTTTATCCTCACCGTTAAAGCTCCCGAAGACAAAAATTCAGCCATTCATCTCGCTCGACAGAGTAAGCAGTATGTCGTTGTGGGGTCAGAATTATACAAGAGGGCTGCTTCGACCCGAGTGCTCATAAAATGCGTCAGCCGATCCGAGGGGTCGGACATATTGTAAGAAGTGCACTCGGGAATGTGTGGCAATCATGCCGGCGCCCGAACACTGGTAGGCAAGGCTTTTCAGTCGGGTTTTTATTGGCCGACCACCAACAAAGATGCCAAGCTACTAATTCGGAGTTGCCAAGGATGCTAATTTTTTGCCAAGCAGAATCACCTCCTTGCTCAAGCTCTCCAGACCATTCTGTCTTTGTGGCCGTTTGCGTGCTGGGGGCTTGACATGGTCAGCCCATTTCAGATGGCCCCCCAGGGATATGATCGCCTCTTCGTCGCCGTTGATAAGTTCACAAAGTGAATTGAAGTTATGCCACTCAAGATCAGCACTGCCAAAAAAGCCACAGAGTTCATTTAGGACATAATTTACCGGTATGGTGTCCCTAATCAAATCATCACTGATCTCGAGACTCAGTTAACCGGCAATGACTTTTGGGAGTTCTGCGAGGATCAGTGTATCGAAGTCAAATATGATTCTGTTGCACATCCAAGGGCGAATGAACAATGTGAACGAGCTAACGGCATGATACTCCAAGGCCTGAAGGCAAGAGTTTTTGACCCTCTCAATAAATACGGTGGTCGGTGGATGAAGGAACTACCAGCTATTCTTTGGGGACTATGCACTCAGCTTAGCCGTGTCACCGGTAGGACTCCGTTTTTCCTGGTATACGTGTCAGAGGCCATTTTATCGGTGGATATGCTTCACGAATCCCCAAAAATCCAACATTATGAAGAAGGAGCTGCCGAACAAACACGTGCAGAAGATATTGACAGCCTCAAAGAAGCTCGACTGGCTGCCATGGTCCAGTCTGATCGGTACCAGCAAGTGCTTCACCGATACCATGATCGCAACGTGCGTGGTCGGTCATTTCAAGTTGGTTACTTGGTTCTTTGCCGAGTACAGTCGGTGGTCGGCGTCCACAAGCTTTATGCTCCATGGGAAGACCCATTTATTGTAGCAGGTGTGACCCGACCAGGTTCTTATCGGCTCATCCGAGAAGACGGCCAACGTGTTCCTAATTCTTGGAGCATCGAGCATCTTCGCCGCTTCTACCCATGATGTTACGAGCTACGTACCTTTATTTTGGGATAATAATAATAAGTTTTTCTTTAACTCCATATTTTAACCCATCCAACCCAAGTGCTTGAACTTTCTATCACTTTACCCCAGAGTCTATGACCCGCTCTAGCTCTGGCGACCGGTCGGACGCTGCTCCGATCGGTTACCCCAAGTTGGTATTCATTCCACTTTAAAGGGGAGGTATTGTTGATATGTTTGTCACAAGCTCGGGGGCTCGCCAAGTTCGTCATAATTCTTCTTCGCCATAACTGTTGCCTGATCTCTTCTATTGTTTTTCCGACTACTTGTGAAGCCTAACGTTTAGCATACGTGCACGCGGCTCAGTTTTCCTACGCTACAAACGAAGGCTATACCAATCACTTGTAAATAAATTGAAGGTGGTCGGGCACAGTGTACTTTTAATTCCAAAGGATATTTCATTAAAGGATAAACATATAAATAGTTTTTTCCTACTTTTATCTATTCTTTTTTACACTACTCAGCAGGATTTTTAGGGTACGCCTCCAAGTCTTGGACAAGGATAGTGGCGGCCTCCTCCACCTCCACGTAGATACGCTCCATGTCGTACTCCTCCATAGTCGTCGGTCACCCTGCTTGGATGCGATCCATCCGCGCAGATGGGTACAACGCTTAGACATCCCCTAGCATGAGTGTAGCTGCCGACTATATGATGTCCCACGTCTGGTTATGTAGACGCATCACCGACCCTTGAAGTCGCTCCAAAAATTGATCCATCGACCACTCGGTGCTAGCGGGCTCATTGTCGATCATTTTCACTAGCACCTCCGCGCCAGCCTGACAGTGGTTGAGGTGCGCCTGAGTGCTACTCAGGCGCGACTCTAGGTCGACAAATTGAGCATTCACATGTCGATGCAGCTCTGCCAAAACAACATGATGGTCAACAACAATCTTTAATGCAAAGAATAAGACAAGCGTCGGTCGGCCGTACTTTTGTACTCACTAACTGTTTCGTCGGCTTTCTTCTTGGCAACGACGACGGCAGCTTCAGCTTTAGTCATCTTCTTCTTAAATGTCACCACCTTGGCTTCCGTCTTCGCCCGACCCTTCTTCGCCTCATTAGCCTCGGCGAGTGCGGCCTCGGCCGACTTTATGGACTGCTCCACCAATGAAGTCGTCGCCTACAGTTGTGTCTCCAGGGTCACCTAGTCTGTTGATCAAGTTAATTAAACATACCGAAGCAAAAAGATGCTACCAGCACATAGAAGATTCAATATCCTTACCAAAAGACCGGATGTCCAGCTGGGCACGGAGGATCTCGTTGTCCTTCTCAGCGATCCTCTGAGCCACCTCAGACTCGGCCAACTGCGCTGTCAACTGCTGAACTCAGGCATTCAAAGCTCCCAAGTCTAGACAGTCGGCGGGGTACGCTGGATCCGCATGCCTGACCAGATGGTTCAGCACGCGCTACAATACAAATGGGGTCAGCCATAACTGTTGAAAAACATCAAGCGAAGGACAAAGTCATCATAACATACGTAGGTTGCACGGCCGAGCCAACTGAGTGCGTCGCGGCATTCCTCCATGTCCCGCCTTACTTCATCAGCAGGAGCCAGAACATCTTCTGATCCCGTGGCTTTCGTCGCCGCTGGTGGCATGTCAGCCGCCTCCTCGACCGTAGGGTCGGCGGTCGGTTGAGCCCCCTGTTGGATTATGGAAAGGCTACGCTAGTGCTTAATTTTAAAAATTTACCCCGTTAGCCTAGGAACCATGCATGTAATGAGATCATGGATCGCTACCTCGAACCACGAGACACGCTCGGGCAATAGAAGTAGAGTCAATGAAGCGTGTCCTCGAGCTGCTCCTCCTGATTCTGCTCGTTCGTCGGTGATCCGGCGATGAAGACGACGCGATTCTACGATCCGGCGATCTCCACGGGAAGAAGACGAGCACCACTATTAGAGTAGTGCCTCCATGGTATCCACACGTCCGGGGACAGGATCACCTCACACCGGCATGCTAGCACCACTCGTGAGATCCGGGGAGAGATCGCTACAATCGGAGTAGCAAGGAGAGAGGTGGCGGCTAGGGTTCTCAACCAGAAGCAACAATAGCAGCCTTTTGTGCTAGCCCCTCCTCTCTTTATATAGTGCCCTGTCACGGGCTTTTAATCTGTATTAAAGCCCAATAGATCTAATCTGTTCACCTGAACGGAAACTTCCGGTCCTAACTGGAACTTCCAAAAATAACCTTCTGTATCGAATTTATTTTGATCCGAAACTTTCGGTCTAACCGGAACTTCTGGTTCGTCCAGGCAGGCCCGAAAGTTCTGGTCCAACCGGAACTTCCGGCTCCTCTAGAAATCAAAACTGGGGCTGGTCTGGAACTTTTGGTCTGACTGAAACTTCCGGATGCTTTAGAACCCGGAACTTCCGGCCCTCAGCCAGAACTTCTGGTTTTCCTAGAATTCTCTTGGGCACAATTCCATCAATCTCTCACTTGCACAAGAGCCAATTCTTGTAAGCTTTAAAATCCAATCCCTTTAAGCGTGCCACCCGATAGGTTCATATGCAAACGGCCGCTACCCAGAAACCTTTTTCGAATCGCCGATCAATAGCGGTACCTAGCAGCACATATTGACCCCCGAAAGCATATAAAGTTAAAATCATACTTTCTGAACCTTGATATACTCACGCACCAATCCCTTTACCACACGGCATCAGCCAAGCTCAAGACGAGATTCGTGCCACCCTTGTTGATAGCTCGACACTTTATTTGATCAAGTAGTGGATTCAATCATGATCAACTCTTTGATCATAGTGGCATGGCCATGTACTTTCCAATCCGACTACCTCGAGGGGCCCAGAGACGTCTCTCCTGTTATTTAGGAGGGGTAAATTCCATCTTAACCGCTCACATCCTACGACATGTTTCGTGACACACCCGAAAGTAACCTTTATAACTACCCTATTACGGAATAGCGTTTGGAAGGCCTAAGTGTGCTACTACATATTCTGGAATCAATGACGATCTTAGGTCTAAGGATTCTGTAGGTACACCATTTGAGATGACAACTGATGGCACATATAAAATAACAATCCTAGCAGTCTCTCAAGGTGGGTCTATCTAACTCCATGTTCACTAACATGAGTCCACATCACTGATTTGACATTTTTATGTCTATGATCTGTGAAACTTAATCATCAATCAGACAGATATGCTAATCTATAAATCATCACTATCCCACATAACGATATGAGATTAGGGATCATTTAGAATAACATCATAACACAGAGAGTTTCACAAACAAGTCATGCACTTGTTGATCAATGTAAAAGATATTTATTCAAGGAACAAGATAACTAATTATCCAAATATACGCTAGCATAGACAAAACAACTTCTTTCCACATACACTCAACTCACTCACGTAAGTATCTAATACCTATAGAGCTCAAGTGTGCCTCATGCTTGGGCTGTGAGAGAGACTTCGTCAATGAATCGGCTATGTTCAAATCTACGTGCACCTTGCATATCTTCACATCACATCTATCTATTATCTCATAGATTAGGTGGTAGCGTCGCAGTATGTGCTTGGACTTCTGGTGTGACCTAGGCTCCTTGGCTTGCGTAATGGCACAACTATTATCACAATAGAGGTCCAGTAGACTGGAGGCACTAGGGACAACACCCAGCTCAGAAATAAACTTTCTGATCGAAATTGCCTTCTTTGCAGCTTCCGAAGCTGCAATATACTCGGCCTCTGTTGTTGAATCTGTAACCGTTTCTTGCTTAGAACTCTTCCAACTCACTGCGCCTCCATTGAGGCAAAACACAAATCCAGACTGCGATCGCGAATCGTTCTTATCGGTTTAGAAGCTAGCATCGGTGTAATCATTTACAATGAGCTCCTCTTCACCTCCATAAACCAAGAACATATCCTCAGTTCTTCTTAAGGACTTAAGGATACTCTTTACTACCGCCCAGTGACTTTCACCTGGGTTTGACTGATATCTGCTCGTAACACTTAGAGCATAAGAAACATCTAGGCGTGTACAAAGCATAGCATACATGATGGATCCGATTACGGAGGCATACGGGATCGCACTCATCTTCTCCAGCTCATCAGGTGTCAAAGGACACTGACTCTTGCTAAGACAAATACCATGTGACATTGGCAGAAAATATTTCTTGAAATTCTGCATATTAAACCGTTTTAATACCTTGTTAATGTACATGCTTTGGATTAATCCAATTAGCCTTCTTAATCTATCTCTATAGATCTTTATGCCTAAAATATATGCTGTCACTCCAAGATCTTTTATTGAGGAACTTTTCTCAGCGAAGACTTGACAGCATCTAGCATAGGAATATCATTTTCGATCAACAATATGCCATCTACATATAAGACCAAAAACACAAGCGAGCTCTCACTAGCCTTCTTATAAACACAAGGCTCTTCTTCATTCTTGATGAAGCCAAACCCTTTGACTACCTCATCAAAACGAAGGTTCCAACTCCGAGAAGCCTGCTTCAGCCCATAAATGGATCTTTGTAGCTTGTAAACTTTCCTAGCATTCTCTAGATCATTAAAACCTTCAAGTTGTGTATGTACATATCCTCACTTAGGTTTCCATTAAGGAAAACCGTTTTTACATCCATTTGTTATATCTCATAGTCATAAAATACAGCAATTGCTAGGATGATCCGGATAGACTTTAGCATAGCGATGGGCGAAAACGTTTCATCATAATCAACACCTTGAATCTGTCTAAAACCTTTCGCCACCAATCGTGCTTTATAGATGTGAACATTTTCATCAACGTCTATCTTTTTCTTAAAAATCCATTTACACTCGATAGTTTTCAAACCATCAGGTGGATCGACCAAGTTCCAAACTTGGTTCTCTCGCATAGATTCTAACTCGGATCTTATGACTCCAAGCCATTTCTCAGAGTCTGATCCCATCACTGCTTCTGTGTAGATCTTAGGTTCATCGTTGTCCAACAATAATATGTCACGCTGCCTAGTGGTCAAAAACGCAAACCGCTCAGGCGCATGGCTAACCCTCTCCAACCGTCGTGGGGCCGGTGTCACGATAACAGGCTCTGCAACATCTTGCATGTCGAGTTACGGTTCAGTAGGAGCTGAAATATTTTCTAGTGGTTCTCGAACCTCTTCGAGTTGACCGTACTCCCACTAACCCTTTCGAGAGAAACTCTTTCTTTAGAAAGACACCATTCCGGGCAACAAACATTTTGTGTTCTTCCTGGTTATAAAAGTAATATCATTTGGTTTCCCTAGGATACCCCACAAAGAAGCATTTATCAGATTTAGGAGTGAGCTTATCAAACGTCAAACGCTTTACATAGGCCTCACAACCCCAAATATCTAGAAAAGACAACCCGGGATGCTTCCCAGTCCATATCTCATATGGTGTCCTCTCTATAGATTTAGATGGAACTCTATTTAGTGTGAAAGCAGCAGTTTCTAAAGCGAATCCCCAAAAAGACAATGGAAGATCAGTTTGACTCATCATCGACCGGACCATGTCTAACAAGATTCGGTTCCTCCGCTCGGACACCCCATTCCACTGAGGTGTACCAGGTGGAGTCAGCTATGGAACAATTCCACACTGCTTCAGATGATCATTAAACTCATGGCTCAAATATTCACCTCCACGATCCGATAGTAGAAATTTAATTGTCTTGCCAGTATGATTTTGTACCTCATTCTGGAATTCCTTAAACTTTTCAAAGGATTCCGACTTATGACTCATCAAGTAGACGTAACCATATCTACTAAAGTCGTCGATAAAAGTTATGAAGTACTGATATCCACCTCTGGTTATAGAACTCATTGGTCCACATACATCAGTATGTATGATGGTCAATAATTCATTTGCCCTCTCACTTTGACCAGTGAAAGACACCTTAGTCATCTTGCCAAGTAAACAAGACTCACATGTGTCAAACGATTTAAAATCAAATGACTCCAAAAGCCTATCTCTATGGAGCTTTTGCATGCGTTTTTCATTTATATGACCCAAACGACAATGCCAAACATAAGTGTGATTCAAATCATTGAGTCGATATTTCTTCGTATTAATGTTATAGACATGAGTATCCTCAAGATTCAGAATATATAAGACATTCAACAATAGACAAACACCATAGAGCATACCATTTAAAAATATCGAACAACACTTGTTTTTTATTACGAATTCAAAACCGTCTTCCTCTAAACATGACGAAGAGATAATGTTTCTGCCCAAGGTGGAAATAAATAACAATTATTTAACTCCAAAACTAATCCTGAGGGTAGCGACAGAGAATAAACGCCGACGGCCAACGCATCAACTTTTGCACCATTGCCGACGCGAACATCCAATTCACCTCTTACGCACTTCCTAGTCCTTTTCAGCCCCTGCAATGATTTGCAAGTGTGAATCATTGATCTGATATCGAATACCCATGAATCACTTGGACGAGTAGCAATATAAATTTCAATAACATTTATACCTAAAGCGGAAGTCACACTTCCCTTCTTTTTCTTTTGTTCTTCCAAGTATAACTTGTAATTCCTCCGCCAATAGCCAGCTTATGACAGTGGTGGCAAGTGTCAGAGTTAGCAAGGCCTGACTTAGACTTTCTAGCCGAATTAGACTTAGAGCTCGAGATCGCATCTGGAGATTTAGCCTTTCCCTTACTCTTTCTCTTCTTACTTTCCTTTTGAACCATTATCACATGACTAGGATTTTTCTTAAGGCTTTCCTCGGCTGTCTTGAGCATCCCATATAATTCAGCCAAGGTCTTCTTCATGTCATTCATATGAAAATTCATAATAAGCGGCTTGAAGCTCGCAAGGAGCGACTGAAGAATCACATCTGTGGCTAAATCTTTATCAAGTTTAGAGCCAAGCTTCTCCAGGTTCTCAATGTAACCAATCATCTTGATCAGATGAGGACTCATCGGACTGCCTTCCACCAACCTGCACGCAAATAAGGGCTTTGAGACATTATACCTCTCAGTCCGTGCTTGGTTCTCAAACATGTCCTTCAGCCCCACGATCATATCGTATGTATCCATGTCTTCATATTGCTTCTAAAGCTCAGAGGACATGCAGGCAAGCATGAGACAGCTAACATCAACTGAATCACTGATGAACTTCTCATAAGCCTGCGTTTCAGCAATTGGTGTATCATCCGTTGGTTTATCAGGGTGGGGTTCCTCTAGAACATAATCATTTTTCTCCTGCTTGAGAATAATTCTTAAGTTTTTGTACCAGTCAATAAACTTTGTTCCAGACAATTTCTCCCTCTTAAGGATAGATCACAGATTAAAAACAGAAGTGTTCTTTACAGTAGGTGCCATGATCTACAACAACAATGTAAGGTTTAGCACTATGCTATGTTAATCTTCTATCAAATAAAAGATATGCCACAATATGTAAAATGATCGTTTTTTCTCTAACGACAAATTGTGGGACAAGATCCATATTCATCTAACTCCTAGTGAGCTTTAGCATCACTGATAGAAGATTACTGACATAGGTAAGCAACACTTGTTAATCACATCATATGTGACTCTTGTTCGTTGGGGTAGCATCCAATGCCCGACTCCTAACTCCATGCCCCAAATCCCAAAACCGTTTTGATAGCTTTGTTAAATAAACCAATACTATGTATGTGGTTGTCCGACATCCACCCTAACTGGTCAAGATAAAAGACGGCACCCTGCTTTGGCAGATCCACCATCGATGATCGAGAACCTTAGTAGGTGCAGTTATTGCAAAGAGCATCAATACTTAATTTTCTGAGGAAAACTATTCTAACATGGTAATGATGCCTACCGCACACAGAACATGAAAGAATAGTATGACAGGAACATAAGTAAACATCACAGGCAATCATATTAACTATGACATAGTATGGTCCTCTCGCATGGTGATCTCTATCTCTATGGTTCCTGTCCGTTGGGTCATCACGCTCCAGGTCTCCATGAACTTGTGTCAGTTTATTACACCTAATAGCACTATACTAATTACATGAGCAGAAGCATTACTTATCGACACGCATGTCGTACAATATTTGAACAGCCTTGAGCTACAATTAACCATGACACGCAGGCCATGAAAATTACAAGCTTGTATCTCATACATTGTAAGGCCATACCAGTCACAACATTCCCTGCAAAAATAAGTTAGGCGGAATCTACTCGTAACTGAACTGGACCCAGAAGTTTCAGCCAGTAGGCCCGGAACTTCCAAAATCAACTTTCTAACTCGAATTTATTTAGGCCCAGAACTTCCGGGTCATACCCGAAACTTCCAAAAATAACCTTCTGTATGGAATTTATTTCTATCCGAAACTTCTGGTTTAATCGGAACTTCCAAAAATAACATTCTGTATCGAAAATTATTTCGGTCTGGAGCTTTCGGTCCAACCAGAACTTCTAAAAATCCGACGACAAAAATAATAGATCCAATCTATTTCCATTACATATCACCATATGTGATCGATCTAGATCAAACACTATGCACATAGGCTCTGATACCACTGTTGGGTTATGGGAGGCTACGCTAGCGCTTAATTTCAAAAATTTACCCCGTTAGCCAAGGAACCATACGTGTAATGGGATCATGGATCATTACCTCGAACCACGAGACGTGCTCGGGTAGCGGAAGTAGAGTCGATGAAGCACGTCCTCGAGCTGCTCCTCCTGGCTCCGCTCGTTCGTCGGTGATCCGGCGATGAAGACGACGCAATTCTATGATCCGGCGATCTCCATAGGAAGAAGACGGCACCACTATTAGAGTAGTGCCTCCACGGTATCCACACGTCTAGGGATAGGATCACCTCGCGCCAGCGTGCTAGCACCACTCGCAAGATCCGGGGAGAAATCGCTACAATCGGAGTAGCAAGGAGAGAGGTGGCGGCCAGGGTTATCAACCAGAAGCAACAGCAACAGCCTTTCATGCTAGCTCCTCCTCTCTTTATATAGTGCCCTGTCATGGACATTTAATCTGTATTAAAGCCGAACAGATCTAATCTGTTCGCCTGGACTGAAACTTCTGGTCCTAACCGGAACTTCCAAAAATAATCTTCTGTATCGAATTTATTTTGACCCAGAACTTTCGGTCTAACCAGAACTTTCGGTTCGTCCAGGCAGGCCCGGAACTTCCGGTCCAACCGAAACTTTCGGCTCCTCCAGAAACGAAACTGGGGCTGGTCCAGAACTTTCGGTCTAACCAGAACTTTCGGATGCTCTAGAACCCAAAACTTCCGGCTCTCAGCCAGAACTTCCGGTTTCCCCAGAATTCTCTTGGGCACATTTCCATCACCCCCGCCAACCCAGCACTAGTCAGACCAGCCACGACCGACACGTCTTCAGCCATGGTTGACACCTCGGCAGTAGGTGCCTCCGTGGTCGGCATCGCAGCGGTCGGCGTATCGGCGGACGACGCATCCGTGGTCAGCACCACAGCGGTCGGCGCCCCCACGATCGGCGCCTGTGTGGTCGGTGTGCTCGTGGTCGGCTTGGTGGCGGTGGTGAAGACCACCATATCAGTGGCCGTCACCCCCATGTCGGCTGCCGCGTCGTCTTCGCCGACCGTCTCGAAACCACCAGCCACCGGTTGGTTGTCGCTGCCCACCGCCCCTGTGCGCGCGGCGTCGTCATCATCGGGAAAGGCACCAGTGTCCTACCAACAGACAGAGTTAAGCCAATAATTTTAAAGATGTTTATCAACACTATCAGAACACAACTTACCAGGTGAACTTTCGAAACGCACTCCTCTTCACCTGTTGGTATTTGCCCGATGGACCTCCCGATGGAGGAGAAGGAGGCGGAGGTGAGGGTGATGGTGATGATGATGACGACGCCATCACTGCCACCCCACCAGCCGGCCCGATCTCGGACGTCTTTGAGTCGGCACCAGCCTTTCTCGGGAACGACGATGATACCTTGGGTTTCCACTAAGACGCCACCGTCGTGCACGGCTTCTTCGCCGCAGGAGGGACAACATTCTTGTCCTTCCTTTTCTTTGTCCCGATCGGCTCGACTAGCCGATCGATATCTTTTTGCCCGACCGCTCGAGACTGTTCGGGCAATGACGCCAGAGAGCAGTACGCCTCTCGCCCCTGCATGCTCAAAGCAGTCAGCACCCGACAGGTGATATTGCAAACAAGCAAATACAAAAGATAAATTGACTATAATACCTTGCCGTCGGTCGGGGTTGATGAGCTTGTATGATCTCGGGCAGTCCTCATTGCCGACCACCGTCTTGGGGGCGAGGATGTCCCGGACCCAGGCCGCACCCTCAGTCAGGTTCAGAACCTCCGAGGACTCCCGAGAGGGATCCGACCGACCCGCGTACTCGTATCCCGGCCACGCTCGGCTCTTGTAGGGCTAAACGTGATGAAATACGAAGTTGAGGGCCACGTAGACCCCCGTCAGGTTCTGCCTCCAGAGCTCGCCGATCTCCCGGATGAGCTCCTCCACCTAACCTTGCTCCTCCAACCTGCAGCGGTCGGTCCAAGTCAGTGCCGGGGTCGGCACTCGGTCGGTCTCTAGAGAAAGGGCCGGCTCATGGTTCCCAACATAGAACCACCGAGAGTGCCAGCCCTTGTTAGATGTCAGGAGAGGGACGGAGATATACTCTACTGCCTTCCCGTCGTGAAGCTGAAGACCGGCCCCGCCAACAACCCTCTTGGAGACAGATCTCAAAGAAAAGAAATGGCGGAAGAGATTGAAGTGGGGTTCAATGCCAAGATAGGCTTCATAGAGTTGGATGAAGATAGAAATGTAGAGAATAGAGTTAGGAGTTAGATTGCAAAGGGAAACATCATAATGATACAAGAGGCCGCGGAGAAAAGGGTGAGCCGGCAAGCCAAACCCACGAGCAAGAAAGGACTCGAACACTACTAACTCGTTAGTGTTCGGAGTCGAGAATCCCTCACCAGCCGCCGGGCGCCACAGCGACAATGCCTTCACCAGGAGGACTCCGACCTTCTCTAGAAGTTGAATACTCCAGTCGCTAGCGGTGGACTTTTGGAACTCCTTTAAGCGGTCGGCGGCGGAGTCGGATTTCGCCATCAAGGCGGTGCACGGCGGAGCGACTGGCTTCAAGTTGAACAAGCGGTGAGCCTTGCGGTAGCACACCACGTACTAGCAGTGGCAGTCGGGGCGCCGAGATGCCAGCGAGAAGGGCTCGGACGCAGGAAGAAGATGAACAGAGATTTAGGCGCAAAGAGTAATAGCGTGTGGTGGAAGGATCGTGTCGGGGGCAAATTTATAGCCGGCTGCGCGACGGTTCGGGCTCCCACTATGCCGTGATTGCCTCAGGTATGCTGCAAGGGCGAATCCCGGAGCCTCAATCCCGCCGCCCAAAACAAATCCGACGGTTGACCAAGGGAGGCGGATCGACGCGCGCTGTTCCAACCAACATTCGCGCGCCGAAGCGCCTAGGTTTGCGCACCTTTGCACGCCAATTAATTTGAGCAGTCACCGGTCTCCTCCAACTGACACCTTTTCACCGAATCGCCTAGGGGGTCCACGTACTCCACTACTCCACTCTGCTCCAACTGACGCCTTTTCTCTAGAATCGTCAAGGAGGCCCCACACTCTCCACTACGCCAATCGGCACCAACAGACTCCTGCTCACCGATTACTTGGGGATTTAAACATCCTTCGACTCCAACGATCGCCCAAAATCATCCAGAAATTTAATATTTCTGCTTCAAACAATCTTGTTGATTTAAGCCAAAATTTGGATCCTGGAGTTTGTTCTACTAATAAAACTCCAGGCTCGGGGGCTACACCCGGCAGGTGCACCTGATCGGTGCACTCACCAGGTAAACAAAAAGGATTATATCAAGGCTAGTTTTGATGCTCCTTACGGCTTCTCGACTCTAAGAAAATCATCTTGTTGCTATCAAGAGCTCAGGGGCTGCTGTCGGGGGTATGACCCCGGGGTACTTCCCAAAGGTGATAGCAATAAACTATAAGGAGGGGTCAAGAGACGAAGCATTAAAGATGACCCAGAAGGGATCGGATCATTCAATAGCCGAAGGAGCGGTCGGCGGTCGGCAAAGCTCCCGAGTTCTGCACTCGGGAAGATAGCCCGACCGTTGGCACTCGGACGGTCAACGTTGATAGCCAGACCGCCCCCTTTAATGACAATAAAACCTAGGCGTGTAACTACTCAATCAATATAGCAAGTAATGCCAGGGTTAATAGCCCACGTTCCAACCATTTCAACTGTTGTAAAGGGACTTAATTGGGCACATAAAGCCTAAACAGTAACCCCCAGCCCTAGCAATATATAAAGGGCTCGAGGTAACCTCTTACGGGCATGTAGGCACAGACACACGTCCAAACATGACACGATTGTCTTTGATTGCATATTCTGTCGCGCTTAAGGCCATTTCATGCACTTAAGCTCATATTTCCATACATAGGACTAGGGTTATTATCCTCCGGGAGGCCCGAACCTGTCTAATTCTCGTGTCTCTTATTTCTTGAGGCAACCATTAAATTTCGACCACAGTCGGGCCCTTACAGCTACTCAAAACACCTCTGTACGTAACCCTATAAAGGACTATCATACTTACGCAGTGACAGGAACCTTTAGTGATAGGTATTTATTTAGACCCATCACTAATGTTATGGTCATATTGTAAAAAATAATTTTTAGGCTACATCCTGAGTCAAAGCCAAGATTTGGCAGCCAACATTATATATTGCAAACAACATAGAATTCATCATATAATGCCATCATCATAATTTGTATTGCATAAAGAAAGTAAACATCACAAATTGGATTGTAAACATCACAGATTTCACCAAATATTACAAGTCATATTACATCACAAGTTCACAACCAACAAACATTAATTCTAGGTTTTATAATGGAAAGCGCATCCCGGTTTGATGATATGGTCCACTAGGAATGACGCTAGCCATGAACGGATGGCCTACAAGTCATTCTCGTCGAGATTACCTTTAGGTATGTTGAATTCCTGTAAATTGAGTTTTTTACGTTAGTCGATATTTACATAAGTGAAACGTAAATCCAACACAGCAACGAAGTACATGATAATATCTTATATCAGGCGATTAAAGATCCGCTATCTTTAGGGCGAACATCATATGGTATGCGACATAAAACCTACATTGGTTTCTAGGAGGGGGAGGTTGAGTGTAGCACTGTTATGAAAATACACGATTAGTTTGGACGACACGTTTAAATTAGAAAATGCAAACATTTAGAGACTTACGGGCACTGCAGTTTTATGCACCAACTGTCGGCGTTCCTTTCCGTTTGTTGTCCTAAGACTGACACCGAAAACTCTATAATGAGGTACAATAAAATTGAGTTTAGCGAGAACAGGTTAAAGGTTGAACTTGTAGTAATAAAGTGAAGAAAACCTTACTCGTCGATTATACTTCTAATTACCAAGTAGTCCCTCTTAGTGCGATCGCCATTCGATCCCAACGATCTTGCCAAGTCAATGTAGCATATAATGTTCCACTTGGGGACGAAGAGTAGTAGGACATAATGTCCATTCAAGTGGGATACGCCTATTAAAAATTATTCTTTTGCGGTGCAATGGGAGAATAACTTACTTAGGTAGTCGACACATGAATCCCTATCATGCTCGGTGGTTACCATTGCTAACAGCTGTGGGTCAAGAAATTTGAATGGTCGTTTCTTACATTCTTGCCACATTAGCCTGCAGATATAAAATAGTAATTAATACCACATAATTATGTGTCGACTTTAATTGAAAGACTGGTTAAGTAACTTACAATGTCCAGCACCGCAGCAAGCTAACATCAAGAGCGTCCATATTGAAAAGATCATATAGATCCTCAAAGCAAATCAAAAAATAGCCATTGACGATCCAGAAATGCTAGTGCTTGTACACTATAGCAATTGAACCTTTATTGTTGTTGCAGCTAGTCAAGTAGAATCTATGAAGGTTCATTATAGCTTGCCCAGCCTTCCTTAGCTGATCTTGAGGAAGCAGACGCTTACCAGCTTGGTACTTAGGGTGTGCCTGAGTCCAGGTTGATACCACATTAGGCTTCGTAAATTTTTTGGACTTTCTGCCGACGGTCCTCTTTGTTTTGGTCTTTATGACCGTTGACTTCTCAGGCGGTGGCAAAACAGTGTCACTTTTACCTTTCTCGATAGGTGTAGGAGGTTGAGCAGCAAGTGCAGCAAGTGGTTGAGCAGCAGGAGGTTGAGCATGGGCCTGGCTTGCAGAAGTCTCGGGATCGATAAAAATATGCAGCCAGTTCCATTGTACCTTTGTTACTAATGCTTCGCGTAGAGTGTTGATTTCGTCATTCGGAGGAATAGGCAGTGCGATGTTTTCTGCGTTGGGGTGCACAAAATCAATAGACATCGCTGCATATCCTTCCCTTATTGGCACACTGTGTAGCTCATACTGATCTGGGTAGACCACACCCCTTGTCACCTTAATCTGACACCCCACAGGCTTTACAATAAGCTTGCACGGGGTTGGTTTAGTTAGCTGGTCAATCATGTCTTACATATTAGTACGAGATTGTGGGGTCACTTCTGGTTGCTACTCAACCTCTCTTGAAGAATAGTTGCTCTTTCTGACACATGCAGGGCTATCCAATGTGGGTTGAGCTAGAAGGACGATACTTGTAGAGCTAAGGTCCTCATGAGATCTGCATATAGATCCTTCTTGATTCTCTGCGATAGCACTTCCACATTGATTCCCCCGGACCTTCTTCGCTTCTTGTACTTGTCAGCATTGTCTAAGAAACCATGCTTCCAACGTTGCGAGCTAGAGATGCCCTGCACATGACTAGGGTGCTCTGGGTTACCAAGAGCACTTGTTAGTTCATCCTGC
>KE372801.1:1253822-1277675 GCA_000418225.1 Zizania latifolia | reverse complement strand
TAATAATCATATGATTGGAGGAATTTGCAAGGAATGCTATCTTTTTAGCTAGATCTAGAATTGCTTTTTTTTGGTCATGGATATCTGATTTTATAGACCATAAGAAATAATTTCTTTTTACCCTTTGTTTCTCCTACTTAATGATTGTTATATCATACATAAAGTATTGTTCTGGGGCTGTTTTGTCCTCTAAGATTTCACTGCGAAAAATGGATACAATTTTGTTGTTATAACAATTGTTCTATGTTTTGATCTTTCGTATGGTCCCAGCAACATGGGGAGGAGCAAAGCTATCTGATGTCCTTGAACTAGTTGGAATACCTAAACTCAGTTCAGTCACATCTTTAGGAGGCAAACATGTTGAGTTTGTTAGTGTTGACAGGTGCAAAGTGAGTATGTTAGTCTTCATCAACTAACAAAAGCTCTTCTAGCCCCACCTAGCTGATCTCAAGTCGTTTGTATTTCAGGAAGAGAAAGGTGGTCCTTACAAGTCATCAATTCCGCTAAAGCAGGCAACAGACCCTGATGCTGATGTGTTACTTGCATATGAAATGAATGGAGAGGTGAAAGAACATTGTTTTCGTAATTGAAAATTGCTCTAATATGACATTCCACATGAGGTTTAGAATATTTCTCAACATGCCTATTTTCATAGTGTTTTTGCCTTTTGTTCGAGTTTTCGCTTATTTGTTCTCATCTGTCTTTGATGCTACAGTTTGTGTTATTAATTCATATTATATTGCGTAAGGCCGTAAGCATTATTTTTATTCAAAGCTGCTTATGATGAGAGAGAACTATCAATTCATTAATTTTGATATGATGAAATTGAATTATTATAATATATATAGGGAGTAGGGACATTGTACTACTGTAGTAAACATGCTACATTGGTATAGATATTTACTTCCTAAAGCAGAGTGGTTAGTACACAAGGAACACCTGAAACATTTCTTACCAAATGTGAATATCCAAAAGTGGCTTTTTTGGCACTGACAGAGTCTATGGCAACTTACGTTACACTACTTGTGAATTACTATGCAATAGATCTGAAATATTTGTTTGTAACGCTTGTGTGGCCATTTCAAAAAATTACAAAACTAGACCCTTGTCGACACTTGAACAATCAACAGGGGCCTGGATCTGACCGTTGAATGGTCGATAGGGAAAAAGATTCCCCCTATCAACCAACCAACGGTTGACAGGCGTCGAGCGGACCACACGGGTGGGGTGTGCGAGCACAGGAGCGGGCGTGCGGGCGTGCGCGGGAAGCTGCGGGCGAGGCGATGCGCACGTGGGAGCTAGCAGGCGAGGCGGGCCACACACGGGAGCTAGCGGGCGAGCGTGGGTGCACACTGGAGCTAGCAGGTGAGGCGAGCCGTGCGTGGGAGCACGTGGGCGAGCGTGTGTGGGCGGGCCCTAGTGGTCGACAGAGAAAACTTTATCCCCGTCGACCATCCAACGGTCGATAGGAATGCCCCTATCGATACTTCAAGTGTAAGTTTTGCAATATTTTGAAACAGCCACCTAGAAGTGTAATTTTGCAAAAATATTATTTCAAAAAATCTTTAATTTTCAAAAGAAAAAACAAAAACAGAAATCATTTTATTTATTTATTTCAGAAATCAATTCAAAAATAAAATGAAGATGTGAGACGTGCTGGTGAGGCAGGAACTTGGGACCAGGAACTTTTCTCAAATCCAATCTGCTTGAATAGGCATACAACCAATCCTTCTATAGATGGAACTGCCTATGACATTGCACCCTTCTTTTCGAGCAGCTCGTCTTCGAGCTGCAGTATAGCCTTAACCCTAACATAACGTCTAATAGAGCTATGACTCAAGCCTTTTACATCTTGGCTTACTACATTATTCTGAACTAAAAATAAATCTAAGACTATTACGGGTCATGAACCCTCCTAGCTCGATGTGGACTCCATCCCACATCTCGTAGAGAAAGGGCAACTCCAAGCCAAGTCTTGATCCTAGATATTTCCTTGAGATTGTTTCCAATGTTCCTAGTGTAAGATCTAGATGCCTCCAATTTTAACTCAACTAACCAGCCCAAACACCGATCTAGGAGGCTTCAGCCAAGCGTTTGTTGCCTGCATGTGTTGAAGCCGTGGCCATAGGGGTGATGATTTATGGCATCGCATGAAGTCCTTTGGTGGTGATGGCTGAGGTGGTGCGATAGGACTTGCTGACTCCTTGCCATCTGCCACCTGCTGCTCGGTACGCTCCTCCACCTTCATTGCGTTATTTGCTTGGCCCAACAATAGTGAGGCCCTCAATTTAGCCAACTCCACCCTCAACTCGTCAAAGATGGTGGTGGAGGAATGCCTATCAGCCTGGCTCACCTGTTGAGATTGCTCCATGCGTTGGTACCAGATGTAGAGCGTGCACCTCCTGGGCAGACTCTAACACTATAGCTTGGAGGGCCTGCACTTGATCTAGAAGATTATCAAGGCAGTTGGCTATGGGCACAAGAGGTTCCAACACCGCAAACCTTCGATTCAGCGTCTCCAGTTGTGCCACCATTGATGCCAAGGCCTTGACCACATCGTTGGGTTGGGAAGAAGATGAAGCCATAGATGAAGATGAACCTGAGCAATCTGGTACCAATTGTCACATGCTGGATCTAGGATAAGGATATTTGGGACTGATCTGGAAAGGAAGGTTATATTTGAATGAGGTAACTGGTTGCAGGCTTAGACCTCGCTAGCACGGTGGCACCATGATGGGAGATGTGCTGGCGAGGCAGGAACTTGTGACCAGTAACTTTTCTCAAATCCAATCTGTTTGAATAAAGATACAACTCATCCTTATATAGATAGAACTAATTTGACCCTCAAGTAAGTACTTAATCTAATCTAATCTTGTCTTTTAAGGACTCAATCTGATCTAATCTAATATAATCTTTCCTTTTAAACTAGCAAATTTCTAATTTTTGCTATAGTACCCTGTGAGTACTGTTCACGCTACAGTACCCGCGCGAGTATTGTTCCTGTGGGCTAGGCCTAGCCTATGCCCACGACAACCTCCAGGCCTATGCCCATGACAACATTGGTACTCAATAAGCCACATGGAGAATGTAAATAATACAAAGGTACAACAAGGATGGCATAACAAGCTTCATTTGCATAAAGCTAATTTTAAGATAAAAACATTGTAAAGCATTGCAATTTGGTCGGGGTCCCAAACTTCTCCAAAGGTGGAAATTTTCACCCGACACTCCCTCACGACAAAACCCGTCGATTTGCAGTCTCAACTCTTTGGTGCTCAACAAAGGATTGTGCCATGCTATAAGCCAAGTCGTTGCCTACGCTAGCTTGTGGTAGTATGAGAATTGCATTGAACAATAGTCACGACCGGTCCAATTGTCATGGGTGCGACTTCCAACCACTAGCAAGCACGCACGACCAACCCTATACCATATTTTAGCTGTTCAAGTTTTAATCCAACCCTCTAATGGTATAGGGTATCCAACATTTCATCAACATTTTCCATCATGAAAGTTTAATTTCCCACTTTGCAAATCACTAATTAGGACTAAGCTTGGCTAAGCATATTTTTTTATGTTGGCTAACTCTACCATCATTAGGATATGAGCTAACCAGTTATGTCTATGTCGACAAGGAGTATGGTAACAAGTAGTCATAGTTATAATAATGATTGATAGGAATTCACTGAGAAAAAGGTAATAACATGATATTCTAATGGTAAACATGCATTAATTGGAAATAAAATAATTTTAAAAGCATGTGATCAATATGCTTAAGGTGGTGTGCGACTTGTATTGATCCACGCAGCAGCCCTGGCCGTCGAAGGCAAACTGATCTGTGGGTCCAAAATCGGCAGTGTCTATGTGATGGCACGCAAAATAATAAAAACAACACATCAAAACATGAAAACAGTACATAAATGAATTCTTTATATTTTTAGAAAAATTTAGAAATTTGAATCACCTAAATGGGAGTTCGGATGAATTAGTTATGATTTTCTGAAATATTAATTGGTTTTTAATCGAAAAATAGATTTACTGCGTAATTCAGAATTATTTTCATAAAGGAAAATACCCTTTACTGCGTCAGCGGTGGGCCGACCACTAACACGCGGGCCTAACACGTTGTGGCGAGAGGTGACACGGCGCCACGCGGCAGCCACAGCAGAAATAGGCAATGTGGCGGCCACATCAGCCTAGCCCTTGGGTGGCATGTGCCGGCAAACAATAGTGCGTGGTGGTGGCCGAGGCGGTGGTGGCCAACGCGCGGTGGACCGATGTCCGATGGCCGACAAAAGGAGAAGGGCAGGGGGAAGCTAGGCTCCTCACCAAGTGGTACGGCGGCGCACAACGACGAAGCTCTGGCAAAGAGAGAGGGCACTTGGGTGAGGAAAATTGAGGGGTTACGTGGGGAAGAGAAAAGGGAAAACCGCTGGATTAAATGGTGCACGAGAAAGCTCCGGCATAGGGATTTCGGTTTGGGCTGTTGCAGGAGAGAGTAGGAAAGAGAGAAAGAGAGAGGGAGGAAGAAGAAGGTGATGACAGGTGGGTCCCTGGTGGAAGAGAGAGGGAGATGGGCTAGGGAGGAAGCCTGGGCCGGGAGAAAAATATATATATTTAAAAAATCTTCACTTTATTTTTGAATTGATTTCTGAAATAAATAAATAAAATTATTTCTGTTTTCGTTTTTTTATATCTGTTGAAAATTAAAAACGTGGGTGAACTCTACTGGAAATTTGTATGCAAGTATGTTCTTTTGCTAAACTTTTCTTCTGCTGACTCTATTGTGGAGCTATGCTGTGTACAGACCCTAAACCGTGACCATGGATACCCACTTCGTGTTGTTGTACCTGGAGTTATTGGTGCACGTTCTGTGAAATGGCTGGATAGTATCAACATAATCAAGGAAGAATGCCAGGTTTACTGTAAATTTAATGCAGTGCGTACTCATCATAATTTTAAGAGTCAAAACTGATTACTGTTATCGACCAGGGGTTTTTTATGCAAAAAGATTACAAGATGTTTCCGCCTTCTGTAGACTGGGACAATATTAATTGGTCAACTAGGAGGCCACAAATGGATTTTCCTGTACAGGTAATATTATATTACCAATTTTTCTTGCACTAGCCTATGTGCTAAACTATCGCAAGCAGCTATTAATCATTTGATTATTCCATTTCTTTTGCATCTGCATTGTTAATGAAGTGATAAGTTAGGTTCCTGGATATCTTATCTTGACTTGTTTTTGATTAAGCAGTCTGCTATTTGTACCCTGGAGGACGTAGATGTTATCAAGGAAGGAAAGGTTAGTATTGTTTTAATTTCTGTAATACAGGTGTGTTTACCTTGCAATTGCAGCCTTTGTTGTACATACTACATTGAGTGGTTAAATTTGGAAATGGGAACTTATGGACTGCTGTGCTCGCTCCATGTAGGCTAGGATTGCTGGATATGCAGTCTCAGGTGGTGGCCGTGGCATTGAGAGAGTTGATATATCTGTCGATGGGGGTAAAACATGGGTCGAGGCTCATAGATATCAGAAAAGCAATGCGCCGTACATATCTGATGGACCTCAAAGTGATAAATGGGCATGGGTTCTCTTTGAGGCTACATTAGACATACCAATAGATGCTGAGATAGTAGCTAAGGCGGTAAGTGAAATCCAGCACTGGCTGCAGTACTGTTTTACCCAACATTTGCTGCTTTGCATACATAAGTCTGAAAGTGCATCTTGTGTCAAACAGGTGGACTCAGCCGCAAATGTTCAACCTGAAAGCGTGGAAGACGTATGGAACCTTAGAGGAATCCTCAACACATCCTGGCATCGGATCAAACTACAGAATTCCTCATGCGTGGCAAGATCCAAAATGTGAAACATGTTGCTAGTTGCTGCTGGCTTGGAATGAGCAATCAAGGATCTATGATGTCCCAAAATAATAAGTAAATGCAGCATTCGATGATTCTCGCATAGACTCTACTCCTGTACGATAGAACTATGTTGGAATTGTGATGCTGGTCTGAACTCTGAACTTGTGTGTCATATCGTGTCCTATGACGTGTTACGGATAACTGCTGTTTCTGGTTGTTATGACGATTCCCTTTTGCATTACGAACTTCAAGAAATGCAATTTTGGGCGTAAATGCGTAATGTTAAGCAATTCAATGATTAGTATTTCTGCTATCTTCAAATGCAGATTTTTCAGTTGTTGTGCTCTATACTTACTGCGTGTGGACAATTTGACATCAACCCTGAAGCGTGAAAGGATGCAAATCATGCAAGGAGACTGCTGATCAGAATACAAAACAACCAATACGTAACATCGCAGGCATTTCATTCCTTTTGACATTCCTTCTGATCAGGGCGGATCCATAATGTTACCTATGTTATCATATCACAATAATATATTACTAGTTATGATACAGATCAACTCAAATCAACTTAGTAAATCAGTAACAAAGGGTTATATACAATTAAGAACAAGCTAAGGGGGAGCAAGAACTGTTTACTCCATTTTAAAGACCAATTACGTAGAGTCGAACAAGAAAACTAGAACAGGAGGTGAACTTGTTCTTAGCTGACACATATTTTAATATTAATAAAATTTTTATACTGCCTAAATCTTTTACTTTGCTCTTGCTTAGGTTTATTGGTAAAGAGGAGACTTGTTGGATTTTAAATACAACTCAACGTTAGTCTTGAAAATGATTGCGAGCTCAGGAAAATGGTCCGGTTGTCTGTTACTTCTCTCCACAGTGTTACTTTACACCGTATGTAACGGTCTGGTCGTCTGTTACTTTTCTTTCACAGTGTTATTTTATATCGTATGTTAGGTAATGTTTTAACTTCTAAGAGATGGGAGATCCAACCTATCATGATTCAATAGCCATAATGTATATGGTTGGAAAGATAATCAAGTCTACTTTCACCTCCAATAAACGGATCATCTTTTAGACTTTCCAATAAAAAGTTATGACAGTTTTAGTGAAAACTATACAGAAGTTAAAATGGTTACGCGAGTCTGTTCGGGAATTCTTCCTGAAGACCTTTGAGCTGTCAACTTCTCAAGAAACTCAAGAGACTTTTGATACCCAGCTAGGAGGGTTGTTTTTAGTATAAATACTCTTTATTTTCCTAGCATGAATAGACTTTTGATAATAGAAAAATAGAACATTTGGCTGTGTGCTAACAAATTAAGAGAGGATTCTCTATCCCTTTACTCTTGTGATTTCTTTATGGGATTGCAGGAGTGGACGTTCGACGTCTCTCAACTGGTGCTCCTGCTCTCTTCAAGGTTTTTCTTGATTGATTGTAGGCTGTGTTGGTTAGTAACTTAGAGTATGGTTGGGCGAACCCTTGATTCAGGCTACCGTAATTGAGGCGGTGGTTAGCTTTGAGTACGATCATCAGGTTGCACTGTTATCTTGGCTGCTTGCAGCTAGTTATCTTGGTCTCTTTAAGGCTAGTTATCATTTCATGATCCTACGCTGTGAAGATCGGGACCACGTCCCGTACCATCTGGTATCAGAGCTTTCGTTGCCATGGTAAGATTCTTTACCCTTAGCTATATATATTTGTTTTCATTCTATCTAGAAAAGGCCTTACAAAAATATTTCCATAGCCTCATGTTTTGTATATGTTATTTTAGTGAGTTTGGATAAGTTTCTGTCCATTAGAGTCTTTATTTAGTTGTTGATCAAATTTCTCATCTATATCCTTATTGCTGATATATCATCTTGTTATCTTGTTATCCTTGAAAATCACCAAAAAAATCCTATCATATCATTGTTGTTCGTTTTGGTTCTACCTATTGCTTGTGCAAGTGTTATAGCATTGTTAAAAAAGTATCAAAAAAAGAAGAGGCAAAAGACAAAAAATAAAAAAAGATAAGGGAAAGGTTTGTTTTGTGCAAAGTTGTTGAATTGTTTATGCCAATTGCTCTCTGTTTGCATTCTATCAATTGTGCAGTTTTTTTGCTAGCTAATCCATTGCTAATGTGGGATTTAGTTGTTGAATCTCTGAAATTTTTTGTTCACACTATCCATTCATCTTGAGACCAGCACTAAGCATTGAACATCTAGTTTAGATTGTTACTTATCTTTACAATAACTAAAATTCAGATTGTCTTTTCATATATTTTCCCTACCAAGCTACATAAACAAGCCACCATTTATGTCATCATTGTCATGTATTCGCTTAACCATCACACTTTTACCGCTGCACATCTAAACATGTAATCCATAGGGAAACACATAAGAGTTTTGGTTGGTAAGAGAATGTGAGGTTGTGAGATATTCTACATATTGTCCTATCATATATGCCTCCTATTTTTGTTGTTGTTACACTAACAGTGTAGGGAAAATAGAACTTCCTCATCCAGAAGATTGTGTTATTATGGCTCAATTCAATGAGTTAAGGCAGAGCATAGTAGCAAGCCAAGATCGAATTGCTCAAGATATTCAAAATATTATGGCTCATCTTCAATATCTCATCCTATTGATGAGAATGCAAGTGTGCATGTTGATAAAATGGATAAAGAAGTTACTGCTCAAGTTGCACATGAAGCTCAAGAGAGAAGAAATCGTGCCGCTCATGCCATGTGGCCACCCAGCCATGGTCGTGGGAATGGAAAAAGAGCTGATGTTCAACTAAGAGGAAAAGATCATGGTCAAAAAAATGATGATCATGCTGATTCTGATGACGAGGAAGATGTTAATAATTATGCACCACACCGCTTTGGTCGTAATCGTAACCAAAGCAACAATAAAGAAGAGAGACTTGATAAATTAAAATTCACCATGCCAAAGTTTGATGGTGGATTTGATCCTGAGGCTTATCTTACATGAAAATTAAAAGTTGACAAGATTTTTCGCATCCATAATTATTCTAAAGAAAAGAAGTTGGCAATGACTTCTCTTGAATTTGATGAATATGCTCTAATATGGTGGGAGCAATTGATGAATGACCGAAAAGATACTGGCCATGCTGAAATTGCTACATAGGTTAAAATAAAACGAGAAATGAGAGCTCGATTTATTTTGAAGCACTATCGGCGTGATCTCTTTGATAGACTGCAGAATTTGAAGCAAGAAAATTGGTCTATTGAAGAATATTATAAGGAGATGGAGAAAGCTATGATTCGAGGTAATATTTATGAAAATAAAGAATAATCTATTACAAGATTTATGTCTGGTTTGCAAAGGGATATTTAAAGGATTGTGGAATTTTAGCTATACCGTGATCTTATCCAGGTAGTGCATCAAGCAAGCAAAGCTGAACGTCAATTACAGTAAGATGCTAAGTTGAGAAAGACAAGCTCTTTTGGTACACGGGTTACATCTAGTAGCAATAAGTTTATGCCAAGAGCAAATTTTACCCGAGGTACAAGCATAAACTCAAGTGGAAGTTTACGCTCGAATTCCTTCAGAGTTTCTAGTGGTAAAGAGTAAACTTGCAGCTTCATCTATAATTCAAGTGGAAAGAGTAAACCTACAACTATTATTGATTCTACTTTTAGAAGCAGAGACATCCAATATTTTAAGTATGGAGGCAGTGGGCATATCATCAAAGAATATCCAAACAATCATATCATCATTGTAATTGAACAAGGAGAGTATGCATCTGCTAGTGAGGAGGAAGAGCAAGTTTCTGATGGCAGAATAAATCAAGATGACACCGAAGAAGAGAATGACAACTTGTAAATTTGAATAAGGTGTTGCTCTTGTGGTGACTCAAGTTTTGAGTGTATAACTTAAATAAGTTAAAAATGGACAACACCATAATCTTTTTTAGACCCGAGCCAAGGTGGAAGGTAAGGTTTGCAAGGTAATTATTGATGGAGGTAGCTGCCACAATCTTGCAAGCAAGAAGATATGTGACAAACTTAGTCTGAAATTGCTGTGACATCCACATCCATATAGTGTTCAATGTCTCAATAATAGTGGAGATATTAAGATTGGACATCGAGAAAAAGTTCCTTTTAAGATTGGTGAATATGAAGATATGGTTGAGTGTGATATTGTGCCCATGACAATGTGTCACTTGCTGCTAGGAAGACCATGACAATTTGATCGATCCTCGTTGTATTGTGGTTGAACAAATCAATTCACTATCAAGTAGAAAGGGCGGAGTTTTGTGCTTAAGCTAATGACACCTCAACAAATAATGCCTAGACATATGCAAAAGAGTTCTAAAGTTAGGATAGAAAGTGACAAAGAAAGTGTGAAAAATAGAATGAGAGACATCCACAATTTAGAGAGTGAGACCCACAAGCTAAACATGAAAGGTAAAAAAAGAGAGGGTGAGAACTTGGTTATGTTAGCCACAAAATCAGAAATGAGAGGTGTGAGGAATAATCCAACTCAAGTGTTCATTGTACTCTTGTACAAGGAGGCATTGCTTTCGACTAATGACATAACATCTCTTCCTAGTGTTGTTTCTCAACTTTTGCAGGAATATGAAGATGTTTTTCTAAAGTAAACTCCTGTTGGACTTCTTCCATTGCGTGGCATAGAATATGTAAGATCAAAATACAGTAACCATGGCAACCAAAGGGGGGCGAATGGTTGCAGTACCCCAAAAATCAACTAAAACTAAATCAGAAAACTAAATCCTAACTAGTTCTGAAATTTCTCGAGGAGTTCTCAAATTTTCCGAGGAATTCTCGAATTTCCTGAGGGCTGGAAAACAGCCTGACCAAGGAACAATAAAACGAGCGTAACTTTTGATCCATAACTCGGATTGATATGAAATTTTAACACAAGAAACTAGACTTCATAACCCTAATTTTTCTCTCTTTTTCGATATATGTTTTACTCTCCCCTCTAGTCTATTTATAACCCCTCATGGATGCCACCATGAGCCACGAAATCAATAACTTTTAGAATCCTAATCCACTTAGGAATCCATATCTCTTACGAGTCATTAAATCCTAACTCCTTCCAAATTTGCCTCCTTTTCATATCTGCACGCATCCTACGTACGCCATATAAAAACCTCTGTTTCCATATTCACACGCATCCCGCGTACGCCATATGGAAACCTCATCTTCACATGCAACATCCTTTAGCCCGAGCGTCCCGTATGACATCCTCGATCATTCTGAACCTCAGCTCCTCTCTGAGCCTAGCTTTGATCCCGTCATCGACCACGACTCGCCCTCAAGTAATGCCTACATATGAACAAACTAAAAAATCCTTTTTCCGAGCACAAGTTCTTTCCAACTTGACTCAATTAGTCCATTCAATCATAAACATGATGTATTTATTGAATCAATAATTTAAAGCATATGATCCGACTTGAACATCAAAAATTCGAGTGATGCAAAATCTTGAGGCTGAAATTTCTCGGGTGCTGAATTCTCTCGATGGCTGAAATTCCTCGAGGACTAAAATTTCTCAAGGGCTGAATTTTCTAGAGTGCTAAGTGCTAAGTGCCCAACAAAAGTGCTCGACAACTCGATCGAAGTGCCTGACCACTCAAACCAATCAAAACCAATTTGTTCATTGCATATCATCATCAAACTAATTTATTCATCACTTATCAATGATCATACACATGATCTCACAATCTCCTACTTGATAAACACATTAGCAACACCATTAAAAAGCATGAAGAAATTTTTGATTTTCGGGAGCACAAGCACAAGTTTTTCTCTCTCAAAGTTTTTCAAAGAACGATAAATAAAACTCCCTCGAAAATTGATTGTAAAAGACAATGATTTCATCAAAAATCAATTTCCGCCCCTAAGTATTTCTCCCCCTTTGACAATGATTTCATCAAGCAAAGCAAAAGAGAGAAATTATCATGAGAACATCATTTTTTTGATTTCTTGATTTAAGAGATTTGAAGTGTACATAAAGCAATCCATGTGACAAGGTTTGCAACACAAATAAAATAGATATATCAACCAACACAAATAGCAATCAAGCCTAAAAGCCTCAAGATAAAACTAAACCATAATTCTCAAGTTCAAATCAGCATTAAAATTGAATGATTTCAATGATTTATAATGTTGGCTTTTACTAGGACCAATCTAGGAGAAATACCTCACACACAATTTAGCCGCGTCCACAAAACCAAAACTGCACTTAATGCTCTTAAAAGTGCAATTCATAGTCATTGAAAATTTCAGATTTGATACATGCAACTTTTGTATGAAATTTTCATAAGTACCTATCTCAGCATAATGACCACTGTCCAGAGATAGATGACGCCACTTGAGCTTCGGTCACATGACCTATTGTGAGGTTTTTACACACACAAGCAGTCCCCATTTCAATGGTCTGTTCATCTATGATCATCTCTAAGTTCATATCAAAGTGCAATGATAAGCAGTCTCATGAGATGACCTAGGCAAAACATTTATTTTATGAATGCAGAGTTTTTTGTGCTTTTGCACACTTTTCTTTTCTTTATGTGATTTTGCACAAATTTTTTTTTTTGATATTTTTTCATTCAGATTTCATTGTTTTGACATTGCACGTGCTATAGTATTGCTAGTACTAAAATTGAAAGCACTATCATGGTGAAATAAATACAGCTAGAACATGTGTAAGCATATTTAACTCAAACTAGCCACTAAATTAGCACAACATATTTCTTTATCTTTTACTTGAATTTTTATGTGTTATGTGTTATATCCCTAAAAAACTATGTCATATGTTCACAAAAAGACTAAAAGACATGATAGGTTTAGTGAAAATGTTTGCTAATCGTAACTCAGTGTCAATAAAAAGAAGCACAACATCACCTTTCTCCACATGATCTCTAAAAAATGATACCAAATATCAATATACTTTGTTCTAGAATGTTGTACTAGGTTATTAGCAATATTTATTGCACTTATGTTATCACAATAAAGTGGAACACGATCACAACTAATCTCATAATCCTTAAATGTAGAAATAAGCCAAAAAACTTATCAGCAGCAACATATTCAGCTTCGGTAGTGAATTATGCAACTGAAGATTGTTTTCTAGATGACCAAGCAACAAGTGATGTACCCAAGAAATGACATGTACCAATAGTACTTTTTCTATCAATTCTACTGATGGAATTGTGCCCAAGAAAATTCTGGGGGAACCGAAATTTCCGGGTTCTGGAGCATCCGGAAGTTCTGGTAGGACCAGAAGTTTTGGGTCAGTCCCAGTGTTCGATTTTCTGGACGAACCGAAAGTTCTGGCTGCAGCTGGAAGTTCCGATTTCTAGACGAACCGGAAGTTCTGGTTGGATCAGAAGTTCCGGGTTGAGAATTAATTCGATAAAGAAGGTCTATTTCGGAAGTTCCGGATGGGATCTGGAAGTTTCGGCTATAGCCAGAAGTTCTGGGCCAGGCGAACAGATTAGATCTGTTGGGCTTTAATACAGATTAAAGGTCCATGACAGGGCACTATATAAAGAGAGGTGGGGCAAGCACGAAGAGGCTACTGGTCATTGCTACTTCACCCTAACCCTAGCCGCCACCTCTCTTCTCTCCACGATCACAAGTGTTGTGATTGATCTTCCAGATCTCGCGAGTGGTGCTAGCACGCCGACGTGAGGTGATCCTGTCCCTGTACGTATGGATACCGTAGAGGCACCGTTGCTGCATCGGTGCTATTCTTCTTCCTTAGAGAACGCCGGATTACGCTGACTTCGTCGCTGACGAATGGACGAAGCCGTGAGGAGTAGCTCGAGGACACGCTTCATCGACTCTACTTCCACTGCTCGAGCGTGTCTCGAGGCTCAAGGTAACGATCCATGATTCTATTGCACGCATGGTTCCTATGCTAACGGGGTAAATTTTTAAAATTAAGAGCTAGCGTAGCCTCCCCATAACCCAACAGTGGTATCAGAGCCTACGTGCGTAGTGTTCGATCTGGATCGATCACATATGGTGATATGTGATGGAAATAGATTGGATCTATTGTTTTTGTCGTCGGATTTTCGGAAGTTCCTGTTGGACCGGAAGTTCTGGGCCGAAATAATTTTCGATACAGAATGTTATTTTTGGAAGTTCCGGGTATGAGTCGGAAGTTCCGGGTCCAGAAGTTCCGGTTGGACCGAGAGTTCCGGACAGAAATAAATTCCATACAGAAGGTTATTTTTGGAAGTTCTGGATGTGACTTAGAACTTCTGGGCCAAAAATAAATTCGAGTCAGAAAGTTGATTTCAGAAGTTCTGGCCCTGAGTCGGAAGTTCCGGTCCCTTCGACCAGAAGTTTCGGCTAAGCCAGAAGTTTTGGGTCTGTTTTTAGTTGCGCATAGTCTCCGCCTAACTTGTTTTTGCAGAGAATGTTATGATTGGTATGTCCTTGCAAAGTATATGATACTCGCTTGTAATAACATGGCCTGCGTGTCATGGTTGATTGCAGCCCAAGGCTGTTCAAATGTTGTACGACCTGCGTGTCGACATGTGATGCTTCTGCTCATGTAACTAGTATAGTGCTATTAGCTGTAATACGCTGATACAGGTTCATGGAGACCTGAAGCGTGATTACCCAAAGGACAGGAACCATGGAGATAGAGATCACCATGCAAGAGGACCATACTCTGAGAAATGGCTTAGAGCCATAAGATCCGAGTTGGAATCCATGCGAGAGAACCAAGTTTGGAACTTGGTCGATCCACTCGATGGTGTAAAAACCATTGAGTGTAAATGGATTTTTAAGAAAAAGATAGACGTTGATGGAAATGTTCACATCTATAAGGCACGATTGGTGGCGAAAGGATTCAGACAGATTCAAGGTGTTGATTATGATGAAACATTTTCGCCCGTCGGTATGCTAAAGTCTATCCAGATCATCATAGCAATTACCGCATTTTATGATTATGAGATATGGCAAATGGATGTCAAGACGGCTTTTCTTAATGGAAACCTAAGTGAGGATGTGTACATGACACAGCCTGAAAGTCTTGATGATCCTGAGAATGCTGAGAAAGTTTGCAAGCTGCAAAGGTCTATTTATGGGCTGAAGCAGGCTTCTCAGAGTTGGAACCTTAGTTTTGATGAGGTAGTCTAAGGGTTTGGCTTCATCAAGAACGAAGAAGAGCCTTGTGTTTACAAAAAGGCTAGTGGGAGCTCACTTGTATTTCTGGTCTTATATGTAGATGACATATTATTGATCAGAAATAATATTCCTATGTTAGATACTGTTAAGTCTTCGTTGAGAAAAAGTTTCTCAATGAAAGATCTTGGAGAGGCAGCATACATCCTGGGCATAAAGATCTATAGAGATAGATCAAGAAGGTTAATTGGATTAAGCCAAAGCATGTACATTGACAAGGTATTGAAACGGTTCAATATGCAGAATTCCAAGAAATGTTTTCTGCCAATGTCACATGGTACTTCTCTCAGCAAGAGTCAGTGTCCTTCGACACCTGATGAGCTGGAGAAAATGAGTGCGATCCCGTATGCCTCCGCAATCGGATCCATCATGTATGCCATGCTTTGTACACGCCTAGATGTTTCTTATGCTCTAAGTGTTACGAGCAGATATCAGTCAAACCCGGGTGAAAGTCACTGGACGGTTGAAAAGAGTATCCCTAAGTACTTGAGAAGAATTGATGATATGTTCCTGGTGTATGGAGGTGAGGAGGAGCTCGTTGTAAGTGGTTACACCGATGCTAGCTTCCAAACCTATAAAGACGATTCGCGATCGCAGTCTGGATTTATGTTCTGCCTCAATGGAGGCACAGTGAGATAGAAGAGTTCCAAGCAAGAAACGGTTACAGATTCAACGATAGAAGCCGAGTATATTGCAGCTTCGAAAGCTGCAAAGGAGGCAGTTTGGATCAGAAAGTTTGTTTCTGAGTTGGGTGTTGTCCCTAGTGCGTCCAGTCTAGTAGACCTCTATTGTGATAATAGTGGTGCCATTACGCAAGCCAAGGAGCCTAGATCACACCAGAAGTCTAAGCACATACTACGGCGCTATCACCTGATCCGTGAGATTATAGATAGAGGTGATGTGAAGATATGTAAGGTGCACACGGATTTGAACATAGCCGATCCGTTAATGAAGCCTCTCTCACAGCCCAGACATGAGGCGCACTTCATTGACTCTACCTCCGCTGCTCGAGCGCGTCTCGAGGCTCAAGGTAACGATCCATGATCTAATTACATGCATGGTTCCTGGGCTAACGGGATAAATTTTTGAAATTAAGCGCTAGCGTAGCCTCCCCATAACCCAACATCTACAACCTTCAAAATCAGCATTAGAAAAGGCTCTTAAGGTAACACTTGAAGAAGTAGAATACCATATACCAAATTCTTGAGTAAATTTGAGATACCTGAGTATACGCTTGATAGCTTAATAATGTGAAACTCAAGGAGAAGCTTGAAATTGAGTGCACAAATAAACAGAAAATTGAATGTCCGGCCTCGACACGGTGAGATACAAAAGTGAGCCGATTATGCTGCAATATTCTTTTTGATCAACAGGCTCACCATCCTCGTTAGGATCCAAAGTGAAAGTAGCTTCCATCGGTGTAGAAATTGGCTTACAACTTTCTATATCAAAACACCGAAGAAGATCTTTGGTGTACTTACTCTAATGAATAAAGGTGACATCTTTTGTTTGATTGATTTATAGTCCCAAAAAATATGTCAACTAGCCCATCATACTCATCTTAAACTCTCTGCACATAGTATCAGAAAACTTGGAAACCAAAGAGTGAGATGAACAACCAAAGATAATATCATCCATAAAAATCTGAATGAAAAGTTGACCATTTCCTTGCTTGAAAAGAAACAAAATTTTATCTACTTTTCCCACAACAAAACATTTTTAAGCATAAAAGTTTCCAACTTATCATACCATGCTTTAGGTGCTTATTTCAAACCATATAAAATTTTAGACAACTTGAAAACATGATTCGAAAACTTTAGATTTTTAAAACCAGATGATTGCTTAACATAAACTTCCTCATTAATGAAACCATCAAGAAAAGCACTTTTAACATCCATTTGATACAATCTAAAACCTTTAGATGCAGCAAAGGCTAAAATAAGTCTGATGGCTTCAATTCTAGCAACAGTAGCAAAAGTTTCAGCAAAATTTAGACCTTTCACCTAAGTAAATCCTTGAGCAACAATTACACCATCCTTATTTTGTTTATTTCGAAACACCTATTTAGTTCCAATAATGTTATGCCCTCGAGGAGGCTCAACCAAATTCTAGACTTTATTGCGTTTAAAGTTTTCAAGCTCTTTATGCATGGTATTGATCCATAATTCATTAGTTAGAGCATGAGAAATATCTTTGGGCTCAAAAGAAGCTACAAAAGCTAAATGAGCATGAGAGTCAAGAGAAATAAACTTGAAACGAGTGACATGCTCATATAGATTACCGATTATTTGTTCAGGAGGATGTTGATGTTAAATGTGCAAAGGAGCAGAAACATCTTGAGAAGTGTCTTGTACAACATCTTCAAGGGACGAAGTGATCTCTTGTGGAACATTCGAAGTTGTAGAAACTTCATCTCCTTGTGGTCGATTTTTCTCCCCAATTGCCTCTAAGTGCTGGTCGGACATGACCCAGACGTTGGTCCGGCCGCTAGCCACATCGTCGTTTTCAACATCACTTTCTTCAACAAATATGCTTTCATCCTCCCCCTAAATCTATACACATGTACCTGTTACATCGGGTCTAGTACTAGGACTAGCCTTACCAAAAGTGACTTCACAAGTCTCCATAGTCTTGTTAGTTTCTAGCATAAGTACACAGTAGCCATGAGTATGAGCGGGATAACCAAGAAAAATTCCATCTTAAGATCTTGCTTCAAATTTATCTAAATTTCAACACAAAACATTTGTACCCAAAAAACTCTCAAGTGAGAAACACTAGATCTATGTCCAAAACGATGCTCATAAGAAGTTTTGCATAACTTTGATCGCAAGAAAATTCTGTTTAAAATATAGCAAGCTGCAGAAATTGCTTCAGTCCAAAACTTCCTAGGAGTTTGATGTTTATCAAGCATAGTACTAGCCATCTAAACCAAAGTTATATTCTTTCTTTTAACAACACCATTCTATTGTGGAACTCTTGATGAGGAAAATTGATGTTCAATGCCTTTTTCAGCACAAAAGTACTCAAAAGATGAATTTTTAAATCTAGTACTATTGTCACTTCGAATTGCTCTAAGTGCTCCCAGGAGTTCAACAGAAAGTATAAGAACCAAGTTTCGAAAAAAACTAAAAGATTTATCCTTAGATGCCATAAAGAAAACCTAAGAGTATCTAGAGAAATTATTAACAATGACAAGAACATACCACTTTTCCCTAACAAATTGAATGCTGGCAGGTCCAACAGTGTCTATATGTAAAAGCTGACCAGGTACAGTTGTCATAACCAAGGTAATAGGAGCATGTGAGCTAGACACTATTTTTGCATGACGATAAAAAGAGCAAACAAAATCACCAATACCTTTAAGTTTTGATAAGCCACGAATAAGATCCAAACCACTAACACAAGTGAGATGATCAAAACCAACCCGGCCAAGTGTACGATGCCAGAAGAATAAATCTTTAAAATCATTGACAACTAGACATTTAATATTAGAAGATGAAGGTGAATCAAAATCAGCTTTAAAAACTCTTCCAAAACATGAAATCTCAAACACAAGATCACCGGAGGCATCAAGAACGTTACAACCAGATTTTTTAAAACACACCTCATTATCTTCATCAATCATTTGTGATACAGAAATTAAGTTGTATTTCAGATTATCAACAAGAGCTATAATGTTTGAATATGAATTTGTCACTTACCTTGACTGTACCTTTAGCAATGACGACGCTAGTAGAAGCATTCCCAAAAGTCACTGACTCAGACCAGAATGCACGTGTGAGGGAGGAGAACCATTTTTTGTCACCGGACATATAGCGTGAACATCCAAAGTCTACTAGCCATATGTTCTCCTTCCTCGCTCTCGAGGCCTACACAAGAGTTGACATCGAGGTCTCAGTACTAGGGTTACATAAAAGAAATTTAGGAATCCAGTACTGAGACACCCGACCAGAAACACCAGCAGGCAAAAATCCTCGAGCAAAACTAGTGTCACTTTTACCTCTTACCAAAACAGGGCACTATTGGTCAACCCATCAATTAACCCGAGGTTAGACCACCGAAAGAGGTCGGCCCGGCCGTCTCAAATGTTGTGGCTCGACTGTTCTACTAGATTCCACAAATGACCTTTGCTACTTATGTTTAGCAAATGATTTTTCCCTGTTTTTTTTCTGTTGTCCTTCAAGTCTAAAGCAAAACTGAACCAGGTGTCCATCTTTTCCATAATGTATGCAATTATATTTCACTGGTTTAGTTGTTTTAGATATACAAGCAATTACACTTGATGTTACTAAGTTAGACAATGTTCCAGCAGATTTAAAAATAGTTTGCTTTGGTTCAGATTTAACCTCAATCTCACCTCTTTGAATAACCTTGATTCAGTAGGTTGATAAGAAGTAAAATAAGCACGAACATCAAAACCTAGTTCTCTATGATTTGTGCTTACTTTAGATGTATCTAATAACATGTTGAGGTTCTTTTTACCAGTTAAAAAAGTTGTAAGGATCTTTATAGATATTCAACTTCTTTTGTTAAAGCAACACAATTTGTACAAACATCAACAATGCTCTTTTGTTTGCGACAACTTGAACAAGACAACGTCTCATGAGTGAGCAAGTCATTTTGCAAAAGCTCAACTCTACCATAAGCATCTTTCAGTTTCAATTTAAGCAATGAACAATTTAAACAAGAAATTGAATCATGTTTCATAATGGTTAAGCTCTTTATGTTCTTAAGTTGTTTGAATTTGCTACAGTATAAAGCATTTACCAAAGAACTAGCATATAAAGCAACTTTCATCTTTTTCAGATAGTTCTTAGTAACAAATAGTTCATCGACAACTCGATAAAGCATGGTAGTACCAATAGTATAGCAAGATTTATTCTTGACAATTTTATCATTGAGCTTATGAAGAGTGAAAGCATGAACATCTCTTAAAATAATAATTTCAGATTGTAAAGCATCACAGATTTGCATGAATCATCATCAGGAATAAAAGACTTAAGACTGTGAATTTCAGAATTGAGTGATTCAACAACAAGTTCATGATTCTTAACTTTCTTATTGCATTTTCTTAGTTTAGTTTCAAGATAAACAACAACACGAGCTAAATCATCATAAGTAGGTTTTATCTCATTTTCATCGCTGTAAAGTTCATCCACGCTGGAGCCTACCATGTCATGTGCCATAAGATATATTCTAGTAAGATCATTCTTTTTGCCTATATGTTCATCTTCACTTCTATCGCTCGTTGAGTTCATATCACTCATATCAACTTGATCGAGAGCGGCAAGGACTCGATGCACCATCTTTTTGTAATTGCGGTTCTTCATCTTAGCCTCTTTAGATGGGCGCTTGTTGTCCTTCTTATCCTCCTTCGAAGATTTCTTGAGCTTAGTACAGTTAGCCTCACCACATTCAAAGCACCGAACAGGACCGCCTCTTCTTCTGTTTCTCACATTGTTCAAAGCTTTAGTAACTTTAGTATAAAGCAAAGCCAAGTCCTCTGCAAATTGCTTAAATTATTCATCAGATAAGGCATTTAAAGATGATAAAGAAATATTTGAAGATGATACAAAAGAAGAAGACTCATTAGAAGATGAAGAAATCAAAGCCATTGACTTAGGAGAAATCTTACGTGAAAATACATTTAATTCATGAGTTTTTAATTTTGAATAAAGAGTATCCAAAGTAAGATTAGTCATATCCACTGACTCTTAAATTGAAGTAACTTTTATCTCTCAAACCGACATATCAAGCCCACTAATCAAATGTCTAGCAATTTCAGAATCAAAATAATTAGTAGAATAAGACATATCAACTGAACGAAGATTGTTAAGAATTTTATTAAAGTGAGCAAAATAGTCATTCAAGGCCTCACCGTCAAATTTCATGTACTCTTTCTTGTACACGTCTTTGCGCATCTCTTTGATTGTGGAGGAACCTTAATGATAGGCACAAAGAGCATTCCACATCTCATACATAGAAGAAAAATGAGAAATACGATCAAAATCAGAATGTCCAACACCATTAATAATTAAGTTTCGAGCTTTGCAAATTGCTTCAAAAGTAGTCTTGTTAGTGTCATTAACTTGATTATCGATAGGTGGATCATATGGTTTAGAAACTTTTTCCCATATCTCAAAACCTTGTGACTTGATGTAAGCCTCTGTTTTTGTTTTCCAAAACTAAAAATCAATTCCATAAAAAATATAAGGCTTAGTTGAAAACCTCTCGGATGCCATGGTGATTGTTTAGATCGGCTAAGCTCAAAACAAAATAGTAACTAAGCTGTGATACCAATTGTAAGATCAAAATACAGTAACCATGGTAACTAGAGGGGGTGAATGGTTGTAGTACCCTAAAAATCAACTAAAACTAAATCAGAAAACTAATTTCCGACTAGTTCTGTAATTTCCCGAGGGGTTCTCAAATTTCCCGAGGAGTTCTCGAATTTCCCGAGAGCTGAAAAACATCCTGACCAAGGAACGATAAAACGAGCATAACTTTTGATCCATAACTCGGATTAATCTAAAATTTTAACACAAGAAACTAGACTTCAATACGAATTATTCCCTAGTGGTTTCACTTAAATCTAAGTTCTCAATCAAAAGTTATGATCCTCGGGAGTTGTAGCAGCGTAAAAACAGAGCAGACCCGATCTGAAAAATAAACCCTTAATTACTCTAAAAATCCAAGGAATTAACTAACAAAAATTTTCAGACCTCTCTCTTAGTGTCATAGCAAGGTTTTGGATAAATCAATTCAAATCAAATCACAAGTAAAAGCGAAATCACAGTATAAACCAAAACGGTGTAAACCGATGAACATTAAGTAGAAATAATGTGATACCACACTCCTTGATGCTTGAAGATAAATTTTTATTGTATAAGAGTGTTTACAAGGTGTAATCCAAAGCACCTCTCACCAAATAATGAACAAAGTTCAAGATGGAGAGTAAAAGGCTAAACCCTAATTTTTCTCTCTTTTTCGAAATATGTTTTGCTCTCCCCTCTAGTCTATTTATAACCCCTCATAACTACCACCATGAGCTACAAAATCAACAACTTTTGGAATCCTAATACACTTAGGAATCCATCTCTGATGAGTCCTTAAATCCCAACTCCTTCCAAATTTGCCTCCTTTCTATATCTGCACGCATCCCGCATACACCATATGGAAACCTCATCTTCACGTGCAACATTCTCTGGCCCGAGCATCCCGCATGACATTCTCGATTATTCTGAACCTTAGATCCTCCCCGAGCCTAGCTCCGATCCCGCCATCGACCACGACTCACCCTCAAGCAATGCCTACACAGAACAAACCAAGAAACCGTTTTCCTGAGCATAAGTTCTTTCCAACTTGACTCAATCAGTCCATTTAATCATAAACATGATGTATTTATTGAATCAATAATTTAAAGCATATGATCTGACTCGAACATCAAAAATCCAAATGATCCAAAATCCCGAGGCTGAAATTTCTCGGGTGCTGAATTCTCTCGAGGGCTGAAATTCCTCGAGAGCTGAATTTTATCGAGTGCTAAAATTTCTTGAGGGCTGAATTTTCTCGAGTGCTAAGTGCTGAGTGCCCGATAAAAGTGCTCGACAACTCGACCAAAGTGCCCGACCACTCAAACCAATCAAAACCAATTTGTTCATCGCATATCATTATCAAACCAATTTATTCATCACTTATCAATGATCATACACATGATCTCACAGAATACCAAATTGATCTCATCACGGGGTCTGCATTACCCAATAGAGAGGCATACCATACTAACCCCGAAGAAACCAAGGAAATACAAAGGCAAGTACAAGAACTTCTAGACAAAGGGTATGTACGTGAAATATTTAGTTCTTGTGTTGTTCCTATGATTTTGGTTCTAAAGAAAGATAGTTCTTAGAGAATGTGTGTTGATTGTAGAGCCATTAACAATATTACTATGAGATATCATCATCCTATTACTAAGTTAGATGATATGTTTGATGAGTTGAGTGATTCTATAATATTTTCTAAGATTTATTTAAGAAGTGGATACCATCAAATAAGAATGAAACTTGGAGATGAATAGAAAACTGCTTTTAAAACAAAATTTGGAATGTATGAATGGTTAGTTATGTCTTTTAGTTTGACTAATGCTTCAAATACATTCATATGATTGATGAACCATGTTTTGAGAACTTTCATTGATAAATTTGTTGTTGTTTACTTTGATGATATCCTGGTTTATATCAAGTCCTTAAAAGAATATGTTGATCATATTAAACAAGTTTTGGATGTGCTTAGAAAGGAGAAATTGTTTGCTAACTTTGAGAAATGCAAAGCAACAAAAGGCTGGGAAAAATATCACGTGCATGATGGTTTCTTGTTTAGAACTAACAAACTATGTGTTCCAAATTATTTGGTTAGACACTTGTTATTATAGGAAACACATGCAGGTGGAATGATGGGTCATTTTGGAAGAGAAAAGACCTATAAGTTGCTGGCCAATCACTTCTATTGGCCAAAGATGAGGAAGGATATAGAGAAGTTTATGCAGCGCTGCATCACTTACCATAAAGCTAAGTTAAAATATAACCCACATGGATTATATACTCCCCTACCTATTCCTAGTGTTTCATGTGAAAGATATTAGTATAGACTTTGTTTTGGATTTGCCTAGGATAAAGAGATGAATGGATTCTATTTTTGTTGTTGTTGATAGATTTTTAAAGATGGCACATTTCGTACCTTGTCATAAAAATAACGATGCTTCCCACGTAGCTACTTTGGTTTTCAGAGAAATTGTATGGCTGCATGGAATGCC
>KE372801.1:1233052-1247622 GCA_000418225.1 Zizania latifolia | reverse complement strand
AATAGTGGTGCCATTGCGCAAGCCAAGGAGCCTAGGTCACACCAGAAGTCTAAGCACATACTGCGGCGCTATCACCTGATCCGTGAGATTATAGATAGATGTTATGTGAAGATATACAAGGTGCACATGGATTTGAACATAGCCGATCCGTTGACGAAGCCTCTCTCACAGCCCAGACATGAGGCGTACTTGAGCTCTATGGGTATTAGATACTTTCGTGAGTGAGTCGAGTATATATGAGAAGAAGTTAGTTTGTCTATGCTGATGTACATTTGGATAATTTGTTATCTTGTTTCTTAAATAAATGTCTTTTACATTGATCAGCAAGTTGATGATTTGTTTGTGAGACTCTTTATGTTATGATGTTGTTCTAAATGATCCCTAATCTCATATCATCATGTGGGACAGTGGTGATTTATAGATTAGCGTATCTGTCTGATTGATGATCAAGTTTCGCAGATCATAGACATAGAGATGTCAAATCAGTGATGTGGACTCATGTTGGTGAACATGGAGTTGGATAGACCCACCTTGAGATACTGTTGGGATTTTATATGTGCCATCAGTTGTCATCTCAAATGGTGTACCTGCAGAATCCTTAGACCTGAGATCATCATTGATTTCGGAATGTGTAGTGGCACACTTAGGGGTTTCCAAACACTATTCCGTAACAGGGTAGTTATAAAGGTTGCTTTCGGGTGTGTCACAAAACATGTCGTGGGATGTGAGCGGTCAAGATGGAATTTACCCTTCCCACATAACGGGAGAGACGTCTCTGGGCCCCTCGAGGTAGTCGGATTAGAAAGTGCATGGCCATGCCACTATGATCAAAGAGTTGATCATGATTAAATTCACTACTTGATCGAGTGAAGTGTCGAGCTATCAACAAGGGTGGCATGAATCTCGCCTTGAGCTTGACTGATATCGTGTGGTGAAAGGATTGGTGCGTGAGTATATCAAGGTTCAGAACGTATGATTTTGACTTTGTATGCTTTCGGGGGTCAATATGTACTGCTAGGTACCGCTATTGATCGGTGATCCGAAAATGGTTTTCGGGTAGCGACCGTTTGTGTATGAACCTATCGGGTCGCATGCTTAAGGGGATGGAATTCAAATCTTGTAAATAATTGGTTCTTGTGCAAGTGGGAGATTGATGGAATTGTGCCCATGAAAATTCTGGGGGAACCGGAAGTTTCAGCTGTAGCCAGAAATTCAGGGTTCTGGAGCATCCGAAAGTTCTGGTAGGACTAGAAGTTCCGGGTCAGCCCCAGTATTTGATTTTCTGGACGAACCAGAAGTTTCGGCTCTAACCGGAAGTTCCGGGTCGAGAATTAATTCGATACAGAAGGTCATTTTTGTAAGTTCTGGCTGTAGCCGGAAGTTCCGGCTATAGCCAGAAGTTCTGGGCCAGGCGAACATATTAGATCTATTGGGCTTTAATATAGATTAAAGGCCCATGATGGGGCACTATATAAAGAGAGGTGGGGCAAGCACGAAAAGGCCGTTGGTTATTGCTGCTATTGCTCCTAGTTGAGAACCCTAGCCGCCACCTCTCCTCTCTCCACGATCACAAGTGTTGTGATTGATCTTCTAGATCTAGCGAGTGGTGCTAGCACGCCGGTGTGAGGTGATCCCGTCTCTATACGTGTGGATACCGTAGAGGCACTGTTGCTGCATCGGTGCTGTTCTTCTTCCTTGGAGATCACTAGATTACGCCGACTTCGTCGCTGATGAACAGACGGAGCTGTGAGGAGCAGATCGAAGACGCGATTCATCGACTCTACTTCTGCTGCCTGAGCGTGTCTCAAGGCTTGAGGTAACGATCCATGATCCCATTACACGCATGGTTCCTGGGCTAACGGGGTAAATTTTTAAAATTAAGCGCTAGCGTAGCCTCCCCATAACCCAACAAAACAAACATAGAAAGAAGGTTGTGTTTGAACCCAGACATCTTGTTTTGATCCATTTGCGCAAAGAAAGATTTCCTGATAAGCGCAAGTCAAAGTTGATGCCACGAGGAGATGGATCATTCAATGTGCTAGCAAAGATCAATGACAATGCATATAAGATTGATCTTCTAATAGAATATGGTATAAGTAAATCTTTTAATGTTGCTGATTTTACCCTATTTTATGGTTTTGATTATATAGAGTCGAGGACGACTTCTTTTCAAGAGGAGGAGAATGATACGGATCAACCAGTAAAATAGTAACAGAAGGGGTTATACACAATCAAGAACAAGCTAAGAGGGAACAAGAACCGTTTACTCCATTTCAAGGACAAATTACGCGAAGTCAAGCAATGAAACTAGAACAAGAAGTGTCGGGGGGATGACCCTGGGGTACCCTTCGAGTCACCTTGGGGTGGTCGGACAAAACAAGGGGTCAGCAAACAAGACATTGGAGATGACCTCAAAAGTGATTGGACCAGTGGTCAGCAGCAAAACAGTCAGCAAGATGTAAAGGGAAGCTCGGATGACGCCCCGAGTTGAGGACTCGGGAAATATCTCGAGTACAAGGACTCGAAAGACGGAGGCAACAACAGGCCTACACACTTAATCACTGTCAATAAAAGATGTAACTGTCGGTCTTGAATGACTAGTAAAGATAGCAAATAATATCGTGGTTATTAGCCCATGATTTCTAGTGATTTAACCACTGTAAAGAGACTTAATTGGGGGAGTTAAAGCCTAACGGTAACCCCCGACCCCTGGGATATATAAAGGGGTCGGGGGTACCTCCCTCAAAAGGACACTTAGACTCACAGACAGCTTACGTGCGTCAGAGCTCTGTAATTACAATCGCCTGCGCATACTCTATCATATAGGATTATGGTTATTATCCTCACGAACGCCCAAACCTGTCTAAATTTTGTCTGTATCTCTTAGTTTTAGAGGCAACCATAGAATCACGAACATAGAAACTACCATAAACCGATTCAATCTACCTCCGTGGGTAACCCCATCGGAGGGCTACCGTTCTAGGTAACGACAGTTGGCACGCCAGGTAGGGGCATTTCTATGATTTTTCTTATTCGGATCCAATGGCCATCATTTGCAACTTCAGCACCAAGGTCCCCGTCATCTCTGTCATCACCTTCGGGAGCCTCACCTTCATTGGCGACACCATGTGACTCGTCTTGTCTGAGTTCGCCACCAGCCGGGCGAAGACACCGTGGCCGCTCGCTGTGCGGCTGGCTCCCTCCACCACCCATGAGGCTACTCGCCCTTGCAACCGGTGACTCCAACGCCCGAATGCCCAATCCTGCCGAACACCCACCGAACGGTCTCCAACGAATCTCCCACCGACTACGTCATTTTTTCTACCCTGAATGGACGCGTGATCTAAAGACGCCAATTCATCGAGGTTGTCTAGGTGCAATCCAAGAAGAGTACGCCGATCAGATCCGACTCCGCCACCAAACTCCGTCATGGTGATGATAGCCGCTATTTCTGACGACGAGCCTGCCACCAATGCTGGGGCGGCGCATCCCCAACTCCTGGAACATCGAGCATCTATGCCAATTTTACCCCTGATATTATAAGGTATGTATTTTTTATCTTGGGTTAATAATAGTTATATTTCTCCAATATTTTTGTCCTACTCCCGCCCGACCCCCGAGCGCTCGCCCCTTGTTATCACTTTACCCCAGAGTCTATGACTTGCTCTAGCTCTAGCGATCGATTGGGTGTTGCTCCGACCGATCACCCTGAGTTGGTATTCGTTTCGCTCCACGGGGAGGTATTGTCGGTAAAATCGCTGAACGCTCGAGGGCTCGTCAAACTCGCCTTATGATATCTTTCCGCAACGCTTGTCGCCCGATCGCCTCTGTATTCCTTTCCAAAGATTTGTGAAGCCCACGGTTCAATATGCATGTACATAACTAAGTTTCCCTACGTTACGAACTAAGGCTATACCAAGTACTCGGGAATGAACAAGTCTGGCGGTCGGGCACAACATGCGAATAAAACTCCAAATAGCATTTCAATTAAAATAAAACTGTCATATTTACATCAATAATTTTACATATCAAAATATACTACTCCGATGCTTCTTCTAAGAATACTTTAAAGTCTTAGATTAGCACATCGGCTGTGTCCTTCACCTCGGCATAGTACTTCTTCACGTTAGCTTCTTCGACGGTCGACGACCACCCCTCACGAATATGTTCAAGACGAGTGTAGGGGTATAGCGCTCGGACAATTCCAAGCGTGTGCGCCGCCGCTGTATGCAACCACCCTCGGACATGGTTTCGGAGGCGTTCGGGCACTCCATGGAGCCGCTCTAGGAAGTCATTCTTGGGCAGGTCGGCGCACGTCAGCTCGTCATCCACCATCTTCAACAATGCCTTGGTACCGACACGGCAGTTGTTGAAGTCCGCCTAAACACAAGTTAGGTGAGCCTCCAAGCCATCGAATTGTGCCTTAACACGTTGGTGCAATTCTGCAGCACAATGAAAACGTCAAGATGAGTACTCAGATTCTCAAGTGGAAGCACGTATCGGTCGGTCGTACTTTTATACTCATCGACAGCTTCGACGTGTTTCTTCTTGGCCTCCTTGGCCTCGCCGAGTGTTGTCTTCGCCGTCTTCTATGAGCGCTCGACGAGCCCAATCGTTGTCTCCAGCTGCACCCCAAGCGAATGGCGGTCTATTGACCGAACTAATTAGAATGACTTCATGAATATGATGGTAAGGTATAAAAGGTACGTGATCATTACATAACTCTTAGACGTCCAGCAGAGTGCGGAGGTCGGTGGCTTCTTTCTCCGCCACCTCTCGCCCAGCGTTGGCCTCGGCCAGCTAGGCCTCCAATTGTTGGACCCGGGCGTTGCTCACCCCCTGGTCCATTGCGCCCGACTGGCGCAAATTCTCCGCGTGGTTGGCCAGATGCCCTAACACGTGCTGTGATAACACTCAGTCAGTTGCAGTTATCCAATAAGTACAGGTACAACAAAGTGCTAGGATGACTTACGTCTACCACCAACCCTAGCTGGATCAGGAGCTGTCGGCACTCCTCCTCATCTTGCTTGACGTCGTTCGGGCCAGGAGGAGGTACCAGGCCTCTCGACTGCACCGGCAATGTAGTCGGTTGGGAGACTGCCACAACATCCTCCCTCGCGAGCCCAGCACTCGACTGAGCATCCACGGGGGGAGCAATCCCCATGGCAGGGGCAGTCAGAGCAGCAGCCAGGTCTGATGAGCCTGTGTCTGGGGCTGGGTCGACCGTCATCATCCCTACGCCGTCGTCACTTGGCGCAGCCATCGGCCCCAATGACCCTGCGTCGAGGGTCGGTACTACCACCACCGCCCCCGCACCGACATCTCCTGAAGCCGTTGTCGGCCCCGATGAGCCCGCATCGGGGGTCAGCACGATCACCAATGTGCCTGCATCGACATCACCAACCACCTCTGCGGTGGAGACCTTGTCCCCCTCGCGCTCCAGAGTCGACGGCCTAATGAATACACAAGTTAAGACACGAAATTCTATATTATCATATATGTTTTTAGAAACAAAAAAAATTACCTGGCCAACTTTCGAAAAGACACTTTCTTCACCGATCGGGGCTTGCCCGATGACTCCCCCGGTGGAGGCGAAGGTCGAGGCGGCGACGGCAAGGAGGACGAGGTCGCCACCACCACCGTGGCATCGATGGGGTTTCCCTCTGACATCTCTGACTCGGCGCCGGCCTCGCCCGAAAACGATGACGGCACCTTAGGCTTGCCCTTGGATGCTACCGTCGTCCATGGCTTCTTCGCCGTGGGAGCAGAGGGAGCTTTCTCCTTCCTCTTCTTACTGATCGGGCCATCGACCCGATCAATGTCCTTCACGTCGACCACCCACGGCTGCTCCAACAATGGCGTAAGGGAACAGAACGCGTCTCGCCCCTACAATGTGTCACAACACGCCCGACACCTGGTAGGTGATCATGCAAAGGCAAAAAAGGAAACAGTTACAAAACACAAAAAAAGGACGAGTGCGACGCCTTACCTCCAATCGGGGATTGGCGAGGCGATAGGCCTTCGGGGAGTCTTCGTTGCTGATCTCAGTCTTTGTCACAAAGAACTCCCGCACCCGCGCCTTGGCTTCTACCACGGACAGAGCCTCTGGAGACTTGCGGGAGGGGTCGGCCTGACCCTCGTAGTCATACCCCGACCACGCCTGGCTCTTACAGGGCTGGACATGGTGGAGTAAGAAGTTCAGGGCCACGACGACCCCTGTCAACCACTGCTTCTGAAGCTCGGCGACCATCTGGACCAGCTCATCAACTGGACCTTGGTTCCCCAAATCGCAGTGGTCCGACCAGGTCCATGCCGAGGACGGGAGGCGGTCGAGCTCTGGGGAGAGGGCCAGCTCGTGGTTTCTGACATAGAACTACTGGCTGTGCCAGCCCTTGTTAGAGGTCGGTTGGGGGATAGGGATATACTCGGTGGCCTTCCTGTCATGGAGTTGGAGTCCAGCCCTCCCGACTACCTTCTTGGAGTATGGCTTGAGGTAGAAGAAATAGCGAAAGAGGTCAAAGTAGGGCTCGATGCCGAGGTAGGCCTCGCAGAGGTGGATGAAGATGGAGATGTGGAGAATGGAGTTAGGGTTAAGATTAACAAGGGAGATGTCATAGTGGTGGAGGAGTCTGCGGAGGAAGGGGTGCGCCGGCAATCCAATCCCTTGGAAGAGGAACGACTCGAACACCACCAGCTCTTCGGTGTTCGGAGTCAGGAACGACTCGTCGGCTGCCAGCCGCTAAAGAGACAGCGCTTGAGCCAGGAGAACACTGGCCTTCTCTAGGTGCTTTAAGCACCGGCTGGAGGAGGAGTTGTGGAACTCGGTGGAGCGATCGACGGTGTCCTTGGATGAAGCCATCAGAGGATTTGACGGAGAAGCGAGGGGTTTGAGGTTGAACAAGTGGCGCGCCTTGCGGTAGCACACTACGCAGCTACAGTGGTGGCCGGGGTGATGGGGAGCCAGCGCAGGGAGTTTGGCGCAAGGAAAAAGAAGAAGAAGGCAAAAGCTTGGATGCAAATAGAAAGCGTGCGATAGGAGGAAAACGAAGGGGACAATTTATAGCCGACGGAAAAGTAACGGACGGATCTCTTGAAATTCCTTGCAACCGCATCGAGACGTGCTCCGAATGGAAGGCCACGTCATCACCCGAACCGCTTCAACTTCCCTGAACACCACAACCAACCATTGGAGACGTATCGGATGGTCGAAAAAGTCGGGATGCGAAGAGGCGCCTAAGATCAATCATGGATCCCCCTCGCTCCAATGACGCCCGATCGCCTGAACGCCCGGGGGCTCGGATTTCCCTCGCTCCAATGACGCCCGATCGCCTGAATGCCCGGGGCCTTGGATTCCTCTCGCCCCAATGTCGCCTGATCGCCTGAACGCCTGGGGGCTCGGATTCCCCTCGCTCCAATGGCGCCCGATCGCCTGAACGCCCAGGGGCTCGGATTCCCCTCGCTCCAAGGACGCCCGATCGCCTGAACGCCCGGGTACTCGGATTCCCCTCGCTCCAATAACGCCCGATCGCCTGAACATCTGAGGACTCGGATTCCCCTCGCTCCAATGACGCCATATCGCCTGGTCGCCCGAGGGCTCAAACATCCCTTGCTCCTACGACGCCCGATCGAATAACGACTCGTCTTATTGAAGTATGCAAAATATTGGACCCTGAAGCCTGATCTTCTATCAGACTCTAGGCTCGGGGGCTACACTCGGTGCACCTACTGACTCATCTTTGTGCTCCTCATGGCCTACTGACTCCACTCAAACGGCTGTCGCCCTTTGGCCGTAAAAAGCTCGGGGGCTCCTATCGGGGGGATGACCCCAGGGTACCCCTGAGTCGTCTTGGGGTGATCGGATAGAATAAGGGGTTAGCAGACAAGACATTAAAGACGACCTCAAAAGTGGTCAGACCGGTGGTCAGCAGCAAAACAATCAGCAAGATGTAAAGGGAAGCTCGGATGACGCCCCGAGTTGAGGACTCGGAAAATATCTCGAGTACAAGGACTTGAAAGGCAGAGGCAACAGCGGGCCCACACACTTAATCGCTGGTAATAAAAAGCGTAACAGAAGGGGTTATACACAATCAAGAACAAGCTAAGAGGGAGCAAGAACCGTTTACTCCATTTCAAGGACAAATTACGCGGAGTCGAGCAAAGAAACTAGAACAAGAAGTGAACTTATTCTTAGCTGACACATATTTTAATACTAATGAGAATTTTACTGCCTAAATCTTGTATTTTGCTCTTGCTTAGGCTTATTGGTAAAGAGGAGTCTTGTTGGATTTCAAATACAACAACCCGACGTTAGTCTTGAAAATGATTGCGAGCTCAAGAAAACGGTCCGGTTGCCTGTTACTTTTCTCCACGCTGTTATTTTACACCGTATATAATGGTCCGATCATATGTTACTTTTCTTCCACAGTGTTATTTTATACCGTATGTTAGGTAATGTTCCAATTTCCAAGAGATGGGCGACCCAACCTGTCATGATTCAATAGCCATAATGCATATGGTTGAAAAGATAATCAAGTTTAATTTCACTTCTAGTAAATGGATCATCTTTTAGACTTCCCAATAATAAGTTATGGCTATTTTAGTGAAGACTGCATGGAAGCTGAAATAATTACGCGAGCCCCTGTTCGGGATTTTTTTCTAGAGACCTTTGAGGTACCAACTTCTCAAAAAACTCAAGAGACTTTTGATGCCCAGCTAGGAGGGTTGTTCCTAATATAAATACTCTTTATTTTCCTAGTATGAACAAACTTTTGATAATGAAAAACAAAACATTTGTTTAGTTGTGTGCTAACAAATCAAGAGAGAATTCTCTAACCCTTTGTTCTTGTGATTTTATTGTGGGATTGCATAAGCGAACGTTTGATGTCTCTCAATTGATGATCATACTCCCTTCAAGGTTTTCCTTAATTGATTGTACGCTGTGTTGGTTGGTAACTTAGAGTGTGGTTGGGCGAACCATTGATTCAGGTAGCCGTAATCAAGACGGTGGTTCGCTTCGAGTACGATAGTCAGGTTGCACTGTTATTTTAGCCGCTTACAGCTAGCTATCTTAGTCTCTTTGAGGCTAATTATTTATTTGTGATCCTACGCCGTGAAGATCGGAACCACGCCCTGTACCAAGTTAGCTTAAGTATTAATCTTCATCTTTAATTTAGTGTTAATGATAATAGACTGACTATTAACAGTTAGTTGATAAGTTTTTTATAACACCATCGACCTAAAATTATGGATCTCCCATGCTCGTGATAGATCATCCTAAAAAGTTCAGTTCATCAGTTGCAAAGATATGAACAAGTACATTCAGTGAAAATATAAAGAATTCAGCATGCAGTGGCACTGATACTACAATGAATGTAAATTTACAGATGAATCACCTACTAACTTCTACAGCATTTTTCTAACTTGGATTTGCGCCCGATGGTAAATAGACGCAACGATCAGAAACCTTGATCAAACTAACAAAGAAGGGGGAAAATGACAATACACCCAAACACCGATGGGGATGACAATTTTGCCTGTGAGTACGGGTACCCGTGGATACCCGACCCAATGGGTATGTGTTTAGGTTTAAATTTATGCTCGTAGGTTCACGGGTTTAGAAACCTATTTATTGTCGCTTCAGTACGGATTTATATTCAAACACGTGGCTAGCCACATTTTTTTGCTGTTTTATTATTCTTACGCTCTCTTTCCTCTCTGCCGGGCACCCTCTCCTTCCTCTCTCCCACGCGCCCCTCTCCTTTCTGTCTCTAGGCGCCCCTCCTCTCTTTTAGCAGTTCAAGGGACGGACGGGCGGACTACAGAGTGCAGAGGCATTGGGGGCTGGCCGGCTGGGGCATTGGGCAGAACTGCAGAGGCCAATGGCGCCACTGCGCCAGCCGCACGTCGCACCCACGCCGCGCCAGGGGCCAGGCCAGCGACGCCACTGCGCCAGCCGCACGCCGCACCCGCACCGCATTAGGGCCTAGGGGCTAGGCTAGCTGCACGCCCACACCGGCAAGATTTTTTCCACCAGCCACCGCCCACTGTCCAGATATGTTATTTTACTGTGTCCTGGCATTGTTTTAGATAACTCTCAGCAGAACCCGCCGGCTATATGCAGTGGTACTGTTTATAAACAGTAAGTATTGTGCTCAACCCCGTCGGTTTCGGGTACCCAACGATTTCAGATATAGGTTCCATGAGTTCAGGTTTGCACGGATTTCACAAATTTACTTTACGGACAGGTTTTATTTTAGACCCGCTAAACATGGAGGGATGTTAGCTAGTACCCCTCCATTCCCCATTCTTTATTTTAGTTTTGGTCAACTCAAACTTCTCTAACTTTTACCATACCTAATACCAAATAAATACACTGTTAATACGATATTTTCTGGTGGATTTAATGAAACTAATTTTATGTTGCTGCATTTTTCTATAAACTTGGTAAAGTTTGAGTTAATACCATACTAAAGCACCTAACACACCTTACAATATGGAACTAAGGAAGCACAGTTTTGCTGCTAAATCCCCTGGAGGAACTAAAGGTAAAAGTAGAAGGCAGCATTTTCCTAAGTGCTTCCTGGTGCCTCTTCATGTCCATTGGTACTCCCCTGCAAAATCATGCGAGAAAACATTCAGAAGGAAGAATCTAGCTATCGTGAAAACTTGCAATTGCAGGAGAAGAGATTGACCAACTCACATCGTATGACTGTTGGCCCTTGATTGCGTACATATCCTGGAGCATTTTGTCTAAAGAATCCTTGGCTAACTGAAGCTTCAGTTCTTTTTCTACAACCAATGATTTTACACCATTCTGAAGCTGCAGGAAAGACGATTATTTACACAGAATCAGGCCATGCATATAAGGTAACCTGATTGAACTTCAGCTAAATGATCTAAGTAACTCTCGCAGAAAGGTTAGAAAGCTGGTCAATGACCATGTAGCATGAAATTTTAAGCATAATTACAAGAGACCAATGGTGCATGTACATCGCACGGGACAACAATGGTTTTGACCATACCTCCGGCGGCTCTCTATCACCATCAGAACGCTGCTCTGTTGTGTCTTGGTTTTCACTAGAATGCCGTTCTGCTGTTCCCGATAGCGACACAGACGCCTACGAAACAATTCAAGGCGTCGAAACAAGAAGCAGATTATTGTGTCAATAGTGGACCTGTGAACACATTGAATCTCGACACTAGTGCACAAACTATGAACATGTAAAGCATTGCCTGGGAAAGCTTAGGCTCTGATATGTACACTGCACACCAGGTACTCTTATTAGAGCATTAGATGATCCAATTATCTCTTGAATTATGCGAGTGTTTGTTTCAGCTTAGGATTATAATAATCTAGATTATTAGTTAAAAATGCAAACAGAGAAATAACTTATTATAATCTACAACCTGCAACCTAGATTATTATAATCTAATAAGCTAGTAGAACCCTAGTTTTTTTAGTTTGTTACTCCAGAAAAAACTAAATATCTATTGCACTTTGTTGAGTTCCATAGCTCCGGCAACGTTGGATTGGATTCAGACATCAGTAGTCTTCCTAACTTCTATTCCCTTTTTTGCTCTAAGGTGGTAAGGTCCTTCAAGGACAGCATTGCCGTCGCAATGGGGCTCCTGTACTCGTCTGGGTCAACGAATGAAATGAAACAACTGCCTTTCCCTCTCCCGTCCATCAAAAAGTGTTATTTCCTCTAGCTCCTGACTCCACTTCTCCCTCCGATGCCGACCCACTGTTATCCCATATTCAAATTTCAGCCCCCCCATCCGAACAATTAATTTTGAGGGCATTATAGTCTTTTGCCATCCAAACATCTCACAAATTATGTTACACTAGACACTAGATTATTATATCTGACTTATTATAATCCCCATCTATAAACTATATTATAGTAATCTCAAGCAGAAACAAACAATATCTTAATTACAGAAACCAAACATAGCTGGAGTTTGTTCTTGTTACCTGATCCTTTGCAGCATCGTGTTGCCACTCCGGCTGAAACTTTTGCAGGAGCAATGTGAGCAGCCGTTGCAACTCGGGCGACACCTCTTCGGGGAAAAGCTTGGGAACTCCGTCCTTAACGATCTTCTCATGGACGCATCTGCGGATCAGTATCCTGAGGCACACCAGCAGCTGCAAGAGAGAGGATCGTTAGAGGCGAGCGGGAGCAGAGAAGGGAATCCAGAAACGTCGCGGCAACGAGAGAAGAGGCGGCGGTGACGGATGAGTTGCGGGTGGAGTCGGGTGTGGAGGGGGGAGAAGGGTACGGACGGGGTCGAGGTCAGCGTCGGAGGGGAGCTGAAGGATGTCGCGGACGACGGAGCGGTCGGCGGCGTCGAGGCCGGTGCGGCGGGTGCGCCAGAGCGCCTGCAGGATGTACTCCACTGAATCCTTGGACTGCGCGCGCGCCAGGAGCGGGAGGTGCCTGTGCCCCCAAAGCGCCGCCGCCGCCGCCTCCTCCATCATCTGTAGCCGGTAGGATTCTGCCGCCGCGCCGCCCATTTTGCCATTAAGGCCGGTGCGATTGGTGGTAGGCCGGAATCAGATAGTGGGCCGGAATAAGGTAACGGACCCTTTGTGATGGGCCGTGGTTCTTGGTCTCGGGTGTCTCTTGCGACCGCGCGTGCCCTTGATTCCTACTGATGATGTCCAGGGCTGCTTCTGTACGTGTACCAAACTTTAAAAATGTGAGTAAGATTGGAGAAACATCAAACAGCCACGGTACAGTGTATAGTAGTCTAAGCTACAACGATTAGAAAACAAAACATTGAATATATTATATGTGGCTGAACAACTCAATTTATACTATAAAACTAGCGCAAATGGAATGGAATGGCATCTAGGAAGCATACCTCAGGATTTTAGGGCTGGGCTATACATTCGTACACCTCGTTCATATCCAGGAACGGGCATGTCTATGTCATGTAACAAGTAATAAAACTGCTCGGCTGGAGTTCAATGCTTAGTAGCGTCTTTCAAAGTTCAATGTTGTAAAATGGACTTTCTCCGTGTAGTTTTGATGTTTGACTATGGTTATTTGTCAAGAGTCCTTTACTCCTTTTCGAGAGATATCTGGTACCGTTGTCGTTCCTTTTCCTGTCTGTTTGAGACCTTGGGAGTTGGGATGGCCAATCTCAACTGTCCAACTTGCAAGCCGCGAAGGCCTGAAAGAACCGGGGCATCACACAACTGACAACTGACATTATATTCTCATGATTTATGCTATTTCACCTCAATGATATATTGCTCTTGCCATACGATGAGACATTGCTATACACCTGATTGACTAATTCCACAGCGTGATGTGACAGACCAACACGAGAAAGCAACGCACGGATGCACGACAAAAGACGCCGAATGGCTCATGCAGAAATTCCCTTAAATTGTTCAAGTTATTTTCCAAAGCTTAAAATAATCAAGATAATCTTAATTATTAGATAAGAATGAAACCTTTAGGACATCTTAAAATAATCAGGATTATTACATAAACATGAAACAATCAGGATTATATTTCCTGGTTATTAGGTAAGTATGAAAATTTCTGGACAATTTAAATAATCAGGATTATAACATAATCCTAATTATTGTAGAACTATGAAAATAACTGATTATAATTATTAGTTATATTGCTGATTATAATTATTATAAGCTGTCTGGCTAAAAATAATAAATGGCATGTGCAGACAAGAAGTGCCGGCTTATTTCTGAAGTCTGCAATTTAAGGGTCAACCAGTAAGCAATAGATCTGATACCTTTAGATCTACGAGCCAGCGACCACGAAGTAGGGTTTCGCTCTCATTGCAATCCACATGTCCAATAAAGTAGCACCCATTTGAGTGCAGCTTCAGTTGCAAGCTCTGGTTGCAGATGGACGTCTCGTCTCCAGAATTCAATTTGCTGAAGATGAGGAGCAGCCATCAGAGTGACTTCGAACCCTCATCTTTTTTTTTTGTGTAACACTTCCACTACACCGTATGACGAAAAGCGTGAAAGGTCCATACCTGCTCAACTTCATGAAACTGCAGAGGCTAATAATGGGAAGATAAAGAAACAACAAAGCAACCGGCAAGACTCTTCCTCCCAAAGCTTCAGTCTTTGTTTCAGCTTATGGTGACACCAACCACGTATGTGCTACTTGTCTTGCAAGCAAAACCAGCATCTAAAGCCACTAGCAGCATGAGCATCCAACCATCCACCAACGTGTTTCCCAGCTTTTCTGTCACACACTCACTACTTACACATCTCTGCGATCCAATGCATGCCCTAAGCAAGTAGTGTATCCAGCTAAATTGCTCCCAGCAATCCTTGCTTCGGGATTTTCAGAAGACTAGATGGGATCACTCAGGATGACTGGAAAAGCTCCCTGCGCAGCGCTGCCAGAGTCCTCATGTGCCTACCTGCTCCAGGAACTGAAGGTGCACACATTCTTCATTTTCAGATATCTAGTTTCATGGCATAATAGCCGAAGGTTATTTAGCTTATAATCATACTCCGACTATTTCAGATGATATGGGATGAAGTTGGGCAAGAAGAAAATGAAAGAGAGCGAATACTGGAA
>KE372801.1:1192409-1213988 GCA_000418225.1 Zizania latifolia | reverse complement strand
GCCGGAGACCACCGCCCGCCTCGCCGACTACACCGTCGGGTTCACCGTCGTCCGCTCTCCCTCGGCCACATCTCCGTTCAAGCTGCCGGTCGCCGAAACGCCGCCGACGTGGTCCACCTGAACCGACCCAGAGCTCCGCCCATCGCCGGTCTCATCTGTACCTTGCCGGCCACCGTTTTCTCCACGGTAACGATCCCCGTCCTCCCCTGATTCTATTTTTGCTGTCAGTTCCATCCCGCAAGCCTCATCGCCGCCGGCAGTCGCACCGCCGCGCCCTGGCCGTCGCCGGAGAAGAACGCCATGCACTGTTCTGCTCCCTGCGTGCGGGATCGGCCATCCGCCGTCCAATCCAGCACGTGCGGCCCAGATTAAATCCCCAAACCGAGCGCCCATATTTGTTTGACCAGAGTTGATCGGTATCAGGCGATCTCAGCCGTCCGATCTCATTTAATCCCCCGCTTCGATTTGAACCGTAGATCTGTTCTGGTTTATTTCGGCCATCCGATCTGCATAAAATCGCAGCCGTTCGATTCTGATCCAATGGCAGCATACCCCTTCGGTCTGCAGCCTGTGCGCGGGTTCACGGTGGACTCGGTTCACCGTGGACCAGAACCCTTTTTTAGTTCAGAAATAATTCCAGAAAATTCCCAAAACTTCCAAAATTCATATCTTTCACATCCGAACTCCGTTTTCATCCGTTCAAATTGCAGATTGACCATCATAAAATTCTCTACAACCTGAACTAATTTAATTGTACTGTTTGTACTGTTTATTTTCTGTAATTTAATTGTTTATGCCTTGTTTTCCGTGCCTTTTAGACTTTGAAGCTGTCAAGGAGCCGGAGCCCTTCTTCGAAGCGCTGCATTCACCGTTTGCTGATCAAGGCAAGTCACACACCCATCCTCGATCATGTTGAACCCATGATTTCAAAATATTAATTGCTTTAACCCATAGGATTATATGCATGTTAGATGAATTAAAACGTGAATAATTCATAATTAGATCCCATGTCCTTGTACTTGTAAAACCTTTGCCATGCTTTGAGCCATGTTTCCTTTGTCGCCATGATGTGAACTATCATATTAGCTAGTGTTCTAAGTATTAGCACACCTGCTTAGCCTCGCTAAAACAAGATTTGTAGAATAGTTTAGGTATTTAATCTTTAATTCTCATTGATACTTCTCATCCCGTTAATGTTCTAAAATGAGATTCAAGTCTTAGAAAATGGTTAAGTTATTAGCATGGTGGGTTCTGGGTGCAAGCGAGGGCATTGGTTGGTCGCACCCGGGGCACTATAAGGATCGGTCTGCGGGATCTGTTGCAAAGCCATTCCGTGCAAACCACAAGTCTAGTGGGTAAGACCTAACCTAGAGTATGGTTCATTTCAACATGATGCACCGAGTGGAGGAGTCAAGTTCATCGTTGAGAGGCTATCTTGGATAACTTGTACTGACGAGGCACAAATGGAGGTCTATGTTATCCAAAGGGAATCTACCTATGCCATTACGGGTCAGATTCTAGTGGAGCGTCGGCGAAACCTAGTGTGGTTGTCCTTGTGTTGAAGCGGTCCATATTAAGGGTTTTGGCATAAATTCCTTTGGGGTGACGTGGTGTCATCTCGACACACTTTGGTGTGCGGAAATGAGTGCCTTGTGGGTAAATTTGTACACCTCTGATCAGAGTACAATCTTTTCGAAAAGCCGTGCCCACAGTTATGGGCGAGCCAAGTGATGTTCTTCGCATTTAGTCTAATAATCTGAACTGGAATTATTAATTGGGAGTGGTTGAATTATGCGAGTTAGCACAGGTGTGCTACTCGAGGTAGTGTTTTATGTTTAAGTGATTCATTAATGTTATTTATATGCTTAGCACAGCAACTGTTTAATTACAAAACCTGCTTTTCGCAACACAAGCCAATTGCTCGTCCTTGATATTACCTTGCATTATGTTGCATTCCTGTGGCTTGTTGAGTACGTTTCGTACTCACCCTTGTTGATTAAAACCCCAGATGCTACATTCTATGAAGACGACGGTCTGGAGTAGCTGTCCCGGTCAAGGAGCGTGATGTGGGCCAAGATGTTCATCGTAGTCTTTTTATTATTTTATCTTCAGTATAATAAATGTAGCCTTCGAGCTGCAATTCTGTTTGACGTAAGACGTTGTCGTGTGATGAACATTTTATAAGTTGTTTTCCTATGAAAATGTAATAAAACTCGAAATCAGTAGATTTTGGGCGTTACAGGCAGCCCCTCTCATCGCCAGCCCGCGCTGGCCTAGCCCCTCTCCGCACCCCAGCCCAACCCAGGCCGCGCGCTGCCACCTCTCAACCGGCCGCCCAATCTCTCCAGCGCCACAGCCCCTTTTCCGACGAATCCCAACCTCCCGGCGCTCTTATCCCTCCTCCTCCCTCTTTATAAATAGCTGCCCCTGCCTCCTCTTTTCCCTAAGCTGAAAGCCATGCCGCCAGGCTACCGCCACGCCGCCGCTCCTCCTGTCGCCCAGAGCGCCGCCGCCTCTGCCTCCTAGCGTCGACGCCACCGCACCTCCTACTGCCGCCGGCCAGTGCCCTTGCTACTCCTCCTGTGCCATCCTCTCCCTGCTGCGCGCTGCAACATGAAGACACCGTCGCTGTCGGCCTGCTGCTTGCCAAGCCACCACCGCCCTTCTTTTTCCACCACGCGCCCCTGCTGCTTCTGCTTGCCTGCACGCTAACAAGAGCCGCCGATCAGTGCCATTCTGCCCCTGCCAATTGCTGACCCCTCCAACCATGGCTGTCGCCACTGCTGTTCGCCCCCTGCATGCCGCGCTGCTGCTGCTGGCTAGTGCCCCCGTGCTGTGCTACTCCCCTCTCCCCCGCCGCGCCAATGTCATCGCGTCGCCGCCACTGTGCGCCTAGCCACGGCTGCACAGCTGCTATTGCTAGTCTGCCACTCCACCACCAGCCTGCTGCATGCTGCCCCTCACTGCTTTGCTGCTTCATTCACCGCACCACCGAAGAACATGATCCATCACTGCTATCTACCGTTGTCCTAAGAAAAACAGTGAACCCCCACAAAGAACAGAGAGTTGCAGCCCGCTGTTTGTTCCCTTTTGTTCGTTTTTCCCCTCATCGGCGTTCTGATCTTCGACCTCTCCATTTTTCACGGTAAGAATCATCTTCCTTCCTGTTATTTTATTCCTTTTAAATTAAACCGTTAAAGTTATATCGTGCTTTATCTTTTATTCTAATCTATTCATTTTGGTCTACCACTTTATAGCCTTATGATCTTGATCGGTGCGCCATCCACGTTCATCGATTCCAATCTATAGCGTCGTCTTCCTTGTCGCCCCTCGGTGAGGATCCATCTTCCCTCCTTGCTTTTCCGATCTGTTTAATCAAATTGCTATGATTATGTTGTATCAATTTGTTCTGATCCCTCCCTAATCATATCGTCGATCTATCATCATATACCTCATTGTCAATTGTTGATTTCAACCTGTTATACCTTTGGTCTCCTATTGTTCTATTCCATTCGATTAAATTGTTGCATCTATAGTGTAGCTTGTTCTAATTTGCTATGCTATACCCGTTGTTCACGTTTCCACTCCGATCTAGTCGTGTAGCCATTGTATCTGCCCTATGCCTTTGAACGCCATAGCTTATCATTGTTATCTTATTCTATTCTGTTGCGTCATTCATTGATTCCGATCTGTATACTTGTTCATCGATTTCAATCTATCTCGTTGACCCATAACCATCGTTTGTCATTCATCTATTCTAATTTGTGTTGAGCCATCGCCTTTAATTGTCGTTTCTTCATTCCAATCCATGTCATTGTTCGTCGGATCCGATACGTGCCGTTCCTTTGTTCTCCATCTAACCAACCTTGAAAATAAAACCTCCTAATCTTAGAACACGTGGTGTTCCCTTTGTTCCACCGCGTTCCGTACTGGAGGTCATAATTGCCACGAACCACCGTTCATCGTCATTCTTTTCCTGAGTTTCCCATTCATCAGCATTCATCTTGGTTGAATGCCATCTCGTTTCTTTTTACGAATCTAATCTATTAGCCTTGGCTCACTTGATGTTCGATAATTGGATAGTGATGTCCGCCGGTGGTTATCATTGATCGTCGTTCCTTTGGTCACTATTCAGTGCTGCTTATCGTCAAATCATGTTGATCTAATAATCCTTGTATTTTCGGTCATTAATCGTGTTCAAATAATCCTCCATCTGTTGGTCGAATGAAAGTATCGTTTGCCGATCACGACTTAAGTCGACCCATCCTTGACTCAACTCAAACTCAGTTGTTCCATTTCGTGCTATTCTACCTAAATGAATGTGTCCATTCGGCGATCGTAATCTAATGCAATCATATATCGACCGTTTCATTTAATCTAAAGGAATAATCCTGAGGTTATTTTTTATTCATGTACCCTCAACCGACTGTCCTTTTGTTCCTTTTTGTTCAATGTTGGTTGCATCGATTGTTCATACTCATACCGATGATGTGGTTGTTCAATCATATTCAACCAAAACCAATACTTTGGTTGAGAACTCCCTTGATCATTCCACCTTTGCAATCTAAGCTGTTCAACGATCATCGTAAATCGATCGAACTCTGTTCTTTCTTTCCCTTCAACATAATCCTAACTTAGTGGAATTCAACCGCTTGGATAGTCTTGTTCCCTTCTCATCAATTCAATCATCATCTTGTTCTTGTCTCCTTCGAATCGTTTCTTTTGATCTAAGCCATGAAATATTGTCGTGAATATTTCATTCCTTTTCTTTAGAAGTCTTTCATTTCATGTGAATGGAATTAAACTTCTAAAATTCATATCTTTTTCCTCCTAATTTTGTTTCCATCCATTCAAGTTTCATAATTCTTCTTGATTAATATACAACCATGTAATGTTATTTTGTTGTACATTTTATTTGGGATTTCTTAGCGTTTTTGTCTTGTTTTACGCGCTCGTGTAGATTTCATCGTCTCGAAGGATCCAGAAGTCTTCGTTCAAGCTTTGTGAGAATAAGCGAGAGTGTAAGGCAAGTCACACATATTCCAACCTTGATCATATTGAACCTATGATTTAAATCTCTGTTTTCATTCAAAATTACATTTATTTTAGAATGTCACTGGGAATGGAAAATAAACCTGCTTGTATTGCCTCCTGTTGTCATGTACCTATTTCTTATTTACCCTGGGACTAATAACTTGACCAGTATGAATCCTTATTATGATTTATCTAGAATGCTTAGAATTACTTAGCCCTGCTTAGAAACTAGTATCACATCATCATGCTCATTAAATACCACTTACATGTTAATGTTGGCTTATGATTACTAGTTGATTAATGAACTGGTTATGTATTAAATGTCACTAAAACTTGACTAAGGTGGGTTGTGAGTATATGGTCCGTGGTTCTGCTAGTCGTACTCATGACACTTTAAGGACCGGTTCATGGGCCGCTTTTGCATTATAAACTCGTACTCACCACGAGCCAGCATAGGTAATGGTTTGACCAAAAACCTAGAGATCCTAGGTGGAGCATCGAGATGATCGATAGTCCTGCACTAGTGTAAGTCTTTGCTATATGGATGGGGAGCGCCAGGGGTATCGGGTAGATGATAACCTGGGATGTGAAGCTTGGAGGATCTAGATAGATAGTCATATCATAGCTCTTTTCTAAGGTACCATGGTGGTATTGAGGCGTATGGTGACATGTTGTAGGGCTGTGTCTTGTGAGTAAAGTTGTGCACCTCTGATCAGAGTAAAACTATTCGAATAACCATACCCACGGTTAAGGACGGCAATGCATGGTCACTCGTGATTAGTCCCACTGTTACTTAATTAACTTGATGTTACTTTCTGTTCAACCTGGTTAGCTCTGGTTTAGAGTGGTTTGGTTGGGTTTTTGGGCCTGATAACTCTGGGTAAGAGTTATTCAGTGATTGAATAATATTATTTTTAAGGTTTTAACTTAATTAGAATTACTCTTTAAATTTTATCTCTCTTTAATGCTGTTTTTATACAAAAAGAGCCATATTATGCCTTTCTTTAAAATCTCCTTGTATCACATGCATTTCACGTGTGACTTGTTGAATACGGTGGGTGGTACTCAGCCTTGCTCAATGCATCATTTCTTCAGAAAGAAGTTCTTAAGTGTTGGAGGACCAAGGCTTATACCCTAGTTGAGTTGCCTGTGGAGTTAGAGCTGAAGCTACGCTAGTCCGTTGTTTCGTTGTTGTTCTTTTGCTGTGTGAGGACTAAGTGCCTCTTATGTAAGTTCCTAACGTTTATTCGTTTGAGTTGGATCTGTATATTAAATTATCACTTTGTGTACCCTGGTTGATTCCTGGACATGGATTTAATACATGAAGTGTCCTGGAAATTGGTTGCCAATTTCTGGGCGTGACAATAAATAAGCAAGATTCATTCCTAACCTTGCTCTAGTGTCTTTCTCACATATCCTCTCCACATGGATGTTAAACCAACCTCAGCCATTTCCCAATAATACCCTTGAACCGTACGGCTGCATCGAGCATACAAGTATAACTCCCATTGCTCTCTATCCAATCGAAAAATATGATACAACCACCGCCTCACACTTTTGATGCTGCGCTCCATCACCCAGCTTAAACTATTTTCCTTATATTGAAAACTACTAAGGTCAGCATCGTCATGATCAATAACTATTTGCCCATCTCCATAGTAAATCCTAAATGAGGTTTTATCCCACGTGACTGCCAATATTAAGTTTATTCAAATATAACTATATTAAGTAGCAAACTAAACTGCCAAACATAACTACATGTCTTGTGGCATAATATGATTACACTGATTTAGCACAAAACGAATTAACGGAACATTACTACATTAAAAATGTACACAGTGTACATAAAAATGCAAGACATTAGTAAACATTGCTTCTAACTCAAACATAGCATTGAAGCTAGTAAATAACTGATTACACACTACATGAACCACAAATAGCACACAGATACATATAAAAATTATCTTTCTATGCTACACAACTAACATGCAAAAGGTAAAACAGGAAAACAGAGAAGTAAACATTGCTTCCATACACTACGTGTATGACAAACATGATGTCAACAGGCTAGTACAAACACAGAAGTAGTACGAGCAAGTCATTTAGGGGTACACATGCAAAAACAGGAAACATCTAATAGATAAGATTGTACCTGGAGCAGCAGCCGACGAAGTCCACGAACGGATTTGATGTCAACAGGCTAGTACGCACAAAAAACTACACAAAAAATTTGTCTTAATTATCTCTAAAGTACAACTTAATTATCTCTAAATTATGTTTAAAGCATCTCTAAGTTATGTCTAAAGTATATCTTAATTATCTCGAAGTTATGTCTAAAGTACATCTAAATTATGTTCAAAGTACATCTTAATTATCTCTAAATTATGTTTGAAGTACATCTAAATTATCTCTAAAGTATAATTTAATTATCTCTAAATTAAGTTTAAAGTACCTCTAAGTTATGTCCAAAGTACATTTTAATTATCTTTAAGTTATGTCTAAAATACATCTAAATTATGTCCAAACTACATCTTAATTATCTCTAAATTATATTTGAAGTACATCTAAATTATCTCTAAAGTACATCTTAATTATCTCTAAATTTTGTTTAAAGTACATCTAAGTTATGTCTAAAGTACATCTTAATTATCTCTAAGTTATGTCTAAAGTACATCTAAATTATCTCTAAAGTACCCCTTAATTATCTCTAAATTATGTCTAAAGTATCCCAAAATTATGTCTAAAGTACCACTTAATTATCTCTAAAGTATATTTAAATTATGTCTAAAGTACCTATTAATTATCTTTAAAGTACCCCTTAATTATCTCTAAATTATGTATAAAGTATCTCTAAATTATCTCTACACTATGTTTAAAGTACATCTAAAATATGTCACCTCTTAATTATCTCTAAATTATGTATAAAGTACACCTTAATTATCTCTAAATTATATTTAAAGTACATCTTATACTGATCTGAACTTGGTTTAGATATTTATTAGACCCCAAAACAAAAACTCCTAAGTATAGTTGTATCACAAAGGCCGATACAAACCACACACTACTCATAAGCAAAACTAACAAGCATTTAGCCTAAACAAACAAACGCTTAACAAAATAGTCTAAGGGTAGGGTACATAAGGACTTAGAAACTGTGCTCCTTGAGATCTTCTTAAGGTCTTTCTCTTCATCACTTTATATGACAATGACATCATATTCACGCATCCTCTTTACCACTTGCACTCGAGGGGGCATTTTGATAGCTTCCTTACAGTGCGACGAATCCTTGCTCCTCCAGGTGACGACTCTCTCTTGAGTTCAGTAACTTCTCTAAGCAGCAAGTCCACGTGTTCTTTAAGCTGACAAATCGTCTGCCTGTTACGATTCTCTTATTCATGTGCTCCAATGATAGTGTCCTTATGGCAGTCATATATTGCCTTCAATATATCAGTCACTCTAACCATGGTGGCACTGTCTTCTTTATCATTAGGTGGATACTTAGCATTAGTGTCTTGATAAGTCTTTTTTGGATGATACCTGCATTCAGTCTCAAACAACTTAGAGGCAAAACGCTCTCGAAGATCACCAATTGCAGCATAGGCAGCTTCCTGACAAGCATAACTGAAACTACATCCTCCGCTTCAATGATCAGCGACGGAATGGTCTCAATCTCGCTCATTAGTGACACTGCCACTACTGTAATCTCAGGGGTATCTGAAATGGTTCGGGAATACATGGGAAATATCCACAGAAGAATGCAAGATGACGCAACTCTTTGACAAAGCCCTTCATATTAAAGCACCTCTAAGGCTGGGATCTGTCCGAAGACATCTAAAAAGAATAAAATAAAATCAACACTATTTTTTCTTAAAAAAGAGCACTTTTGGAAGAGAGGAGATGAGTATAAGTAGAGAAAAATAATCTCCAGCTCCTAGAGTTAACCATTTGGCTAGTCCTACAGTCAAGGTCACTCTGATACCAACTTGTCACGCCCGAAAATTCCAACCATTTCCTGACGATTTATTGTGTAGCAAGAACCCTCGTCTAGGAATCAGCCGAGGTACACAATAGACAATTTATTAGAAATCAAAAGTATAATTGGTTCACGATGACATAATAGAGTACTTTATTACAGAGATGGCATTAGAACCTCAAAATATTAATTATTAAATAAACGACTCCTAAACGACGCAACGACGACTCCACTCCACAGGCAACTTGATTGGACCAGCTTAAAAGGCACCTCCTTCATCTTCACTAATAAACTCCTCTTCTGGTGGTGGAAATGCAAGGGTGAGTATTTTGAATGCTCAACAAGTCACCTAAGAACAAAGTAAAGAATGCATAGAGGTGACAAAGGAAAGCATAATATGTTTCTTTACATAAAAGCAACATTTAAAGAAGAAATAGAATTTTAAAAGGTTTTCTAATTAGTTGAATACCTTAAAAAAAAATTAACCATTCGCTGAATAACCCTACCTAGGGTCATCAGGCCCAAAACCAACCAAACCACTCCTACACCAGAGCTGACCAGGTTAAACACCAATTTAATTAAGTAACAGTGAGACTAATCATGAAAAACATTGCGCAGCTCACCCTTAACCACGGGCACGACTATTTGAATAGTTTTACTCTAATCAGAGGTGCATAACTTTACCCATAAGACACAACCCTACACATATCACCATGCTCCTCAATACCACTACGGTACCTCAGAGGAGGGCTGTGATACAACTCTTTCACCTAGATCCCTTAAGCTTCGCACCCCAGGCTACCATTCTATCCCACCCAGGATAGACGTACCTAGCGCTCTAATCCGCATAGTAGAGACTACGAAGAGTATAGGGCTACCGGCAGTCTCGATGCTCCTCTTAAGTTCACTAAGCTATAGGTCGCACCATTACCCACGCTGGCATATGGTAAGTGCTATAAGACATTGCAATAGTAGCTCACGAACTGGTCCTTAAGTGTCATAAGTACTACCGGTAAAACCATGTACTCACAACCCACCTTAGTCAAAATTTTAGTGGAATTAGCCATGAATCAATTTATCAATAAGCAGTAATTTAATGAACCAGCATTAAGGTAACAAGTGGCATAAATGAGCATTATTAGGTTACACTAGTTTCTAAGCAGGGCTAATCAAACCTATTTTATCTAGTCAAATCATAATAGGGATCTAACTAGTCAAATTTTAGTCTCAAGGTGATCAAGAAATAAGGTAAAACAACATGGGGCATTTTCAAAGCAGTCTAAACCCTTTTCGGTGAATTTTAAAAATAAATGCATCTTTTGGATGAAAACATAGCTTTAAACATGGGTCCAATCATGATCAAAGGATGGACTCAGATGACTTGCATTGCTGCTTTGGCAGGAAAACAGGGGCTTCCTCGACGTAAACAGGCTCTTCGGGAACATTAGAAACTATACGCCAAAGCAATCAATCAAAAATAGTACATAAGACCACTCATATCATGTGTGAAAGTATTTTTAATGTGTAGAGCTCATTTTATAGAAAATTATGCAATTTGAATGGTTAAATTTAGAGTTAAAATAAATTAGTTATGAATTTTTAAAGGTTTTAGCATTAATCTGAATTTTCAGAAAATAAACAAGGAATTTTAACACTGTAAGAAATTATTCTCGTAAAGGAAAGGAAAACATAATTTATCGCATCAGCGAGACGGCTGGGACTTCGGTGCGCCCGATATGCCACGTGGCAGCCATGCGGGTAGACCCACGGATGTGGCGTTGACAAGGAGCACACGTGGTGGCCACGTCAGCGCACGCGAGAGGAGGAGAGGGGAATTAGGCCGACGGGAGCTGGCCCAAACAGAATGAGAGGGATAAAATTTTATTTTTATTTTTTTCTTTTTAGAAAAAACTCAGAAAAATCTTTGTTTTTAAAGACTTTTGACAAAAATTTCTAGCAATATTTTATTGTGAAAAAATTTCTCTGGAAATTGTACTTTAGAAAAACTATCTTTTCCCCTATTAAAATTCCATTTTCATTTTTTACAGCTTCTATTTATATTTTTATATTTTTAAAATTTCATGCTGTGACACTTTAATTATCTCTAAATTATGTTAAAGTACCCCTAAATTATATCTAAAGTACCCTTAATTATCTCTAAACTATGTTTAAAGTACATCTAAATTAAGTCTAAAGTACCCCTTAATTATCTCTAAAGTACTTCTTAAATATCTCTAAATTATGTCTAAAGTTCCTCTAAATTATATCTAAAGTACCACTTAATTATCACTAAATTATGTTAAAAGTACATATAAGTTTAGTCTAAAGTACCCCTTAATTATCTCTAAATTATGTCTAAAGTACCTCTAAATTATCTCTAAACTATGCTTAAAATACATCTAAATTATCTCTAAAGTACCCTTAATTACCTCTAAACTATGTCCAAAGTACCTCTAAATTATCTCTAAACTAGGTTTAAACTACTTCCAAATAATCTCTAAACTATCACTAAACTACTACCAAATTACCCCTAAACTACTCCTAAACTACCATTAAACTACTCCTACCCTACTACTAAATTATCCTTAAACTATCTAAACCATCTACCCTACTTAGAACTATCTAAACAAGAGAAAAGAGGGGAGGGAAGCTCTTACCTGCTAGCTAGAGGGCGAAGTCCAAATGAGAGGACGCGCATGGCTAAAAGGGGGCTTCAATCTCCTTAAATAGTCAGAACTGTTGACATATGAGTTGTCGATAAAACACTATTTAACTGTTGATAGAGGCGTTGACTTTGATTCTGTCGAATCATTCAAGTGTCGACAGATGACTATTTTTGCTATTTTCTGAGTTTGTATGTCGGAAATGAAATTTCTTAAAAAAATATTATTTATAAAAAATTCGCTTTCGTAGATCCTCCCGCGGATTAAGCGGTCCATCTGCGTGCTGAGATGACAAGGCCTTTTTGCGGCCCAACGCCCAAGACCCCGCGCCCATGCGGCCGCGGTGGCCGTGGTTTTGATCACAAGAACGGCGTAAGCCGCTGCAAATTCCCCAACCCAACCCAACCCAACCCCACCTCGCGATCCTCTCCAATGGCCACCGCCACCGCCACCGCCAGCTCAGCCACCGCGTCCTTCTCGCGCCTCTCGTTCCGCCGCGCCGTCTCCCCGTCCCAGCTCCGCCTCCCCGCGCGGCCGCCTCCTCGCCGCGTCTCTTCCTCAGCGGTCATCGTCGCCCTCCACAAGCGCAACCCCAAGCGGCTCAAGTACGCCTCCCAGCGCCAGTTCACGGTACACTCCTCTGCCTCTGCAGCTCGCCGTCTGGTCGCGGCCTACTCCAGGTTGCTGATGTTTCTGTTGGGTGATTGGGCGGCGTCTGCGCCCTTGGCTAGAGAGGGGATGCCGGGATGCTGCGGGTGCAGGTGGAGCCCTCCGGCGAGGACTTCTGGAAGCTGGAGCCCGTCATCGACCTCATCAACCGTGGTGCCGTCGGCATCATCCCTACCGACACCGTGTACATACGCCACGCTCTCCTTCCCTTGTTCTTCTGGGCACTTGCTAGTGGTGTGCCATTGCATTGGGTCTAGGGAGGTGTGGTGCGAACCACGCTGCATTCTGCGACTTTGCAGTTGATGCCTATGCGCGGAGTGTAATGCGCCTGTTGAAGAACACGCTTGGCAATTGACAGAAGCAGCAATTTTATCCATCTCTGATTAAGTTTTCTGTAAATGTTATGCTTTAAGCCTTAGTTTCCACCCATGTCCATACTGATGAACACATGAAGTAGTGTGCATTTTGTACTATTTGATTGTGCGCTTTTCTTCTTTTTTTACCATAACCATAGATTTATGAACGTGCCGTTAAATTTTCAGTCTTCTATTGTTTTGCACAAGCACTGGTACTGCTGAACATAATAATACCAAGTCTCATGTTTTACAGTTACTCCATCGTCTGTGATCTGAGTAACAATGATTCTGTGGAGCGTCTTCGCAGGTATAGGCATTCCTTTGATCTGTTCATGTCCTTGCTAGTTGACTTATACATGAAAGAAAGCATGCATTTCAGGTCTAATGAATATTCTTCTTTTGTTATCATGCACAGGATCAAAGGCATCGGTGATTCAAAGGCAAGATATGCAAGCATATAAAAATGTTTTTGTACCATGACTATTCAGGAGCAAGACACACCTTTCGAGTAGTATCTTACTTGCAAATACTCTGTATCTTTATGTGATTTCTGAAATGTGCAGCCTCTCAGCATCTTGTGCCGCTCACTACGAGACATTGATACCTACACAACGGGATTTCCTCGAGGCACCAACCAAGGGCAAGCTAACATATTCCGTGCTGTCAAGCGTGCAATACCTGGGCCTGTAAGTATTTCTTCTTTTCACCTTGGGCCACAGTCCTGTACTTCAGCATGACTGGTTTATTTAATCCCGTGCAGTACACCTTTATTTTACCTGCAACCAAGCAATTGCCCAAACAATGCATAAGGCATGGATCATCAACTAGGTACGCAAAAAGGAGGCAGGTTGGTGTCCGACTTCCAGATGACTCCATATGTGAAGCAATATTGCAAAGTCTTGATGAGCCTTTGATCTGCACAAGGTTGGTGTAGGCTTGCAACTCCCTCCTTTATTTACTTCCTTCTCTATGCAGTTATGTGTTGTGTTGTATTGCTTAATTATAGTAGCATCAAACAGTTCTGATGGAGTACTTGATTATTCCTCTGGCATGTATGAATGTTCACAATACTTAACCATGCATACTGTGTACCTCTCTATTTTGGCCTTGCCAATTAAAAATGAAGGGAGTTTTCTTGTGCTACTATATTTCTTTAGTATTTCGAGTATCTTTTATGTGTCCTTAGCATTTGAAAAGAATATATTATGATCAAGAGATGCCACACTTTAAACTTGTCTTTCTCAAAGATTGTGTTCATTCTCCTTTTCCTTTATTTACAGTGTCAAATCTTTGTCAGAGGATGAATGGATACTCGATCCCATAATCATCGCTGATATTTATGAGCCAGAGGTATCTTTCTTCACTTCCATCACTGCACTTAAAACTATCTGCATCACAATCTTATTCAAAGAGTTTTTTTTGTATCAATAGCATTTCCTCTTGTTGATTGTTTTAAAGAGTATCAATTGTTGTTATCATACAATGAATTCTAGGTCATATTGGTATTACTACATACTGACTCATTGTTTTAGATTTCATAGTTATCATCTGGCTTTTAGGGTATTAACTGAAGCGAAAAAACCATAACTTCACAAAAGAAAATGTCTACAGTGGGGTGGTGACTCTGTTAGTCAGTTTCTGGCACATTTCACATTAAGCTATTTTATATTGATATAAATGTACAAAAAAGTTGTAATGAACTACTTTAAGTTGCTAGTAAAACCATTATGGAACATCAAAGTGTCCATTCTGCATTGCTTTGATGTGTGGTTGTGTCCCGATTCATGTATCATACTGAAACAAGAGTTGGTGTCACAGAGATGGCATGACATGCTTTATTGTTTTGTGTTTCCATTTTCAGGGCCTTGATTTCATTGTCGATGGAGGTACCAGAATTGCTGACCCATCTACCGTGGTTGATATGACTGGAAGTCATCCTACCATTATTCGTCAGGGAAAGGTATCCATTTTAATTAATGGACTAAAAGGGCCATCATATGAGACAAAAAGATTTGTCTCATTTCATTCCCCCTGAACATTTCGACATACCATAAAAACCAGGAAAGTTAGTTTTATTGACATATAGCACTTGAACACACCAATATGTATTATATCATATAATGCATTTAGTTTTTCTTCTTCAGAAAAGTCTATCTTGAAGCATTCTTTATCTATTCTGTATTTGTGTCCTGATATATGGCTAACTTATGATTGCATAATAAACATATAGGCTGCTGCAACTTCATATCTGTTTAGTAATTTGTATGGATGCACAGATAGCCCTAAGTTTTTCCTTTCCTGCTTTTCAGGGTCCTAAGCTAGATTGGATGGTAGCAGAAGATGAAGAACAAGAGTCGCGGCAAACGTTTGCTTTTAAGGCAGCTTGAATTACTCTTCAGGTGACCTCTCGTAGGAGGTTGTAATTACTTCACGAGATCCCGCTCTTTGACTCCATGGAATGCTGCTATACTCAACATAGTACATGATGTAAATATGCCAGGTAATGTAAGCAGGAGTCAACATAGTTCACTAGTTATTTTCAGTCCACCAAGTAGAAAGGGCGAAGCTAGCGAAAAGTAGAGAGGTACATAGTCAGTCTAGGTTTTGTGAACTGATTTCTGTGATTTCTGAGTTAGAAGCTGCATGTACTATAAAAAACGGGCTCGTCCGGTCGTTCCATTGAGCGTTTTGTCATGTTGAGCCTATTGGAGTATTGGTAGACAGGTGGGCCTTGAGCCTATTAATCCTAGCGCGGGAATGCTGCAAAGCAAGGGCCAAGCCGTAGTAATTGTTCTGTTCGGGGAAGGGGCAAAGGAGTAGTTGTGAGAAATTCACTACAAAATATATACTTCTCTGGATTGTTGATAGATGATTTGAATCACTCCGCACGTATAGTAGTTCTCTTAGCATGCGTTTGGTTCGAGGGACAGGATGGAATGGAGCGAGTCTGTTTTTGGTGTTGTTTGGTTGAGGGACGAGGTGGGACGAAGATATCCCATCAAGGAATATTCGAGGAATATTATGCAAAATTGGGGATGCCTCAATCCCTCAAAATCGGGTGGACCAAGCCATCCCATCTCTTCGCCGTTCGGTCTTCATCAGCTCGAAACGGCCAATGGAGCCAGGTTGCCGTGCGTAGCAGTGCCGAAGCCGTCGTCATTAGTCCGTCGTCGTCGCGCTCTGGAGGCCAGAGAGCGGGCGGCGCGCTGGAGTGCTAGATCTGGGGCGGAGCACTCGAGGCCAAAGGATGCAAAGGCACATTGGTGGCTGGAGGACGTGGCTAGGCGAAGTGTTGGAGACTAGGCAGTGCGTGGGAGACCGGAGGCTGGGGCGGCGTGCTGGTGGGCGAGCGAAACGCTGGATACTGTGTAGTGCGCGGGAGACCGGAGGCCGAGGCGACGCGTTGGTGTCCGGAGGCCGGGCGGCGCGCTAGTGGCCGGAGGCGGGGTGGCGTGCTGGTGTCCGGAGGCAGGGCGATGTGTAGGTGGCCGGAAGCTCCGGCCGGTAGGGATGAGAGCCACCGGAGGCTCCGGCTGGTAGGGAAGAAGATTGATAAAAAATAAAAAAGGGCTAACATGTGGGCCTCACAATTAACTGTTACTAACGCTGTTAATTTTGGCCTCTATCCCTTTCTCTCAATTTCTCCAACTAAACAAAAAATTAGAATGAACATATCCCATTCAATTAAACACGAGATGAGACAGTCCTATCCAAAAAACTGAGACGAGACAATATCATCTCATCTAGTCTCAGAACCAAACGGATGCTTAATCACATATAGTTGCTCGATGGATCCTAATTCCTAATGATTGGTGGCGTTGCCTAGCTATTTATCTATCGATCTATCGCCTATCGGGGATTATCTGTCTCCAGCAGGTAGCAGCTAGCCCAGCGGCATGGTTAGCGTGGCCGCAGCCGTACGTCCGCCGGCGCCGTCTCGACGGCCGGCTTCTCCTCTTGCCCCGTGGTGGACAGCGAGCAGCTGAACACTGTCCTAGGCTCGAACGACGATGGGATGTTTCACGTTGGAGGTGATTTGGTGAAGGCCCCTCCGATGGCACCTCATCGTCTCTGCCCTTCTCATGGCAGTACGTAGCTAGTTTTCAACAACTGTTGCTGCTTCTATTTTACGGTAAGACTGTGTTTGGTTCAGCTTTTTTATCTAGCTTCCTGGTTAAAAAGCTGGAAGCTGAACTAAATAGGTTCTAGGGTCAATCAGCTTTTTCGTAGTATAAACTAAAAGCTGGGGGACCCCACCTTTCACATCTTCTCAGTTCAACTTTGAACGAAAATTATCCACCATGTCAATACAATATACCAGTTCATGTAAAATTTGAAAAGATAAAATTTTAGTAAAATATATTATTTTAGTGTAATTCAAAAATATATAATTTTAGTATAAACATTACAAAATTTCATGATTACAATTATTTAAATGCAAAATTACATATTAATAATGTAACTAAACATTAGGAGCTACCAAAACATAAATCCACAGCTATTCCAACCAAACAATTTTCAGCTTTTCTAGAGCTCATAGCTCACAACAGTTTTTTCACAGCTCACAGCTCACAACAGTTTTTTCAGAATCTATAGTTTAACCAAATACACTCTAAGGAGATATCAATATTGCTATCTGTTCTTTCTATAAAAAAATAATTATTGTCCACTCTTATGAATGACATCTTAATTATACTGTTATCCGTGACAATAATATGTAAGGTTATCGGAATGAATTAATGATATATAGGCTAAGATAGTAAATAACCAAATCTTATTTTGTAAGATGACAAGATATGAAATCCCATTCCTCAGTTACACTAGAAGTTTATCGATAATACGTGCAATGAACATAAATTAAATTTGACCATAATTTAAAATATTCTCAGAGAAAATCAGTTGATCAGATAGCCTGACAGACAGAAGAAGAAAAAATTGGAAAAGAAGATGCAGTTCTTCTTCAGTTGTGATATCAGAGTTCTTCGGGCCGGCGACCATGCCGAAGGCTGTGATGAGCGTGGTCTTCTGCAACTGCGACCGTCCTAGGTTCATTTCGTGCACATCTAAGTTTAATATCTACATCTTTAAAGTCAAAAATCAGTTTATAAAATCTAGCCCATATATCCTTAGGTCTAGTATCAACGTCTTTAAAATCAAATATCAGTTCGCAAAATTTAACCTATATATCCTCTCTGCTTGCTCCGTGCTGAGTGCCGTGGCCCTGTGGTTTTGGGCTGGAAATCGCAAAATTTTAGAGCACGGGAGCCGTGGGGGGCTTAGACCACGGGAGCCGTGGGGGCCATACTAGTTCGCAGGCCCAAATCATGGTAGTTTCCAAATTGGTGGAGAGTCTCAGATGCAGCCCAGCCCAACTGAACCACTTCCCACTAGTACAGAGTAGCCTCGCATTCGAGATTAAAAAAATTCGAAAACCACGAATTTCGGTTGAGTTTACCGAATTTTACCAAATTTCATCGATTTTTATCCAATTTCATCGATTCGAGCTTTGTTGTATTGGTTGAATTTCACGAATTTCGGATGAAGGTCATCGAATTTGTAAGCAGGGGAGTCTAGGGTGCATTGGGTAGAGTAGGCCATGAAAAGGCAAGTTGAAAAAAGATGGATGGAATATGCTGAGTTCAATTTCGGTACCATAAAAAAAGACCAATATGTAATATTTTGGTAATTAAAATTGTACACAGTTTTGTTATCATACTTATCAATTACAACTATTTCGGTCAATACCGGTTGTATATATCAAAAATTCATGTTAAAATTTGTTTAATATATATTACATGATATTTAAACTAAATTATATATTATATTACATTCAAGGTATAAATATAAACTTATTCATATGTATCATATATCTAATTCTAGTGATACATTTTTTAAATAAAAATAATATATAAATTATTTTATTAAACTAGTATATATTGATACTGAAATATTTAATTTCAAGGGCAAAATTAAAATAAACTCTAGAATTAACGATGGATGGATGGATGGATGGATGGGTGGGCATGGGCGACGGGACCCATCCATATTCCATCCTAGCTTCCCGAAACGCGCTACGTTGCTGGGGCTCTAGGGTTTCCCACCCTGTACTGCTTTGCCAAAAATGGCAGCAGGAGGAACCACCCTTGCGCCCACTGGTTCTTCCCACTCATCGATCCCCACCTTTATCCCCCTCTACTTGCGTGCGCATCACTTTGCTGCTGCCATGGCCCTCTGCTTCAAGTTCTAGCCAGTGGTGGAGGAGGAGGAGGCCAGGTGAGATCTAGTAGGGAGTTTGCAGCAGCAGCTGTCTTTGGGTAGCCGGCCGGCCGGCGAGAAGCTAGCTAGAGATAGAGAGGTAGGCGGCGGCTGGGGCGGCGGCTGCGGCGGCCATGGGGAGGGGGCGGGTGGAGCTGAAGCGGATCGAGAACAAGATCAACCGGCAGGTGACGTTCGCCAAGCGCCGGAATGGCCTGCTCAAGAAGGCTTACGAGCTCTCCGTCCTCTGCGACGCCGAGGTCGCGCTCATCATCTTTTCCAACCGCGGCAAGCTCTTCGAGTTCTGCAGCACCCAGAGGTATGAACTAAAGCACTCACAATTATCACTTCAAAGTTCGAATCGCGCACAAAGGCAGCGATGCAACGGTCGCCCAGGCCACGGATCCGTCCAGATCTGCGCATCAAAAGCCGCCCCTTGCTTGCGGCGAAGCTGGTCGCGCAATTTCCCGAGGATTCGTGCAAGAAACTACGCTAGGTAGCTAGCTAGGTTGCTCCGGTTGGTTAGCTTCCCATGCCGGCCGGGACTGTGCAATATCCTGGGTTTAGGGTTTTGCTTGCTGGTTCAACCGGTAGATCGATCGATGCCTACTTTGCCAGTGTTTGCCTGTCGGTGTGTGTCTTCTCCGATCTGTTGGTTTTATGTTCACATCGTGCAATTTCATGATCTATGGTCTCGGAACTCGAAAAGGAACTTGGAAAAGATAGCTTATTTACTACTATTTCTCTGGATCTGACTATCTTTGAACTTGCTTTACTTGAAAGAAGCTACCCAATACTCCATTGCAGGAGAAATGATGGTTTGAGAAACAAAATGAGCTAAAAGAAAACTAGAAATGTTGTGTACACGAAATGGTGTATAAAAGGAGAAGAATTAATTTGGTCGACCAGTAATTAATACGTACACAGCAGTGCTGTCCATATATAAAGATCTAGAACAGCTTCATTTTTTAGAGTACTATATGATTCTGAATAGAATTTCTCAAGGGGGGCTTGTAAGAACCATTCATTTCTGCATGTAGTTTCAGGAACTAAGACAAATAAAAAAGGGAATTATATTGTGATATATGTTATATAAATTACTATTAGTGATTTCCCTGTCTCATTCATTTTTCATGTCTTTGAACTTGTAGCATGACAAAAACACTTGAAAAGTATCAGAAATGCAGTTATGCAGGACCTGAAACAACGATACAAAATAGAGAAAATGAGGTAATTGCAATTGTATTATTTTTTGGGTACTCATTAGCTTAGCAAGTTAATTTTGAGTTGACCTGTACATCAATGTTTTCTCATGTATAAAATTACTATATTTCTAATAGCATCATATATATAGCATGTGTGCGAAGGAGACGATTTATATATATTCTTTCCACAATTGCAATATGATATATATGTTCTACATTTTAAAATGCTGAATTGTAATTAGTTTTATTTCAGCAATTGAAATCTAGCCGCAATGAGTACCTCAAACTGAAGGCAAGGGTTGAAAATTTACAACGGACTCAAAGGCAAGTAACTAACGTTGTTGGCTATAGAAGCGCAAAATATATAGTATGGAGATCTATAAATGTATAGCTGGAGGTTAGACGTGTAATAATACATCATTTCGGAAACACACTTTCTAACTTCTTTTTCTTTTGAAAACATTAATATATAGTTTACCTTCATGTTTTGTTAATTCCAATATAATGTACGTATTAGCAAAAACTTAACCTAGTGGTTTAAATCTCATCTTGTACGTACATATAATTACTTTTCTACGCTTTCGATGTGGACCACGACAGGAATTTGCTCGGGGATGATCTTGATTCATTAGGCATAAAAGAGCTCGACAGCCTTGAGAAGCAGCTTGATTCATCCTTGAAGCACGTCAGAACTACAAGGGTACAGTTTTTTTTGGTGTGTTAGCTCAAAGATATAATAAGTGTAGTTTCCTTACAGTAGGGGGCTTACGTACTCGATCGATCACACACACACGTATGATTGTCTGCATGTTGTCTTAAATGCATGCATCACCATGCTATCCATTCTGTTGATCAGTGTGGATACACACACACACACACACACCCCTCATACAATTATCGATCAATTTTCTGTGTAAAATCTATAGGAACCCCATGCATGAAAGATCTGATTTCTAAATCATATACTTGACAAAGTTTATATTCCTCTTGTAGACAAAACATATGGTTGATCAATTGACAGTCCTTCAGAGAAAGGTATTCTTTTAATTAGCAACTAGTAAACATTGAAACGCTCATTTCCTTAATTAGTAAATGACCCTGTTTATTCGATCAATTTGCAGGAACAAATGTTTTCTGAAGCAAATAGATGCCTTAGGAGAAGAGTAAGTTATACAACACTCTTCCGTCACCATCTAAAAAAAGTTCTTCAATTCTAATAGTATCATTTCTGATACACAAGAATTAAGCTTAAGATGTACTTCATCTGCTGGACTCCGGAGGACTCCAACGAAATTGCACTTTCTGCTTGCTTGTAGCTGGTATCGTGTAGTCCTATGGTGTTTCCTAGTTGTTGCAGTCTTCTTTAGCTAGTATTTCTCATGGTCAATGCAGATAGTATGATAAGATGGCCCTAGTTTTTTTTT
>KE372801.1:1119757-1131182 GCA_000418225.1 Zizania latifolia | reverse complement strand
TCGGAGGAGAGAGATTGAGGACGGCGAGGACAGGGACGACGCTTCCCGTGGCCGTGGTTTGACAAATGAAAGAGGAAATAAGCGAAGAGATTTGGAAACGGGGGATGTCAACGGTAAAATCTCTAGTTGGGAGAAAATTCTCATTCCACATTATTATTCGTCAGAGAGAAATTTGTTCATTTCCGTTTCCCTTTCCGCGTGAGGAATAGGTGCCAGATAGGTCCTCATATCAAAAAGAAAAAAGTTTGGACAGACTCAGATGGTTCAGTTAAGTGGATTAGGCTCTATGTTAAATTAGATTGTTTAAGTGAAAATGTGAAATCAAATATATTGATGACCCCACCTGAAAACAGGGACAGAGAATTGTCCTCATCATCATCATATCCAACTTGAGGAATTTTTCTCCCATTAAACCCCACGAAAAAATTGGCTCTATCCCATCTCCTATTGTGAAATTCCAGAAACGAGAATCGGAGCCGTTAACATCCCTATAAATGGCACAAGATCTTGCAATTGAAATCGTTGAGATTTGGAAATGGCTATGTTAACAATAATTTAATTTTATTGGCACTGCAAAATACAATGGATGCTAACTCACAAAGATCTCAGGCTAGAGGAAATGTACTGCTGCTGCACAACACAAAATTTCAGTCACGTAGAACAAATAACAGTGTACAACACAAGGAAAACAGCAAGAGCTTCGCGAGCTGCACTGTAGCTAGCTAGCTCTAATGCTGAAACCTCTATATCCGGCGAAGAACTTTCTCAGCTGCCTCCAATGTTTTCTCGATGTCCTGGGAAGTATGTGCCAAGCTGGTGAATCCTGCCTCAAACTGGGAGGGAGCAAAATACACGCCTTCTTCCAGCATGCCCCGGTAGAACCTCCCAAACTTATCAGTGTCGCTCTTCTTGGCGTCAGCAAAGTTGTGAACTGGGCCACTGGTGAAGAAGAAGCCGAACATCCCCCTAATGTGTCCTCCACACATCTCATGCCCTGTTTTCGCACCCGCGGCCAATATCCCGCGAACAAGATCGCCGGTGATCTTGTCCAGGTAATCATAGGTGCCAGGTTCCATCAGACGCTTGAGAGTGTGAATTCCGGCAGTCATGGCTAGAGGATTTCCACTGAGGGTTCCTGCCTGGTACATTGGCCCTGCTGGAGCAACCATCTCCATGATGTCCCTCCGACCACCGTAAGCGCCAACTGGAAGACCGCCACCGATAATTTTCCCCAAGGTTGTCACATCAGGGGTGATCCCAAAGTACTCTTGAGCTCCACCATAAGCTAAACGGAAACCTGTCATCACTTCATCAAAGACCAGAAGTGTACCATCTTGTTTGGTCAAATCGCGAAGAGCATTCAGAAAACTGGGTTGTGGAGGAATGAAGCCGGCATTGCCAACAACTGGTTCAAGGAAGACGGCAGCAATTTCCCCTTTATTGTCCTCAAACAGTTTCTTTACTGCCTCAACGTCATTGTATGGTGCCGTTAGAGTCTCACAGGTGGCTCCCTTGGGGACTCCAGGGGAGTCTGGGAGGCCAAGGGTGGCAACACCACTGCCAGCTTTAACAAGGAAGGAATCTGCATGGCCATGGTAACAGCCTTCAAACTTGAGAATCTTTTCCCTCCCAGTGAATGCACGCACAAGGCGGAGCGCTCCCATGCATGCTTCTGTCCCTGAATTGACAAAACGGACCATTTCGATACTCGGTACAGCGGAGATGACCATCTCAGCTAACACATTCTCCAATGCACATGGAGCACCAAAGCTAGTTCCTTTCTTCAGAGTTTCAATCAATGCTGCGTTCACCTGAATGAAACAATAAGTTTTTAGTATGATGATTGTGATCCAGCATTGTCGTGTCAGTTTCTCTCTCAATGTTCCTAAATCACACAAGGTAGTCTAAGTTCATATTCAATTATGGTTTCAAAGTCTTCAACAGGAACATATTTTAATGTGGCAAAAATGCCTAACAACTACGCATTCCACCAGTATGATTTACATACAACATTGCATACTACTATGATGAAATAAAATGGCAATCAATCAATCAAATGAACCATATTAATTACTATGATGAAATAGAGGTCATATAATCAATTTATGCATTCTTGTATGGGCAACAGAAATCCATCCACTGAACAGCTAACACTGATGAGGGTTTGGGATGAAATGTCCAATCTAATACATTCCGTGAACTACACAGAAAGAAAAAGGCTGTACCGTATCATCTGCATGGCCAATGATTGCAGGACCCCAGGAACCAACATAATCGATATATTCATTCCCGTCGACATCCCACATACGAGAACCCTTCACAGAATCAAACACTATGGGCTGTCCACCGACTGATTTGAAGGCACGAACCGGCGAATTAACACCCCCAGGCATCAACTCCTGCAATGCAGTGAAACATCAGTCAGCACCATCTCATGATAGTTTAATATCTAAACAAAGATGCACTAGTACCAGTCAATTCAGTAAACCAAACTACAGTATAAGATGTAAACCAATTTTCCTTTCATTCAGTGGAAACCAGGGCCTTTTCCCAATTTTTTATAGAAAAAAATAGAAAACATCATTCCAAGGTATGTTTAAGTTCATGATATTCATGGAACTTTGCATACAGGAAATTTGACATTCTTCAGTCCAATTATTTATGGCAAACGTTCCACCTATGATCTTATAATCCCAGGTTGGGTGTAAGATGCTTGCTTAGATCTTGATCTACATTGTGACGGCAAAATCAAAATACTCGTAGCCGTAGTCACTAATTTTGTGCTCGAATATTGACCTAACTGATTGATGTAATGTATATTTTAGACGTCTGCCTGAATCTAACAACTGGTATAAGAACACAGTTGACCTCGCTAGAAGCTCACATTGCTCAGCTTTCACAGCCCCTGGTTTGCCACACACGATTGAAATTCCACATCTAGTTCATGACCATATAGCGCATCGTTCGCATGAACAAAGAGACAACGCAAGAATTTTCCACGATTTCTACTCGAGAACAGAAGAAATTGAGCACCGGCGCACGCACGCACGCCACCTCGCAACTGCACTCAGAGAAATGTCACAACTAACTCCATCCAACGAAGCGCGAGGACGGATGCGTGCACAAGAAGCTAAGAACTTCTCTCCGGAGCGGACGAAAGAATACGGCACCTTGGCGGCGTTGAAGATCTCCTCGGACTTCTGGACCGTGTACGCCTTCTCCCCCTTCTCGACGGAGATGGCTGCCCGCACCACGGACCGGGAGCCGGGCGCTAGAGAGAGCCTCCTACGGGAAACCGGCCGGGCCGATATCCCGGACGCGACGGCGGCGGCGGCGGCTCCGGCCATGCTGCTCTTCCTCTCTCTCGTGGTCGGGCCGTCGGGGCCGTGGAGAAGATGGAGGCGATAAGAAAATTGAAGGGGGTTTGGTGCGATTGGGTCTTAAAAGGTCCGGCCTGGGCCCACCGATCAGTGGCTCTTTCGTTTTATTTTATTTTTAGGATTAGGTTGTGTTTTCCTTTTATTTTTATTTTAAGGATAAAAATGGCAGGTTGTCTTTTATTTTATTTTTATTTTTGGTAGAAAAAGGGCAGGTTTTCTTTCATTTTATTTTTATTTGTAGGAGAAAAATGGAAGGCTGTCTTTCCTTTTATTTTTTTTAGGAGAAAAAAAGAGAGGTTGTCTTTCCTTTTGATTTTATTTTTAAATAAAAATGGCAGGTTGTCTTTTTTATTTTTAGGAGAAAAATGTCAGGTTGTATTTTATTTTATTTTTATTTTTAGTAGAAAAATGGCAGGTTTTCTTTCATTTTATTTTTATTTTCAGGAGAAAAATGGCAGGCTTTCTTTCCTTTTATTTTTATTTGTAGGAGAACAATGGCAGGTTGTATTTTATTTTATTTTTATTTTTAGTATAAAATGGAAGGTTTTATTTCCTTTTATTTTTATTTTTATTTCTAGGAGAAAATGGCAGGTTTCAGGATGCTAATGCTGTACTCTGTCCGTTTGATCCTGCCCGCACGTTCTGTATCGAACGGCTCAGTTGTAGCATATAACCTTACTGGGCCTTTGCTGAAGCCCGATTGATATGCTGGGCCTCATCTTGTTTCAAATTTGTTTGCCTCAAGTCCTTTTTCAAATTTTTACTTTTTTGAGAAAAAATGGCGGTTTGCACCAACACATGATGCGCAACCGTTGTTTGGAATTAGAACATGCTCTTACCGTCATGCGAAAGGAATCACTTTGTTTTCAAGACCACTTTGTAACATATTAAACTTAAAATTGAAGCAAACTATATGTTAAAGAAAAAAACTATAACAGTACTAATTATAATCAACCACATAAATAATAAATAATAAACAGAATCAACCATATCACTAATCCAATAATCAATAATCAATATTATGTTGTAATTTCAATTATTTTATGTTGTCCCAATGGGGGCCTAACACCGATTGTGAAAGCAGAATTTTTTTGAACATCTGAGAGAGGTAAATCGAACTGTCCCAGAATCTTCACACCAAGCTTGGCTTCAACAACAACGCATGTCATCTACTCAACCTGAGGGCTCCTTTAGAACACAGTAATTTTAGGAATTTTACAGGATTTTCAAAGAAACCCTGAACCATCGAGCGCAAGAGGACGCAAACGCAGAGGTACACATGATAAAAAATTCTTAGGCTGTGTTCATTCACATTCAACATAAATGGCGGCTGCCCAAGTAACCGCAGTACACGAGAGAAACATCCAATAACAAATCCGGCAGATGCATAAAAGTCTTTTTGACAACATTCCTTGCAATAATTTGCACCAGTCGATGAAAAAACAAAAGAGCAACAGCATCACTCATTTGTCATCATCTCAACGTAAAACACACTAGTTTGTTGATGGAAACTTTTCGGCTTTCCTTAACCATAGTTCAGACGGAACATGTCGTTCTGCACATAGAAGCTCCCTCCAGCCGGCAACAACTGGAACATCTGCAGAAACGGCGACAAGTGTACTAAACATCAGGAAACATTCTTGGCATTACTGAACATGCATCAATCAACTGGTTGGATTCATATTCCAGTTTTAACTAGGTTTATTTCACTGATGTTAGGGAAAGTAGAAAGATCTCAGCATATCTTCCAGCATTGGCATCAAAGCTAAATTTCTGAACAAATGTTGTGTTTTCGATTATTGAGGTTGTAGAAAAGATTGCATCCACATGTTATTCAAGTGAGCATTTCATCAATGATTATCCTATCAATTTGTAATGGCCCAAAAAGTAACAAGGCTAGTGTTGTACCATATTGCAAACAGGGTTGCACAACATATCCTAATATCCCCTGTTCCCTAATACCGTAATACATTGCACAGCATAGCGTAATATTTGAAGACACATTAATCTTATCATCAATAAGAAATAAATGCAAGCTACCGTATGTCACATGTGTCAGGAGAACAAGCAGTACAAGAAAAGAAATAAACAAAGATACTTGCGCGCAACAGCGACCTACATCCCAGAGAAATATAAACAAGATGCTTGTGCATCAGTCAGGAATCAGGATACTTCAGAAAAAAACCATTCCATCACATTTATATTTGATCCGCTAGTCTAGTAATCATACAAAAAACATGTAGGAACAATGCTATTGAGCATATATATGTCTGTTCTCAAGCAAGAACCACAAGACAAATATGATTTAGTAGTAGCATCGCAAGAACTACACGAGAAACTGAACCAATGAACTGAAAGCCACAAAACAATGATGGATAACCATTTAGCAATGACATCATCTAGTTGCAATATAGAAGGAAATTATATAGATGATAGAACATAGATTTATAATTTGATAAACATTAAAGAGCCTTAATAGCAACACCAAGCATTCTCAAAGTTGCTGGAGTTGGGATCGAACGCCAGCAGATCAAAGAAACAACTTAATAGCAAAGGTAAATCAAATCTAAATCATTGCTACGAAACAGCACAAGTACCAAAAGGAGTAACCAGGGAACATGAACACGCAGAAGGGTGCTTGCACAACAGGACTTCTCTAGAAATTTTTTGGAGGAATCAAATCCATATCGCCATACCCAAAGAGGCCATACGGAGATTCAAAACCACACTACCAACAAGTCCAATCATAAATTCATAATCATAGGCTCTCTGCTCTCCAGTAAACAATTATGACCAAACCCATTCATCACAAACAGTGAGCACAGATCAGACATGCCGCGGCTACACGAACACTGCAGAGTCAACCCACGAATCACAATAGTGATCATAGATCGGATGAGATCAGAGCAGATCTGCGTGTAACGGAGGGAAGGAAGCGAATCTGACATGTACAGACCTGGGAGAACTTGAGGGGGTGCTCCTCAGGGCCGGTGCGGAGGGATCCGGAGACGAAGACGAGCATGCCGCCTTGTGGCCCTGAGGGCTGGCAGTCGACGGTGGCGATGTCGTGCTGGCACTGCGCGAAGGGGAGGGAGCCGAGCTTGCCGGCGATGGCGGCGGGGCCGAGGAACTTCTGGCCCTCGAAGGTGAGCATGGAGCCGTCCTGGTACAGAGACACCAGCGCCGGGCGGTTGCTGTCGAACGTCCGGTAATAGTGCTCGACGAACGCCTTCGCCACCGCGTCCGGGTCCATGGCCTCTCCTCCCACTCGCTCGCTGGCCTAGGGTTTGGAGCTCTGGGTTCGGAGGCGTTCCACTGGTGGGAGAAGGGAGAAGATGTGAAGGGGAATTTCAATCGATCGCTCGGGGGAGTTCGCGTGCGACGGACGCTACGCTGCGCGGGCTGGGCATAATGAGTCATATCTCAGATGGGCTAATTTATGTGGGCCTAAAGCCTATTTAGAATTGAGGCCTATGGGCCCATGAAGAGAGAGGCTGACGTGGAAAGATAGGCCCAGCTGTACCATCAGTGGTCCCACCATGACAGTGAAACGACAGGGCGCCGCTTAAAAGCGCTGGGAAACTGCCGGCCACCGCCAGTAGTTGTGCCACGCCGCCACCCGTCGCCGATTGCGCATCGGACGACGCAGCGCACGCTGCCTTTGCCGGCGGTCGCCCTTGTCGTCGTCGAGCTCGTCTCGTCCATAGAAAGGCGAGCGGTTTTCTTCTCGTCTTCTTCCGACGCAGACGCAACACGTGCTCACCAGCTGACCAGCAGCAATCATTGTTGGCTAAGGCCCGGCGAGCTGGGGGGTCGTTGCCGCGTCGGCGTACCAATCCACCCGGCGCGGCCTTCTGCTCGCGCGCCTCCAAGTTCGTTTTCTTCTTCCCCAAATTCGCCGTCGCGGTTTGGATCAGAGTTCTTGGCATCAAAGTTTTGGTTTTTGTGGGAGCTGCGTTTCTGCTGCTGCAATGGTGGAGGTGGGGCCCAGGGTGCGGGGGTTCCTGCGGAACCGGTGGCTGGTGTTCGTCGCGGCGATGTGGATGCAGTCGTTCGCCGGGGTGGGCTACCTGTTCGGCAGCCTCTCGCCGGTGATCAAGAGCTCGCTGGGGTACAACCAGCGCCAGGTGGCCGGCCTCGGCGTCGCCAAGGACCTCGGCGACAGCGTCGGTTTCCTCGCCGGCACGCTCTGCGCCGTGCTCCCTCTCTGGGCCGCGCTCCTCATCGGCGCCGCGCAGAACCTCGTCGGCTACGGATGGGTCTGGCTCGCCGTGACCCGCCGCGTCCCCGTGCCCCCGCTCTGGGCGGTCAGTCAGATCCCTTGCCTTCCCGTTTCCTTCTTCCTCGCAGGCAGCCGCATGTGCTACAGTCTTTCTCATGTTTTTCTGTTGCTTATCACTAACTTCTTTCTGCATTTTTCTGCCTGTGACTTGTTCAGTTGTTCGTTAATTGAAGCGTGCACATTGGTTAGTCTGGAAATCATGTTGCAAATTTAGAAACTTCTCTGACAATATGTGTAGTGCACTAGTGGTTCATGAAGTTTTAGTTTACTTCTCCTTGGTTTTGTACAGCTGAAGTTTCTAGAATTGGGATTTGCAGACTAACCATAATCCAGTGGAATCTTCTTTGTTTTGAACAGTGCACTAGTTTTCTCTAGTAGAAGCACGAGATCAGTCTTCTGTTTATTTTGGAAAACAAACATGGTCAATTATGATTGCCAAATTGATTTTCTGTTAAAATAAACAATATGTCTGCCTGTGAGGATGAAGAGTTGCCGTTGGACACTTGGTCTGTATTGTGATTTAGAAAGATAACGAACAACATCTTGTTTGTGGATACTATTTGGAATTGGACTCCAGTAATTTGTTACAACTGTTTTAAAGCATGGTGTTCAATCATGAAAATGGAATTCTGTTAGCATGATGTTCAATCACTCTGAAAATGAAAGTCTATTAATATAAAATACACAATTTATATTCAGAAGTCACTCTCAGAGTTTCATTGGCTCAAACAAATTTTCTCCTCCTGTAGTCCTGTATGACATGTGCAAATAATGTGTTAACATATGAACTATTGAATCTTTGAATATGCTTCATTGTCGCTTTCTTGCTTCCCATGTGACTTTAGTTATACCTTCATTGTCTTATCATGTAAGAACTTTATTCAGCAATATTCAGCCTAGAACTTCACCATCAGTAGTAATAGAATCAACTAAACCTTTGTCAATAATAAGTGAAATCTCATCCTATGGGTGGTAGTTATAAAGAAAGTATTTCATGCCTTAAAATGTTAAGTCTCCATATGCGGCACATATTCTGGTACCTGTTGCTAATAGCTACTGTGTTCAGAAAAAGGTTGAAGTTTCTAAGACCAGAATTGGGAAATAGTAACTTTCCATGCCAAATGTTAGAGGACTTAGTATAAGCACAAGATTAATGTCCTTATCTGTCCATGTGGACAGAAATATGATATTGTTTTGTATATTTGTTTCAAGAAGACCATATTCCCTTTTTCCATTTGGCAAACATGGTCTCGTTCGCTTCTGAACTAAAATTCTGCACATATAAAAAACTGAAAGTTTAGTATACACTCCTATTACATATTCTCGAAAAAAGACATACTAAAACCAGAAGTTATGTTCACACCTTACAAACCATTCTGGGTGTTCATTCTTTTAAAGAGCAGGTTTATGGGGGCATTTTGGGTGTTCCACTCAGAATATGTAGGATTTGTTGCTCGATGTCTCACAAAATGTGTGCCAAAAGGGTGTCATACCTGTTTTTTCGGTATATTTTGAATTTTAGAACTCAGTTTTATGATTGCTTTTCAAAGTTTTTTGTCACTTTTGTTGCCCAGCTCTGTTTTCTTGGTTGCTAAGAATATAAGCAAAAATCTACCTAAATTTTTTCTTAGAAATCAAACTTTAAAATTATTCTAGTTTTTCCCCTTTATTATTTTATTTAGCTGTATGGCATTTTCAAATAATTATTAACATATTACCTGTTGAGCTGTTGGAATGTTAGTGATCACTTTCCTTTTCTAGACGAAATAGTGTTCACTTTGCTGCCATCCATTCCAAAATTCTTTATTATATACATTCAGCATATGGTCTCTATATTTTGGTGCCAAGATATTTCTTAAGCCAATTATGCATTTCAAGCTACAGTTCACTGGATCATTGCCGTACACCTAATATGGCTCCAATATAGTTGCCTTTGCGTGTATAAATAAGTGAAAAGACTACACCACAATTAATTTGACACTAGCATAGATGTGCAGGTTGCAATACATCATCATGAGTAGCTAGTTGCACAATCCTTAATACAACTAATGTGCTGAGAGCATGCACAAAAAACAGTACACATGTTATGTTGACCATTTTATAGAATTATTTATTTTCACTGGCAGTTACACTACATCTGGGAGATCTTGAGTTTCTTTTAGATTACTGGTATTTTGTACATTAGTCAATTGCACAAGCTGGGTAGTTTCATCATAAACAAATAAAAACATCAATAACAAGTTGGAAATATCCAGCTTGAACTCAGCAGGCCACCAACTTCAATAACTCATGTTCTAGCTGTGCTGGGATTCTGCTGAGCATCAGAAGAATAAACCTAGCGAATCTTTGACCACTCCCTTCAGCGCATTAACCTACCACTCAAATTTGTCTGGTAAACTATGATTCAGTGTTCCATGTCCTAGCGAAAAAAATGAGCCAGTGTTCCATGTCCTCCATTTCACTATTTCAGTTAGTAGCAATTGGAATCTCATATTACTAACTTATGCAATCTAAACAGATTTTTATTTACCTTTCACATTTGTTCAATTATATTCATGTTGATTCTTGTGCTTAAAGCTTCTCATCTCTTGACAGATGTGCATTCTTATCTTTATTGGTAATAATGGTGAGACATACTTCAATACTGCTGCGCTCGTCTCATGTATTCAGAACTTCCCCAAGAGCCGTGGCCCGATTGTTGGTATCCTCAAGGGATTTGCTGGTTTGAGTGGTGCAATCCTAACTCAGATATATGCGATGATACATTCGCCTGATCATGCTTCATTTATCTTCATGGTTGCTGTTGGTCCAACAATGGTAGTTATTGCTTTAATGTTCATTGTCAGACCAGTTGGAGGACACAGGCAAGTACGGCCTTCTGATGGTACAAGTTTCATGTTTGTATACAGTGTCTGCTTGCTTTTGGCTGCTTATCTGATGGGTGTGATGATACTGGAGGACCTTGTTGACTTGAGTGACTCAATGATGGTCTTGTTTACCATCATTTTAATAGTCCTCTTGCTAGTTCCAATAGTCATCCCTGTGATACTATGCTTCTTTTCTGATGACAATGAGAGTGCCTATGCATCACTGTTGCAATCACCTCACAAAGAAGAAGCAAGTGCATCAACACCGTCTGAAGAACAAAACGAGGTTATACTCAGTGAGGTGGAGGATGAAAAGCCAAAGGAAGTGGATCTACTTCCAGCCTTAGAGAGGCAAAAGAGGATAGCAGAATTGCAGATAAAGCTATTCCAGGCAGCTGCTGTTGGCGCTGTCAGGGTCAAAAGGAGGAAAGGTCCACGGAGAGGAGAAGATTTCACATTGATGCAGGCACTGATCAAGGCAGATTTGTGGCTTCTATTTTTCTCCCTTCTGTTGGGATCAGGATCAGGTCTTACTGTGATAGATAATCTTGGGCAAATGAGCCAATCATTGGGCTATGAGGATAGTCACATTTTTGTGTCGATGATCAGCATCTGGAACTTCCTTGGACGTATTGGTGGGGGCTACTTTTCAGAGATTATTGTCAAGTAAGAAATCTGTGATAACTATTTGGTGACAAAATATTTCTGTGTTCCATCTGCTGAGTAATACTACCCCCGTTTTATATTATAAATTGTTTAACTTTTTTAAAGTCAAACTTCTCTGACTTTTGAAAAGTTTCAATAAAAATATATTAATATTTTAAATATCAAATGAATACACTATTAAAACATATTCAATTGTTGATTTAATAAAACTAATTTGATATTATAATTAT
>KE372801.1:1095084-1110272 GCA_000418225.1 Zizania latifolia | reverse complement strand
GAATTAATCTCTTAATTTCGTTAGGTTCATTTACTTATAAAGAAAATATTTACCATTTCAGTGTAGATCGGTTGTATCCCCTGCTATTGGCTTTTCTGATTTGCCTTTTGCTAGTGAATGTGCAACACATATATGCATAAGGCAGACAATCATTATGGCTGAGCACTAATTTAGTCACTCATGAATGTACCTTGCTATTGTTCAAATTATACATTGTATATTTAAGTATCTTGATTTTTATTGATTTTTAAAAGATCATTGATTTCATATTTACAAATAATTTCCATGCCTAATTGTTCTGAATTTTGTCTGTTAAGCTTATCATTTTGTCTCTTGTTCTTCTTAGGGCATGTTTCTGTACATGACTTTGAGCTCATAGTTTTCTTCTAGTCAATTCCCTATTTGCGAGTTGCTGTTTCTATTCAGACTTCAGCCGTTCAGTATTTGGTGTTTAGTCTATCATTATATATTGCTTTTTTTTTTGTAATGATGGGTCATTTTCCCATATTAATATTATATATATTTCATTTACAGGGCCCCAGCATGATGTCCGAAATTGTCTGTCGTGGGCTGTGGGTTAGGGCTGCCAGGCTCAGGCCTAGCCACGTGAATAGTACCCGTGGGTATTATAGCAATGTAGCAGATTAGAGTCTATGACAAATTAGAGTCTAATAGTTAATAAGAGTCTAGGTCTATAATTGAGAGTCCTGACAGGTTAATGGATAAGTCATAGAGTCGTAATTGAGTCGGTTAGTTATTCGGTTAGCAGATTAAATTAGAATTAGTTAAAGAGATAAGTCTTGTAGGCTCTATTTGTTGTATTTATTAAGGAGTTAATGAAGAAAAGAAGTATAATTTCTCATCCCAATATTCGTCTCCCTAACTTAAGTCTACTTCTCATTTCTAACAGCCGCCGCTGCTCGGCTATCTTCACAGCGGTGTTTATCCCGTCGTGGGTTCAACCCATAACAACTTGATATCAAAGTGGCTTCTAGTGCTGATCTTAAAACTATGTAAGTTGTTTATCATGTTACGGTACGTCATCTACTCTACCTAGCTACCAAGAATGTACTACATTAAGTGTTTGATGTTTATGGTGCTGAGAAGAAGATCCACTTCAAGCTAGAAGGAGGGCTGGTTTTTCAATAATATATTAAGCCGAGATGTAAAATGTTTAAGTTTTATTTGTGTTAGGTGTCGAGTCAGGTTTGAGGTCATCCTGTAACTCGAGGACGAACTGCTCAAAAGGAGGGATGTAGTGTCATGGGCTGTGGGCCAGGGCTGTTAGGCTCAGGCCTAGCCATGTGAACAGTATTGTGCCTAAATAGTAAATAGATTAGAGTCTAGAGCAGATTATTTTTTGTTCTAAATAGTAAATAGATTAGAGTATAGAGCAGATTATTTTTTGTTCTAAATAGTAAATACTTCACCATATGAAATCCAGTGGTGGCTCTAACAAAAAACAAGAATATTTTTTGTTCTAAATAGTAAATACAGCCTTCATGGAATGTAGAGAGCAATACTTCTACCATTTGAACATATATAACATTCTGATGTCCCCCTTTATTTGTTTTGTACGTCAGGGAATGGAGTCACCTGATCGAGATCAGATTGACCTGTCAAAAGTGCTTTTGTGAAGGTGACTTTATTTACAGCTGCAGTTATTCTAATGATAGCGTAGCTCTAATATTGCTGGGTTCTATTTCTTATATACTCATGCTTGCATATAAGTGAAGCTTGAATCTTAATCCATTAACTGTACATGTACATTGTTTCTGTCTTTTTGAAATATCATTATGTTGTATTTAATCACCGTGCCTCTTAGAAAATCATTATACCCCATTATTATCAATGTTAACATTTAACAATATTCGTTGCAGTTGGGGTGTTTGATTCATAGTTGTTATGGCGACAATATATCATCACTATGTCGATGTGGCGTGATTCTGTTATTCGTCACACGATGCTATAGCTATAGCGTGGGCGATCTGTGGTGGGCACGCAGAGGGCCAGGCATAGGTTAGATCCGACACGGCAGCATCAGGTGCGGCGTGGCGGGACAGGTTGCAGCGCGGCCAGGCGCGAGCGGCGAGGCTAGAAGCACCAGCGTGGAAGAAGGGGGAGAGAAGAGGAGGGAGAGAGGAGGGGAAGAGGGGTGCGGCGGCTAGAAGAGGGAGCTGAGAGAGAGGGAGAGTGGGAGAGAAGTTAGGGTTGAGAAATAAAAAACACTAATGGGATTTAAATGGGCTGTGCTATAAATAGACTGTTTGAACAGATTTATATAAACTGTTTGAATAGATTTATATAAATAGATTATTAATTGAACTTTAAATATAATATTAGATATAATTTTAAATGTGTTAATGAAATTTTAATTATATTTTTTTATCTTATAAGGTATCTAAAGTGATAATATTATAATTTGATATTGTATTGTTATTTTTATCATGCTATATTGCTATTGTTACTTGCAATTTACTACTTATATATTGATATATTTTTCTAAATCCTATAATCCATTTTTTAAAAATTGTTCGTCACGTCATTGTGTCTATGGCGATGCCACGTCACACGTCGTAAGCGTTGTAAAGTTATGAAGGTGATATGTTATCATGTTTCACTGCGTTATCGTAATAACTATGTATGTAAGGGACTATTTTAAGTGTTATTTGTTTACAGTGTAAATTGATTACGTTAGATTTTGTTTGATTTGGGTAGGCCGGTATTAGATACCTACGTTAGATTTTGTTTAATTTAGATGAACCGATATTAAATACCACGTAATCAGATTATAGTCTAGCAGGTATCAGATATAGTTACCGTTCTGCACCAGTCTCCTTGTGGACGCTGCCATTGCCGATCTTCCTCCCCTCGCATGCCGCCACCGCACGCACACAGCTTCCCAGCGTGAGACGGAGGGAGCTGCTCCACGCGCATCCTCCGCCACCGTAGCATCCCCGCCGAGCATCCTGCCTTCTCAAGCCCTTCTCGCGCGCCGTCGCTGCTTCTCCCGCATGCGCTGCCAGCCGGGAAGGCTCCTCGTGCGCCGCCGCTAGCGGGATGCTCCTCCTCTCCCGCTCCCACGCGCTCAAGCCGCTTGCCGCAGCCACATCGGTGGTAGCAGCCGCGCAAGAACCCGTTGACGTGTTCATCTCTCCTCTCCATTGTGGAAGCATCCTCCTGACATCTTCAGTCTGAAAAGAACGGAGCAGCGAGAGGCCTGAGGGCTCTGGTACAGTGTTTGCGTGCAGCTCTAGTCAAAATTTGTGAGGTGTAGCGTTGCATCTGTGTACGGCTCTCCAAGGTTGGATTTGAAGCCTTCTTTTTTTTCGTAGGAAGCAGTTTATTACTTGCTGTTTACAGTTTCACTGAAGCTATTTATGAGTTCAGTTCCTTGATAAGTTTAGTTTTGTTTCATGCTTGGCTAGTACTGTCTTGTGTTGATTCAGATTGCTGCTGTTAATGCATAAAAAGAAAGCAAAATGACTAGTAGAGAGAGCAGATGGAATGACAAGGATAATTGATTATCTTCTTCCGCTGATAAACAACACTCTGGATTGTCAGGGAGCTCAAACAAAAGATTTGATTCAGACTGTCATTCTTCATTCGGTAATCGACTGAAAATCATTGTAACAGGCTAGTAACAGCTCATTCTTCATTCGGTCACATTAACCAGATTAATATGCCATACATTAATATAATTATATTAACATTCTTTTTTATTATAAAGGTGGCTATTATCTTGTTGATGTGGGTTACATGTTGTTATGGAGATGTTTTTGTTTTCTGCATAGATGTTGCATTTTATAGTTAATATTGTTTTATGGATTTTTCTCAAAGTACCAATGTGTTTAAAGTTGTGATAAATCTGATTAGTCTGAAAATTAATTTCTTTCTTGTCGTTGGATCTATATTGAAGATAAATCTCAAAGTATCGTTAATGGATTTCTTACTTGTTGTTGCCAGCTTGAAAGTTACACCGTAGATTCTATGGTTTAGTTAACACTTTTATTCAACATCTAGTAATTCGATACATTATCAATCAAACATTATAATGTAAACATAATACATTACATTTGTTAATCAAACACTGTAATGTAAATAGAATGCATTATACTTGTCAACCAAACAAATCTAGTGAATGTATTACGCTTGTCAACCAAGCTTAACACTGTAATTGATTTTATTAACGTTTACGTTACCTTAAGCCAACCAAATACCACCTAAATACTATTATTGATTTATCCTTGTGGGTAAAACATCTGCTATCATATGTTTTCTTGTAGTGTACATTGTGCATCAGTCCTATCTATCTTTCTTACGGCTTGCCCATTTATTTTCTGAAGAGGTGCTCAATTGAAATACTGTCTTCATTTGATCTTTTGGGTCTTGTTTTTGTAGCTAGAGTTTCTAGATCGATGGGCTCTCGTAGTAAACTTGTACAGATGCAGCATTCTCCTAAAATCAGATTAATTGCCAGGGGTAGTTTTCTTGTTTTTGGTACGAATTTGCTTTTTTGGGCATTTAGTCATGAAACATTTTCTACGTGTGTTTCTTTTGTAGTTATCTTCATGCGTATGGGATTAGAATTCTTATATTGGTAGACTCAGTCCACCAAATATAAGCACAATTTAAAGGAGAAAGAAGGTAAGAGGCTCTACCGTTGAAGAACAATTGTACAGTCATCTGAAAAGGAGCACAAAGTGTCCCTGGTAATCTCTATGTTAGAAGAGAGCATGGTATCCTTCATGGAAGAGGGCATGGTTTCCTTCACGGAAGATTAGATCTGTGAGCAATTGGTGTTGCAGTTGTTTCCACAGGCTCTTCAGAAATTTGTTCCGTTTGCTCCTTCAGTTTTAAGCTGCACCTGCTATTTCCAATGAACTTCTTCAGGTCCTCTTTGGCGTGGAACCTCTTCAGGAGATGCTGGTTTTGAGCTGTAGACTCTGCCTGCTCAATCTGACTATCTGAGTCGTCTATACTGGGAGGAATCAGCTATCAGGAATCTTGGAAAATTCAGGATCTCATATAAGGTAGTGTATGCTGATTCCAATCTTTTGAACTGCCGTTCTGAACTGAGCGTTTCTAGTGTTTGTTTAGTTGCTATGGTACTCGTACTTTTCTTCTACTCATTAGTCTCATTGTGATGACAAAACGAACCGTAGCGCTGTTCCTCTGCCCATTTCCCTCGGCTACCTAATTATCAACATGACCGTCTCGAGGTGACAACCTTGCAATTTGTACAGACTGAATCATAAATCAAAACAATTTCCCGTATGCAAGCCCTATTCATCAGGTTAATCATTGCAGAATCCTCAAATGTATTACACTCTTCGGTCTGTACAAAAATGCATTGACAAACAGTAAGAACATAAACAAGAAAAAGGAAGAAGAAAACACTCAAACTTTTGGAAAACTGTATGCAAAAGAAACTTAGTGTATGTCTATCGATCGAACTCATCAGAGCAACACATAATCTGAATTGCAATTGCTGCTGCCGCTGCTTCATCTAGTGGTTGAATTTGGTGCAGTCTCTCCTGACCTCTCCATCTTTGCCTGTCTTGACCCCTAACCTCCCCAGCTTGACCATGGAGCTCACGAAGGCGTCGAAGAAGGCCGTCTGGTTGGCGGCGAACTCCTTCACGGTGGCACGCGACGCCTTGTCGGTGTAGAGCACCTGGTCGGAGGTGAAGAGGCCGAGGCCATTGACAAGGTTGGCGTAGTAGATGTTGTCGAAGGTGATCGGGCTGACGGGGTCCATGTTGACGGCGATGGTCGGGCCGACGTTGCGCGGGCAAGCCTCCATCAGCTGCGTCGCGTAGTTCCTGTCCATGGACGGGTCCGTCGCCTCGTCGCTGCTGTGGTTGTAGAGCCGGTTGGTGAAGCGGGTGCAGTGCGCGAACCCGACGGTGTGCGCGCCGGAGAGCGCCACCAGGTCGTGCGTGGACAGCCCGTTCTTCTGGAAGACGGCGGCGAGCTGCTTGACGTGCATGTCCGGGCCGGGCAGCTTGCCGTCGACGTCGCTCGCCTTGGAGACGAGGCCGTCGAGCCGGCCGAGCTCCACTGCCCACTTGGGGCCGGACGCCTGCAACCAATAATTGTAAGTGTACAGGTTTCTGAAACTTACTGCTACCTCTCTTCTCAACAGAGACCATCTCCAAAGTATATGTTTAATTCTATGCAACTTTTTCTAGTTGTATATTTATAAAAAATATTGAGAACATGACTGTATTGAAAATATTTTTCATGATAAATTCATTAAAATATTATTTTTACATATTTTTAACAATCATTATCTATTCCAGAAGAAGTGATCGCAGGTGGTAGCTAGAGAAGTTGTGCTTACGTGGGAGACGACGTCTCTGGCGGCGAGGGCTAGGATGTCGGCGCAGGAGACCACGCCGGGGCACTTTTCCTCGACGGCGGCCTTGACACGGTTGACCGTGTCGAAGCCGTCTCCGGCGAGGGACATGTTGTCGGGCGCGTCCTTCTCGGCGTCGTCATTAGGGGACGCAATCAAGGCCGAAGCGTCACAACCCTGTCAAAATTTCGAGAGTGAACAACTATTAATCTTTTTACTCCCAGTTTTATTCTTCATATAAAAGAGAGGCTGGATTCTTCTTAAAAGAGAAATTGGATTCGTCTGCATTTCTGCTTCCAGTTGATGCTTATTTGATAATATAAAGCAAACTTTTTCTTTTCAGAAAAGTGTAAAGCTAAGTGTATATTAATTCGTTCGTGTACAAGCTATCAGTGTGGCCGATACAACTGGTGCTCTACTACGTCCATTCACGCGCTGCATCTTATTGCTGTGTGCAGGTCAAACCAAGAAGGAAGAGACAAGATGCCAGCTGCTTGACTGCCAGAACGCCACTAAACATCATTAGGCGCACGACAGATGAGCCAGGCATCTCTTTAATCTTTATTCCTCCCTACACTGTACTAATGCAATTTTTTAGGGACATTGAAGCATTGGATTAGTATTGTATACTACTCTGCACTAAAAATGCAGACTGGTACGACTTTTATTAAAGGTTAAAGAAAGAAGCTCTAGGGACTAGTTGATGTTCCAAAACACTTTAAAACCTTGAGCACAATGATTAGTAGAGTAATTATCATCTTTTTTTTTCTGATAGCGCTGTGAATCCATTGCTTGGAATTCGGAAGTGACGAGCTTAATTTCAGGCTTTGGGCTGAGTTGAAGGTGAGATGGATGATCCGACACGGCCGCAATTTGATAATGCGCGTCGCTGATGAAAAGTCGCGTCGTCACATGCATCGCTGCCGCAACCGACGACCACGCGAGGTAATCGACCAAAAAGAAACTGTTTTTATTTCGTTGCTACTATTGCAGACATCTGAACGCCTCAGAAAAATATTCATTTGATGAGGAGAGATGTGCCAATGGGGAGATGGGACTGTGTACGCAAACCACTGGAAAGCAACTGCAAGTTGCAGGCTTTACACCGTTGGCTTCCGGATTAAGAGATGGCAAGAAATGATTCCAAAGCTACTGGGTAAGTAAGATTCAGAAAGCGAGAAACGAACCCAATTACATAGATGTTGCTGACAGATTCGAGCAAGAACCAGAGGAGGAGATGGAGAAAGGCAAATTTCTGATTGATGAAAAGCTATATGGCAAGTGTGATGGGCAGTAGTAGTTTGATCTACGTCGAGCAGAGCTCAGTAGCTCACCTGAACAAGGCAGTCATGGAAGAAGAGCCTGAGAACGGCCGGGATGGTGACGACCGTCTCGTTGATCTTCCTGGCCACCTCCCACCGCACGATCGACTCCAGGTTGGGGCACGTCGTCTTATAGTAGTCCGGCGACATGTATGCCGCCTCGCCGCGCGACGGCATTGCGGCGACCAACGCCACCGCCACCCCCACCGCCACCGCCGTGCACAGGCTTCTTCTCCGTCTCTCCATGGCCGAACGGTGGAGGGAAGGGAGGGAGACGGAGCACAAGGAATGGTATATGTAATAGCAGCGGTGGGGGAGATCGCCTTGATTACTATATATACAAAGGTTGCCCCGAGGGGGCTCCTTTCGATTCAAGGGGTTTTATATATCTTCTATTTAGATAGAAATTAAAGATTTATTTTTCTAGCTCACGTGTTATTAATATGAGAGAACCTCATGTATCAATGAGATGTAGAGAGTAAATCAAATTTTCCTCTATACTTTAGAGAGATTCTAGTATTAGGTCTAACCTTCTTTAGAATGTAGAAATTTTATATGATTTTTATAGGAACTAGCGTAATCTCTTCAAAATTCCTATAAAATCTTCTAATCCAAATAAACCCTAGAATTTCCTTTGGGAGTTTCAATGTGCACTCTTTCTTTATCTCCCTTCTCTCGATAATAAATCAATGTCTAATATCAAAATTCCTATATATTCTTTATGATGTATCCAAAGGCATGTTTGGAGAAATTCGTATGGTTTTATTTTCTATAGTATTCAACAAACCGGACATATCAATCTTGTATTTTTTTTTCTATTCATGTATTCCTGAGTTCAGCACTGGGAGAGAAAGCGGAGAGGCTGACCACAAATGCCGCTTTCAAATAAGCTGTGTTATATTGTGGCATGGTTCCGTGTGCTCTGTTTCAAAATAACTTTACTTTTGACTTTGTCTTAATTCAAACTATTCTAAGTTTGATTAAGTTTATAACAAAGAATATTAACTATAAAAACATATGAATAGTGAATGTAATTATGCTTATTTGATATTAAAATTCTTATTTTTTTTATAAATTTGGTCAAATAATTTGACTTAAGACAAAACCAAAGATAAAATTATTCTGGGATGGAGGTAGTAGTACTAGCCAATAGATTAGTTGTATATTCTGAAGTGTGGCACAAGCGGAATCAAAATTGAAAAGGATAAATCCTGCGAAAAAAAAAAGATGTTTATAGTCGCCTCTCACAATGCAATCAAATCTTACAAACTTTGCTTTCTAGATTGTATGGTCCGGATCTATGAATTCAACCAAGTTTGCTGAAAAAAAAAATCGTTTCAAAATATGTTCTTACAGAAAGTTTTGTGGCATATTCTTGATTTTTGAGTTTTAAGAGTTTTTTAAGGAGATAACAAAAAGAGATAACAAAAGATATCACAAATTTTATAATAAAAATTGCAGAACCTTCATCTCAAGAACAATAAAAAATCTCTTAGTTTTAAACTGTCGAATCTAGAACTTGAGACAGCCATCAAGCAAGTGCCTTGTGAATGCCAATCACTTCAGAGTTGTGCTAGTCCAATTCATGTGCTCATGTAGACAGGTTGCATTGGGACACAGACTTAACCCCAGTTTCAGGCTTCGATCCCGGCCGGGATTGCCGGCCCAACGGGCGCCAGATAGGTCATCACATGCATCAAGCGTTTGGCTACTGGTAGACTGGTAGTCCAGTCTTCATTCAAATGAACAGATTTTAGGTTTGTTTCGGACAAACAATGTATGAGTATTTGACTGATGAGAATCTAAAGAATTTAATATTTTTTATTTTTTTTAGATACTACAACTACTGAGTTTCACTATGTAGGCTATGTTTTGTTTAATTTTTCTAACCAGTTTTTTGGTTGGGAAGCTGAAAATTGAACCAAACAGATTTAGGGGCAAATCAGCTTCTTCAAAAGCTGTAACTTTTTTCTACACAAACTGGAAAAGCTGTGAAAGTTGTTCCTACTTCAACTTTTACAACTTCTCAGTCAAAATTTCACAAAAATTATCCACCATATCATTGAAAGTTTGGAAAGTACAACTCAAATATGTTTTCTTACTACAACTTTATTTCATATTATTTAACTGGACAGTACAACTTTATTTCATATTATTTAAATCTACGAAGCATTACAAAATTTTCTTACTACAACAATGATATAAATGCATATCATTAAAAAAGCCAATGTTTTATACGAGACTGTAGATTAACAGTACAACTAAACATCAAGGGTATTACAGACGTCTAGTACCAAAACAGAAATCCACAGCTACTCCAACCAAACAACTCACAAGCTTTTCCATAGCTCACAACTCACAACAATTTTTTATGACTCACAGCTCATAGCAGTTTTTTAGAATCTACAGCTCAACCAAACACACCTTAAAAAGTAGCCACTACCGGAAGCTCCCCAATAGGCCCAAATGTACATGTCTGCATCCCATAACTGAACATGTGATAGATGCATGGTAAGCCTGAAAATGTTCTTATCATCAGTTTGGTTTCGTCATCTCATCCGGCTCAAAATGATTCTTCTTGGACCATATAAAATGTCAACACAAATACAAGATTTGCAAACATTCACCCAACGTTCTGTCTATTTTTTCTGAAGCGCGAACAGTGATCGTGACATTGATTCGTGGACGATCGTGGACAGAAGTGCACATAACGTCTAAAGGTTGTTGCGAGATTCCAATGGAGGACAACATTTGCCAATCAAATTGGAGTTGGAAATGAGATCGCTGGATGTTGTGATTTCGATGGGCAGGTAAAGATGACCATTGTTCCTTCCATGTGTTCATCACCAGAAAGTCAATCTGATCCTGGCTAAACTATGGATTCTAGGTAATGGCAGATTTGAAACAGAAATATAAAAACAAATAAGAGGATTTCTTGGTAATGGAGTCGCAGGCACATGGGTTGCAACTGTTTCTTAACGACTCTGAATTATTTCAGGCGAGAGACGAGCCGGCGTCACCTCAGTTTTCTAAGGCCAGGTAGAGTGGCTGGTGCTTGAGCCTCACACCTACCTACTTATTGCTATGAAATTGTATAAATTTTTTTAAAAGTTTTGAATGATCAGTTAAAAACAGTTAGATCAGTTCTAAGCATGATATATGTTTAGCTTCGCACTTGATTAAGGCGATAATGGCATGGCAAAGAAGAAAAATGTATCAACTCTCTTCAGAAAAAGAAATGAATGTTTAATGTAAGCACACGGATTTGTTTTTTGGTCGTGGTTGGCAGAAGCACCAAAGTTGACCAGAGATCTTAGCGAAATGCATGCTATGCTCTACTCATGCGCAGCACGACATGGATTACAGATTACTTCTCGGCTTAGCTCAACATCTCAGCGCATCGCACGCACGATTTCCCGGCCTGAGCTCTCGTTGCCGGCTGTCTCGCCAAATCCTATATCTGTCTCACTCGATCGGTGCTAGGTTCATAGATTTAATTGGACTTGATCTATTTAATATAGAATTTGCAGGTCTGCAATTAAATCTAGCGATGATCGTTAGTTGAAAAGTTTATGTCGATATTATTAATCTGAAATCATGAATTCGGCATTCTTTAACATTAAATCAGAAGCTGTACACGCCTGAGTCAGCACTTGTTGAGCTGTTACAGCAAGACATTCCAAATTCTGGTTGGGCACTATCGGTTTCCCCTGTAGAGGCAGTACCAGAAACTGATGAGAATGAGTACAAGCAACCGGTGAGCATCTTGGATTGTCACTTGGACTAGATTAGTTCTTGTTGCAATGCAATGCAGTCATCAGGCACAGCTAGGTAGCTAGAGCAATAAGTCATGGCCAGCCAGCCCTGGAGAAAGACAAGAGCAAATGGGAGACAGAAGGATCAATCAAAGCATGGATGCTTGTGAAAGCAAGCAAGAGACTAGACAAGGTATGCTCTAAAGGAGAGGTGTGCTTGTTTGAGGAAGAATGCATAGCTAGTAGCCCTCCACACACAGAGTGATGATTCCTGATTTCACTTTGCTTCACATTTTTCAGTGCATGCAAAGCTTCCAAGTGATTCCTGCAGTCCCGCTAGAGCTAGACAACATTGTCATGAGCCCCAACAGAAGATGAGTGCCAGAAAAGGCGAAAGTGGAAGCTTCACGGATAATTTTCTCATCGAACAACTTTCAACTCTTTAGTCATCGAGTAACAGTCAATCCATTTAGTAAACATATGATGTTTTTCATATAAAATGTGCATTGTTCAGATTTGGTATTATTGCGAAGTTTGCAGGCTTGCAGCATTGATACTACAGCCCCCTTATGGACAGCTTTTTAGCTCTGAAAAACAAAAAAAATTGTTTAGAATGCAAAATTTATTATAAAAACCTATGTTAGATCCTATCGATAAAAAAGCTCCTGTTTAGAGACTTCTCGAACTTATTTGGATTTCTACTTTACCTAACATTAAAAACTTATCTCAGATAATACTATTATCAATTAAACATTAAACAAAATAAATTCATGGCTAATACAATATTTTTACCATGCTATATATAAAATAAGCTTAGATTTAAGATGGCGTTTAGAACAGGACAGCAAGCTTCTCAAGTTTTTTGGACAGCAGTTTATTATGACTATTAAACTTAAACTGGCTTATAAATCAAGCAAAACCATTTAGAAGTGGAGCCTAAACCAGCTGAAAGTCTGAAACCCAACAGACAACTGAATCTCGTAACAGTACTCAGCAATTCAGTACCATTCAGATTGTAGGCCAAGGAAAAAACGATGCTTGTATTTCAGAATGAAAAGGACACAGTTAAGAAGAAGCATCAAGTCATTTGCAACAGAAGAAAACGGATCTACTTATCAGGGTACAAAACAGTACACCAGAACGGATCTGAATGTACCACGTGACAGCCAACCAGGCATTTCAGAAGACAGAAAAGAACAGAAAAAAGGACGAGCTGTTCTTGACGCATCAGAAGAAGATGGACGAGAAGACGGCAGAAGCCGCCGCCGCCGCGACGCTGTAGCGGAGCCCCGCCTGAACATGGAAGCCACCGCCGGTGTGGTTGGCAGCCACCGGAGTACTAGTGGCGCTTGACGACGGAGTAGTAGCTGAAGAAGAAATGGCAGAAACGGATATTCAGTACAGTACTAGTCGCTATACTGGCACTGAAGCATAGATAGATAAATACAAAGGGTTAGGCTCCATTTTGGACAGTTCCAGCTCTAAAATTTGTTAGAGATTGTCAAATTTAGCTTTAAGAAATCGTGGCTTTGAAGTTATAGGTGGATTCAAGGTATTTAGCTAAGTCACATAGTTTTTATTTTAGACTTAAAAAAGTTTAATGCTATATTTTATCATATAAAATGTACATTTAACATGAATTATAGATCTGGAGCTATATCAAACAGATCAAATCTTTAGTTTGATTTAAAGCCTTACCAAAATTTGTTGATGCTAAAGTTTGAGCAAGTTTTGGGGCTACAAAAATTTTGGTAGGACAGAGTTACAAGAAGTAGAGTTTAGTGTAGTGCCAACAAGAAACAAATGTGTGGGTAATGCTAAAATTTTGGTAGCCAAAAATTGTAATGAGGTGTTTGCTTTGCTACTTACTGAAATTTTGGTAAGGCGAATTTTGGTAGCCCTAACTGGCAATCGCCATTAACACAATGGAGGAAGAGTTATGCTGAGAGAATTCTTCTAAAAAACAGAGGATTTAGGGGGGAAACTCACTCTTGGAGGCGTTGGCGAAGAGAGCGTAGTCCGGCGAGCTTGGAGTCAGGTGCAGCAGGTCTAGCAGTGGAGGACAGCATCAAACATATTACACTTTGCAGGAGATATGAATCAATCGTGTCAAACTATGATAAATTGATAACAACATGGTCATCTAGAACAGATTAGTCCTGATCATGAGTACCCCTGACCAAGTAAAGATCAGACAGAAATGAAACAAGCATGGCAACCTGATTCACTCTAACAGTTTGATATTAAAATTAGAACAACTTTACGGTGCATTCTAGGGTTAGTAGAAATAATCATAACCATTGATCTCCTCCTATTCAAGAGTTAAAATAATTTCTACTATTATCTTGATTTATAATAGAATTTAGAAATGGTAAAATCATCCAAAAATGGTTGATACGGAGATGGCAACCGGCTGACGAAAAATATATACGTAAATTCTCTAATATCAAATATACATAAAATATGATCAATTAAAATACTAATTTACCTTTTAAAATTAATGGCTAAAATTAATTTTACTGTAAGTATAATATTGTGAGTAGACTGCACGGTAACAAAAACAAAACTCTGAAATTGGGGGCAGTAGAATATGGACTGATTCATGTTAATCGAGACAAGACCAGACGCAGCACGGCCTAGGCCCAAACACGCACGCCCTGGCCTGCTTGGAAACACTTCTGTGTTTCTTTTGCAGCAAGTGCTTGTGTTGATGTTGGATCTTGAGTTCTAAATTCTGATTCCATCATGCAGACAAAACCATAAGCTACCCCATTTTCCCATTTAGAGATGGATCCTTAATTGCTCGATTTCTGATGTCTGACACTCGAGTTTCTTTGAGAAATCTGACAAATTCTTTGTAACAGGTGATTTGCTTGACGATTCAACTGTTTGTCTCACTCCATAAACACAGGACATAGGCTGGTAACTTAACTAATCTGTCTAGAAATAGATAAGCCGATCAATTCTGAAAAAGTAACACTTTGTGCCTAGTGCTAGTGTTGCAAGCTGAATAATACTGATCAATAAGTAAGGTTGCGTTTGGTTAAAGAGCGGGATGAAATTGTTCCATCAGTCATATGATTTGCTTGAAGATTCAAGTATTCAACTGTTTGTCTCACTCCATAAACATAGGGCATAGGCTGGTAACTCAACTAATTTGTCTAGAAATAGGTAAGCCAATCAATTCTGAAAAAGAAACACTTTGTGCCTAGTGCTAGCGTTGCAAGCTGAATAATACTGATCAGTAGGTAAGGTTGTATTTGGTTAAAGGGCGGGATGAAATTGTTCCATCAGTGATATGATGGCTCTATTCCTATTTTTAAGGATAACATTCCAATTTTCAAGAATGTTATAGCTTCATCTCACTTTAGGATCATAGTTTCACTGTCATCCTTATATCTCAAATCCTAAATTCATAGTTTTATTCTGTTAATTCTATGGAATAAGTTTGTCCATTATCCAGGAAAATATTCTCTTATGAGAATCACTCGGTACCACTTGATCTATCAGACCACCACAACCAAACACAACTAAAAGGAGGAGTAGAAATTTGAGGGGTTGTGTGGGTGGCTCACTGATGCAGAGGGTGACGTTGGCGTTGGGGAGCTTGCAGGCGGCGGGCATGGCGAGGAGGCGGTCGAAGCGGAGGCCGAGCGACTGCACCTCGTTGCGGCCGCTGTGCACCTGCTGGATGATGTAGCAGAGGCACTCCGGCCTCGCCTTTTGCGTCGCCGACGTGTCGCCGCAGCA
>KE372801.1:1040905-1051862 GCA_000418225.1 Zizania latifolia | reverse complement strand
TTTTGGTTCGTCCAGAAAATCGAATACCGGGGCTGGCCCGGAACTTCTGGTCCTACCAGAACTTCCGGATGCTCTAGAACCCAGAACTTCCGGCTACAGCTGGAACTTCCAGTTTCCCCAGAATTTTCTTGGGCACAATTCCATCAAAAACAAGCCTACCAATCTTATGAAGACCACTACCTTCAAGAAGAAGAAGAAGAATAAAGCTGTGTTAAATTGCTTCACATTCGGTGAGCTAGGACATTTCTCCAAGTATTGTCCAGATCGTGCAGACCACAAGGGGCAAAGGGCTAATCATGGATCGAGTAGATCTAATTATGTCAACATAGTGACCATGGGCAACACTAAGGATAGGTACGGTAATCCACCTACTATTCTTTCAGTCTTTCAAACTACCAGTTGGTGGTTTGATATGGGTGCTAATATTCACGTGTGTGCTGATATCTCTATGTTCTTTTGTTACCAGGTCGTCCAAGATTCTTCTGTCCTAACGAGAAATGGGTCACATGCTTCCGTTCATGGTGTTGGCTGATATCTCTAAAGTTTACTTCGAGAAAGGTCGTGTAGTTGAAGAATATGTAGCATGTCCCTCCTCTCAACAAAAATCTTGTAAGCGGTTCTATTCTATGTAAGGACGGGTTTAAGGTAGTTTTACAGTACAATAAATTAGTCATATCAAAATATGGACATTTCATCGGAAAAGGTTATGATTGCAAAGGCCTATTCCACTTTTCCATTTTAGAGTTTAGTAACAAGTCAGTGAACCATATTAGTGGCAATGTAAAGTATGATGCGAGTGTTTAGAATTCACGTTTATGTCACATTAATTTTGGCTTGATGTCTCAACTTTCTAGCATATGTTTACTTCTGAATTTCACCATTGCCAAAGGTTCTAAGTTCCATTGTTGTGTGCAATCGAAGCAACTTCAAAAGCTTCATAAGGCTGCTGAGGAGAGAAACTTGGCACCTCTAGAACTCATACATTTTGATCTTTGTGAGATGAATTGTGTGTCGACAAAGGGTGAAAAGAGATACTTCATGACATTAATTGATGACGCATCTAGATTTTGTTATGTTTATCTATTACAGACTAAGAATGAGGCATTAGACTACTTTAAAATCTATAAGACTGAAGTTGAAAATTAATTAGAGAGAAAGATAAAACGTCTAAGGTCAGATGATGGTGGTGAATACTTTTCCAAAATCTTTGATAAATTCTATGAGGGACATGGTATTATTCACGAGAGGACATCTCTCTATTCGCCTGAATCAAACTGTTAGGGAATGGGGCAGGCTACGCTAGCTAAAAACAAAACTTTTTCTACCCTGTTCAACCTAGGAACCATGCAAGTAATGGGATCATGGATCGTTACCTCTAACGCGAGACGCGCTAGGGCAGCGGAAGAGGAGTTGGGAAAGCGCATCCTCGATCAACTCCGCCCAGCTCCGTTCGATCCTCGGTGATGAAGATAATACAGCCTTACGATCCTCACGTTGAGATGATCAGCGCCGCAATTGCAGCGGCGCCTCTACGGTATCCACACGTACAAGGACAGGATAACCTTACACCGATATATTAGTACCGCGCACGAGGTTAGGGGAGATGCGGCCACAGCAGGTGAGGCCAGGGGAGATGTGGTGGCTAGGGTTAGGGTAGGGGCAATGGCAACAACCAACATCAGCCTTTTTGTCCTAGCCCCTCCTCTCTTTATATAGTGACCTCTCATGGGCCTTTAATCAGTATTAAAGCTGAATAGATCTAATCTGTTAGTCTAGTCTAGAAGTTCTGGTCTAGGCCTGAAACTTCCAAAAATAACATTCTGTATCGAATTTATTTTGACCTGGAAGTTCCAGTTCCCCCCAGAAGTTCCGGTTCATCTAGAATTCACCTTTCAGGCAGGCCCAGAACTTTCGGTCCAACCGGAACTTCCGGTTCCTCCAAAAATTAAAACTGGGGCTAGCCAGAACTTCCGGTCGCATCGGAACTTCCGGTTGCTCCAGAACCCAGAACTTTCGGTTGCTCTAGAACCCAGAACTTCTGGCCTCAAGCCAGAACTTCTGGTTCACCCAGAATTCTCTTGGGCATATTTCCATCAATCTCCCACTTGCACAAGAACCAATTCTTGCAAGCCTTAAATCCTATCCCCTTATGCATGTAATCCGATAGGTTCATATGTAAATAGCCGTCACCCAAAAACCTTTTCCGGATCGCTAGTCAATAGCGGTACGTAGCAGTACATACTGACCCCCGAATGCATACAAAAGAACATCTCAACTAAACCTTGATATACTCACGCACCAATCCCTTTACCACATGACATTAGTCAAGTTCAAGGCCAGATTCGTGCCATCCTTGTGAAACCTCAACATTTCACTCGATCAAGTAGTGGATTAATCATGATTAACTCTTTAATCATAGTGGCATGGCCATGCACTTTCCTAATCTAACTATCTCGAGGGGCCCAGAGACGTCTCTCCCGTTATTTAGGAGGGATAAATTCCATCTTGATCGCTCACATCCCAAGACATGTTTCATAACATACCCGAAAGCAACCTTTACAACTCTCCAGTTACGGAATAGCGTTTGAAAGCCCCTAAGTGTGTTACTACACATTCTGGAATCAATGACGGTCTCAGGTCAAAGGATTCTACAGGTATACCATTTGAGATGACAACTGATGGCACATCAAGAATAACAATTCCAGCAGTATTTCAAGGTGGGTCTATCCAACATCATGTTCTCTAACATGTGTCCACATCACTGATTTGATATCTTCATATCTATGATCCATAAAACATGATCATCAATCAGTCAAATGTGCTAATCTATAAATCATCACTGTCCCACATGATGATATGAGATTAGGAATCATTTAGAATAACATCGAAAAAAATAAAGAGTTTCACAAACAAGTCATATACTTGCTGATCAATGTAAAAGACAATTATTTAAGGAACAAGATATCCAATTATCTAAAATACGTCAGCATAGACAAGACTCCTTCTCTCACATACACTAGACTCTATCACACAAGTATCTAAAACCCATAGAGCTCAAGTGCGTCTCATGCTTAGGCTATGAGAGAGGTTTCATCAACGGATCGACAATGTGCTTTGACTTTTGGTGATGTGCACTTGATGTGATTAGTGTCTCGATCTTCCGATAGGTTTGATTGAGGCGACGAGTGGACGTTCATGTTTTAAGGCTTTCGATCAGCGATCGTAACCTTGCAATCACTACACCCACACGTCTAGTCATTATCAACCACGCTTTCACGTAGTCGACCTCACCACGATGGTTTTGATCTTGCAAACAATCGAGGAACTTTGCAAGAACAAGGTAAACGCAATCTGGATTGCTGATATTAATATAAAGAACTCAAAGTTTGGGGTTCTGCAAACCGATCTACGGTGAAACTGTAATGACAGAATAATCTAAGCAAAACCCAAGTCTAACAATGACGGCGGCTAACTATTTATAGGGTTTCAAAAAGTGAGATACTATCTATATTGTGGGCCGTATCCTAGTAGGACTTAAAAATAAACCCTAAACCTAAGACTGACTCGAATAACCTATTAGGACTCCAACTCGAATTGCTCTGAAGTCCAACTCCTGACTAGTTTGGTAGTCTGACTCCTGACTGGTCTAGTAGTCGGACTCGGTGATTTCCTGATCGTCACGGTCGGTGGCCTGAACATGCCATCTCCCGAGTGCCTGGTCAGTAGTCTTGATCTCCTCTTGTCCACTCGGCTATCCGATCCACTGTCTCTTTTCCGATGTTCCTAAGTATAATACAACCATAACCCAAACTTAGTAGTATTCGATTCATAGAAGGACTCATTTGAGTAACAAGGAACAAATTCACCTGACAATTTAATTGACAAACTCGAGCACGAGTCATCGGTCCTTGGTAATCAAGTATGGTTGTATCCTTAGCAGTGATGTAATCAAGTATGGTTATATCCTTAGCAGTGATGTCCTCATCATCCTCCCCTTCTTGATTTGGAGTCATCCTCGACTTAACGTCAATCTCTTCGCGCAGGTAGAGTTTCAAGTCGGCGACATTAAAAATATTGCTCACACCATAGTCTACAGGCAATTCAATCTTGTATGCATTATCATTTATCTTTGCAAGCACTTTAAAAGGACCAGTAGCACGAGGCATTAATTTTGATTTACGCAAATTAGGAAACTTATCCTTTTGTAAATGTAACCATACCAAATCACTTGGTTCAAAAATAACTTCTTTTCTACCTTTATTACCAGCAATTTGATACTTTGCATTCATACGTTCTATACGTTCTTTAGTTGTTTGATGTAATTTAAGTACTAATTCAGCACGTGTTTTAGCATCAAAATTCATTTTCTCAGAAGATGGTAAAGGCAATAAATCAATAGGAGCATGAGGGTTAAAATCATATACCACCTGGAATGGACTCATCTTTGTGGTAGAGTGTAGTGATCGATTGTAAGCGAACTCTACATGAGGTAGACACTCTCCCACATCTTTAAATTAATTTTCAAAACAATTCTTAACATTGTTGACAATGTACGGTTCACTACTTCAGTTTGACCATCAGTCTGGGGATGACATGTGGTAGAAAATAGTAGTTTCGTCCCCAATTTCTGCCGTAATGTCCTCTAGAAGTGACTTAGAAACTTCGTATCATGATCAGAAACAATTATATGTGACACACCATGAAGACGAATGACTTCCCTAAAAAACAAATCAGCAACTATTGTAGCATCGTCGCTCTTATGACAAGGAATAAAATGAGCCATCTTTGAGAATCTATCCACTATAACAAATACACTATCTCTTCCCTTCTTAGTCCGAGGTAATCCTAAAATAAAATCTATAGAAATATCTTCCCAAGAAACACTAGGAACAGATAGGGGCATGTAAAGGCTGTGTGGATTGAGGCGGGACTTAGCATTATTGCAGGTGTTGCATCGAGCAACATAACGCTCAACATCTCGTCTTATTTTTGCCCAAAAGAAATGAGTGGCCAGCACATCTTCTGTCTTTTTCACTCCAAAATGTTCTATTAATCCCCCTCCATGCGCCTCCTGTAAAAACAAAAGACGAACATAGCTTGTTGGAACACACAATTTGTTAGTGCGATATAATAATCCATTGGTCAGAATGTATTTATTCCATGTCCTTCCTTCTCGACAATGTGCAAAAGCTTCTTTAAAATCAAGATCAGTAGCATATAGATCTTTTATCGTCTCCAATCCAAAAATTTTATAATCAAGCTGCGACAACATGGTATAACGTCTGGATAAAGCATCAGCAATTACATTATCTTTACCCTTCTTATGCTTAATGATGTATGGAAATGATTCAATAAATTCTACCTATTTAACATGTCGTTTATTCAGATTCGCTTGACTTCTAATATGTTTTAATGATTCATGATCGGAATATATAATAAACTCCTTCGGCCATAGGTAATGTTGCCATGTTTCTAATGTTCGAACTAAAGCATACAACTCTTTATCATAAGTAGAATAGTTCAAACTAGCTCCTGACAACTTCTCACTAAAATAGGCAATCGGCTTACCTTCTTGTATCAACACTCCTCCAATTCCAATTCCACTTGCATCACACTCGAGTTCAAAAACCTTACCGAAGTTAGGAAGTTGGAGCAGTGATGCATGAGTCAACTTCTCTTTCAGCAGATTGAAAGCGTCTTCATGTGTTTTTCCCATTGGAAAGGAACGCCTTTCTTTGTGAGCTCATTCATGGGTGTGGCAATCGTGCTAAAATCCTTCACAAACCATCGGTAAAATCAAGCTAATCCTAGAAAACTCTGCACTTGTATAACCTTTTTAGGAGTCGGCCAACTCTTGATTGCTTCTATCTTGGTCTCATCAACTTCAACACCCTGTGGGGTCACAATATAACCAAGAAAAGAAACTCGATCGGTACAAAACGTGCACTTCTCGAGGTTACCAAACAAACGTGCTTCTCTTAAAGCAATAAAAACAACACGTAAATGTTCCTTGTGTTCACCTAGAGACTTGCTATAAATCAGTATGTCATCAAAGTATACTACCATAAATCGTCCAATAAAATTGCGTAAAACTTCATTCATTACTTGCATAAATGTACTAAGTGCATTAGTTAAACCGAAAGGCATTACTAACCACTCGTACCAGCCAAATTTAGTTTTAAACACAGTCTTCCATTCGTCACCCAATTTTATTCTTATTTGGTGGTAGCCACTACGCAAGTCCACTTTGGAAAACACAACAGAGCCACTTAATTCATCAAGCTTGTCATCTAATCGAGGAATAGGGTGGCGATACCAAATTGTTATGTTATTGATGGCTCTACAGTCAACACACATGCGCCATGATCCATCCTTCTTAGGTACCAAAATAACTGGAACAACACAAGGACTAAACTCTCACGTACGTACCCTTTGTCGAGCAGGCTTGCACTTGGCGCTGAATCTCCTTAGTCTCTTTAGGGTTGATCCTGTACGGTGCATGGTTTGGTAACGTTGCTCCTGAAATCAAATCAATCTGATGCTCAATTCCACTCACGGGTGACAATCCCGGGGGTACGTCGGTGGAAAACACATCAGAAAACTCATGTAAAAGTTTAGCAACAATAGGAGGTAAAGATGTCATCAATTCGTCAAGTGTAAAGAAAACCTCTTTGCAAATCAAAGCATAACAAACAGGTTCATGGTTAATTAATTCAGAAATTTCAGATCTAGTAGCTAGCATGGAAGCACCTTTCAATTGGACGATGTCTTTCGTCAGATGTGACTCAATCTTCTCCTTTTTAGATAGAATAACATCTTTAGCTACTTGTTGATTTTTAGATTTCGATTCACTCAATTTTCTTGCTTGTTCAGCTCGTGCTACATCATCTTTTAAAATTTCAGCAGGGGTCATTGGTATCAATTCTATCTTCTTACCATTGTAGGTGAAAGTATATGTGTTAGTTCTCCCATGGTGCAAAATATCTTTATCATATTCTCAAGGCCTACCCAAAAGTAATAAACATGCTTGCATAGACACAGCATCAAAACTTGCACTGTCATGGTAATTCCCTACTAAAAATTGTATTCTTATAGTTTTACTTACCTTTAACTTACCGCAAGAATTGAACCACTGGATGGAGTAAGGATGTGGGTGCGGTTGTGTGGGCAAGTTAAGTTTCTCAACCAGATCAGAGCTAGCAAGGTTGCTACAACTCTCGCTATCAATGACAATATGACACGCTCTTTCTTTAACGACGAATCTTGATTGAAAAAGGTTGTGGCGTTGGTTCTGCTCAGCCTTCTCTATCTGAGCACTCAGAACTCGTTGGGCAACAATGCTTAAATATTTGCTCATGTTGGCGGCGCTTATTTGCTCCAATTCATGATCGCTGGGTGGGTCTTCTTTCTCTTCATTACCTGCATGGTTAGTGGCAAGTACTAGTTTATCTTTATTTTCACTTGCACTAGTGTAATCACCATTTTCTGTAGCAATCAGCACCCGCTGGTTAGGGCAATCTTGTTGCACATGCCCTGATCCTTTGCATTTGAAACATTGAATATCCCTTGTTCGTCCCATAAAAGCAATTGATGATGAACTTTTCATAGGTGTCAGCACTTGAACTGACTTACTTACCTCAGTTACTTGTTTGGTTAACGACCGTGCAGCCGAACGTGTCCTATCAACAGAGGGGGCAGCAAACCAAAACACGGTGCTCGGCGAAGTCTTGGTGTATCACATGGAAGGCCTCGATGTAGTCGTGTTCCTAAAATTGTTCTTTGACATCTGCTGTCTTCCTTGCAGTTCTTTCTTAGCCAACATGGTAAGATGAAACAATCTATTAATGAAATTATATTCTTTATAATCAACTATGTCCTGAATTTCTCGTCTCAAACCCCCATAAAAACGAGATATTTTATCCTCGTTATCTTCTGCTACCTCACAACGCAACATGCCTATCTGTAGCTCCTGGTAATATTCGTCGACAGACTTATTACCTTGGTCTAAGCGTTGTAATTTTTTTCTCAAATCTTGTTTGTATGATGGAGGAACAAATCTGCCGCGCATAGCTCATTTTAACCTATCCCATGTATCAGGTTCTCAGCCAGATTTTACCAATTCGTTCCACTAGATAATAGTAAAATCCTTGAATTCGCTAGTTGCTTGCCTAACCCGATGTATTTTTGGAACTAGATGGGAATTAAATTTTTGTTCTACTGTCATTTCCCAATCCAAGTATATTTTGGGGTTATACTTACCAGCAAAGGAAGTTATAGTAAATTTGACTTTGGCAAACGGATCATCATTACCTTGTCCCTGTGGTTGATTGTCATGGTGATCATTACCTCCCGGTCCTCGACGATTATGTTGACATCGTCGTCGTAAGCGCTCTTCACGGGCTGTGGTGCATGCGTCACTGTGCTCGGTGTCCTCTTCGTCATCTTCACCCTCAGACACCGGAGCTGGAGGCCGTTGATTTATCGTCAAATTTTGAACACTGGTGGTGAGAGTAGCAATACTCCCAACAATGGCATCCAACTTCTCTTCAAGCCTTTGGAGCTCCTCTTTTAAAGCACAATCCTTGAAATCACTCACCTCACCTGACATTGTCAGGAGAAGATAGAAAACAACACAGAAGTATGATCCCTATCGACTACAATTCTTGTGGAATGGTGGGAAACTCTCTTGCTCCCTCCCTCTAAGCGTTTTACCAAGCTCTTACAAAATTCTTACTAATTGAAGCTGGTGGTACGACTGTTGGTGAAGTTTTTGGTCACACGCGTGGCCTGAGAGATCTGCTTAACTCTAGTGCAGGTCCTAAATTTGCGGTTCGTGGCGTGCCAATCAGTTTGATCCTGCAACTGATAAGATAAACAAAAAATATAAGCAGTAACGCCTATCGGCTATCGAGCCGACGGTCTTAACGTACACCAAGACATTAAATGAATTGCAATAATGACATAGTACAAATGACGTGACATGTCATGAAGAACAGATTTACCGTGTAACCTATCAGGATAAAGTTATCGGCCTAAACCATCCGACCCGTAAAATCAACTAGTATCGGAACCGATATCGAGACATAAAAGCAGGATGTAATAACGCTAGGCCGATATGGACTGCCCGATTCTGACGCCGATGCCGATAAAACACAGAGAGATAACCTATCGGCTTATACTCTGATAGAATCTAGCTGCAGTATACCTGATTGGTATCCGCATTACTCTTCACTATGGCCGCAAGATTGGACCGAACCAAGACAGTCGCAAAGCCATAATAAATCATAAAACTAAAACAAATCAGGACATATTTCATCCAGATGAACGATACGTGATATAAATCAAATACATAAACTAAGATATCTAACTCAATTGATGAAGCCTCAGATTAATACATTTGATCTAAACCACGCATCTGATACATCATGATTGATACATAAACTAAGATGTCGGAACTAACCGATGAAGCCTTAGATCTATTAATCAATACATGTTTGGCGGAACTTACCTCTCGTCAGAGATCGGAGCGATGCAGCCCCGCGAGAGAGCAAGAACTCGTCGGTGGCAAGTTTTGGCGATGCGCCGAGAGTTTGTTTTATTGATTGATTTGATCATCTAAACTAAGCCTAAACGTTACATATTTATAGTCCAGATGTACTATATGGATACGACTGTAACTGATTTATCTTTATCTCCGTAACAAGATCTATCTTCCCTTTATATTGGCTTCTTCATATCCTTATCCGATCACACGTGCGTATTGCAGTTCGGCTTCATTGACCGTGCTTTGACCGGACTTGTTGATTTCCCTCAATTGTGCCGAAACTGCATCGGGCCTGGGCCTTACCAAATTTTGCCGTTAACACATGCCTCCCAATTTCGGAGTGTCAGTGACGCTTCGAAATTACAACTTCGTCAGGCTAAATGTCAAATCACGGGCAAATCTGCAGAAAAACCTTTCGTATTCCAGTACCCTTCAACCCATTCTCCGAAGCACTGCGCCTCTTATAAATATCGATCTGTCACCTCCTTCTCTTCCATGACCCCACTTCTTTTCTTTTCCGGCCATGAAGAATTGTGATGAGTGTCGCCTGGCTCGATGCATCTACGTTTACGTGGAAACGTCGAACCAGGCTTCATTCCACACAAATCTTAAGATGGCAAATCCTAGCGCCTCGTAGTCCCAACAAAATCTCCGTCTTCTGTTAAATCATGGGTCCCACCAAATCTGCGGAATTTTCTCAACCCGATTTTCAAGGCGCAAAACTTGTCCTATAAGGATCACCCGGCGGCTCTTCATCTTCTTCTCCGCTTCCTGCTGGAGGGACTGGTACCTTAGGATATCGGCCGCCAACCGCACCTTCTGGGACGAGACCGATATCGGGCACTGCATCGGCCTTTCTCTTGCTGAACCTTACAAAATTGAACCGATGTTAGCCGTCGCTTGTTACTTTTGCTTGTGCATAGTAAGGCGATGAATTCAACAACTTGATCCCCATGCTGACTGCAAACTGCTGAAACTCCTCCGATACGAAGATTGATCCTTGGTCGGTCATAATTGTTTGTGGAACCCCGAAGCGATATATGATATGCTCTTTTATGAACTCTATTGCATCGGTTGAAGTAACTTTATTTAGAGGAACGGCCTCTACCCATTTGGTAAAGTAATCTGTAGCTGCCAGAATGAACTTGTGTCCCTTGCTTGATGCTGGGTAGATTTGGCCGATCATGTCGATGCCCCAACCTCTGAAGGGCCACGATTTGATTATCGGGTTCATTGCCGATGCTGGAGCTCTCTGGATGGTCCTGAACTTCTAGCAATCCTGGCATCCTTTATAATACTTTATGCAATCCTCTAACATAGTCGGCCAAAAGTAACCTGCCCTCCGTAGTAACCATTTCATCTTCTGAGCCGACTGGTGTGTGCTGCATATACCATCATGAACCTCGCACATGA
>KE372801.1:964336-985135 GCA_000418225.1 Zizania latifolia | reverse complement strand
GAGCTCCAAAGCGCTCGGGCCATGACTCAGGCCACCACCGCTCAAATTGTTGACAAGGCGCCACTTGCGAGGTCACGGTCTCTGGGTCATAACTCCTCTCCCCGGCCGTCCCGGCGACCGACACGCTCACGTACAAGTGAGCGTCGAGGGAGCTCCTACTCAGGAGATGCCCGAGAATTCATCAACCAAGCGCGTGATGCGCACAACGTCATTTCTCGCCGCCGTGGTGAACGCGAGCGCAGCGAGCTCCATCGTCGAGATGGATACGACCGGAGTTACGGCACACCGGGGGTTAGCCGGCCTGACACCGACATATCACGCCATGACGGCTTTCCAGCCTTCTCCGAGCGTCTTCGTCGGGTGGTATGGCCGCGAAACTTCCGCCCGACGAGAGTTGTGCCATACGATGGAAAAACCGACCCCTCCCAATGGTTGTGGCTATATTACACAGCCATTCGTGTAGCTAGAGGGGACCAAGATGTCATGGCTAACTACCTCCCCTTCATGCTGTCCTCGGCCGCCATCAGTTGGTTGGCCGGGCTCCTGGAGAACTCCATTAACTTCTGGGGGAGTTATGTGATGTTTTCATCGTCAACTATCAAGGAACCTAGAAAAGGCCGGCCTCACGGCACGACCTGCGCCAGATACGTCAAAAAGATGGTTTGTCCCTCAGGGACTATATCCGTCGCTTCTCCGAGCACCGAAACACCATCGCCAGCATCTCCGACGCAGACGTCATGTCCATCTTTGAAGATGGTCTATGAAAGCCATCGAAGTTATTTCGCCATCTGGTCATGAACGAGATGACTGATCCTGACGACATGATCACCGTCGCCGAGCAGTTCACCAACGTCGAAGACGCTGAACGGGAGCAGATGCACCCGAGCACTCAAGAGTACAGCAAGGACAAGAAGGAAAAGAAGGATCGTCGTCGCTCACCCCGACGTGATGACTGTGACAAGCCCGTGTCCGCTTCTCGGCGCGAGAACAAGAAGAGAAAAGGCAAGGAAGTCATGATCGCCGAGAAAAACTCAAGACCCCAGGGTCAAAAGAACTCAGCATTGCAGGAGGTATTAGATAAACCCTGTATTATTCATCCTAACAGCAACCACGCTACCCGTCGGTGTTATTAGTTGCAGAATCAGATGGTGAAAGAGGCAGAAGAAAATCTCTGGCAAGACAAGTGTCGTCGGGATGACAAGAAGAAATCCAAAGATGATGATAAAGACGCCGAGGCATCTCCGACGGAAAATGATTTTCAGGAGCCCGCTCGGACGGTTTCCATGATATTCGGTGGAGATATAGCCGCCGAGTCCAAACACCAGCAGAAATTTTTGGCTCACCATGTCAACGCCATCAGCACCGTGGCGACCGAACGCCTACGGTGGTCGAAGATCTCTATCACCTTCAGCCGAGATGACCAGTGGACGGACGTCCCCAAGCCAGGATGATTCCCACTAGTCGTCGACCCAGTCATCCTTATGGTACGCCTTAAGAGGGTGCTGATCGACGACGGCAGCGGGCTCGACATCCTGTTTAAAAGGACACTTGCTGCACTCGGCATCGGTGAGTCCGCACTCTAGAAGACAGACACCCCTTTCTACGGGATTGTCCTAGGGGAAAGCTTCCATTCCACTCGGCACGCTCACCTTGTCGGTGACGTTCGGCACTCGGGACAACTATAGGACCAAGCACATCAAGTTCTACGTTGCCGACTTCGAAACTGCCTATCACGCCGTGCTTGGGCGACCGTCCCTCGCTAAATTTATGGCGGTACCCCATTATGCTTATCTGGTCCTCAAAATTTCAAGACCGGATGGGGCATTTTCAATAAAGGGGATGTTGCCACCTCGCACGCATGCGAGCGAGATAGCCTCGTATTGGGTGAAGCCACGGACATTTCTGTTCGAATGGAGGAGACTGTTCAAGCGGCGAAGACGACGCCGACCATAAGCATGGAGATCCCAACCGCTACGCCATCGACATCAAGCTTGACGCCCTCGCCGGTTGAGTACAAAAGTATTCAGCTGTCGAACGTCGACCCTTCCAAGACGGCGTTGATCGAGACAGCACTTGATCCTAAATAGGAAAGCACGATCGTCAGCTTCCTCCGTTCCAACATCAACATATTCGCCTGGCAACCTTCCGACATGCCAGGAGTATCGCGGGAGCTGATCAAGCACGAACTCCATGTCTTCCCGACCGCCAAGCCGATCAAGCAGAAGATGCGCCAATTCGCCCAGGAGCGTAAAGAGACCATCAAAGAAGAAGTTACCCGCCTGTTAGCGGCTGGATTCATAAAAGAGATGTATCATCCCGACTGGGTAGCCAACTCAGTTCTTGTAAAAAAGAAGAATGGAAAATGGAGAATGTGCATTGACTATACTGATCTCAACAAAAGATGCCCTAAAGATCCTTTCCCGCTGTCGCGCATTGACCAAGTGGTTGACTCAACGGCCGGCAGCTCCCTTCTCTGCTTCCTAGATTGCTATTCGGGCTACCATCAGATCAGCCTAAAGGAAGAAGATCAAGAGAAGACATCATTCATCACCCCATTCGGTGCATATTGCTACACATCAATGTCTTTTGGGCATAAGAATACGGGGGCTACATACCAGCGTGCTATTCAGCGCTGCCTTGCTGATCAGATTGGCCGCAATGTAGAAGCCTACATGGATAATGTCGTCGTCAAATCTAGAAGACTAGAAGATTTAATTCCCGACCTCCAAGAAACTGTGGACAACCTCTGTAAATTTCGGTGGAGGCTCAACCTGGACAAATGTGTATTCGGGGTGCCGACTAGAAAACTGCTCGGATTTATTGTCAGTAGTCGGGGAATTGAAGCTAATCTAGAGAAGATCTCTGCAATTCTGAACATGGCTAAGCCCAGCAGCGTCAAGCACATTCAGCGCCTTACAGGCTGCATGACATCACTCGGACGATTCATCTCCCGACTTGACGAGCGCGGGATGCCTTTCTTCATGTTGCTGAAAAAGAAGGTGATTTCATATGGACGCTGGAGGCCAACCAGGCATTCGTCGACCTCAAGAAGTTTCTTTTTTCTCCGCCAGTCCTAGTCGCGCCAACCTCTAGCGAGACACTGCTCCTCTACATCGCCGCCACGACCCACGTGGTCAGCACCGCCATGGTCGTCGAGCGCTTGGAGGAAGGATACGCCTATCCAGTTCAAATGCCGGTATATTTTATATCTAAGGTACTCGGACCATCCAAAGTCCGGTACCCTCAGGTTCAGAAGCTTATGTATGCCGTCCTCGTCACCACCCGAAAGCTCAAGCATTACTTTCAGGCTCATTCGGTGGAAGTTTTCACTGAGTTTTCACTTGGCGACATTCTTTAGAACAGGGACGCGACTGGTCGGATTGTGAAGTGGGCCATCGAGTTGGGTGAATATACCCTCGATTTTAAGTCCCGTATGGCCATCAAGTCTCAAGCTCTCGCCGACTTCGTTGCCGAGTGGACCGAGATCCAACTCCTGCCGACGGCCGAATTCCAAGAGCACTAAACCATATATTTTGATGGCTCGCTCAGCATTGATGGAGCAGGAGCGAGAATTCTACTTATATCCCCTCAAGGTAAAAAGTTAAAATATGATCTTCAGCTATTATTCATGGCGTCTAATAATACAGCCGAGTATAAAGCGCTTCTCAATGGTCTGCGAATCGTCATTTCCCTCGAGGTTCAAAGGTTAATGGTATATGGAGATTCCAAGTTGGTTATCAGTCAAGTCAACAAACATTGGTCATGCACCAATGAAAATATGGACGCTTATTGCAAAGAGATCCGCAAGCTAGAAGACAAGTTTAGTGGCCTCGAGTTTCATCATGTCCCAAGAGACGAGAACTCGGCTGCTGATTTCTTGGACAAGCTAGGCTCATCAAGATCCTCTATGCCAAGCGGTGTTTTTCTTCAAGAGCTTTTGAAACCATCGATCCAAACTGATGAAGCTGAACCTTCGGAAACCGAGAAAGCTCCATCTATCTTGGTCATTACCAATAATGAAGAAGACTGACGACAACATATTATTGATTTTATCCTTACTACCAAAGCTCCCGAAGATAAAGATGCAGCAATTCGTCTTTTCAGAAGGAGCAAACGGTATGTTATGGTGGAGTCGGAGTTATACAAAAGAGCTGCTTCAACCCGAGTGCTCATGAAGTGTATCAGCCAACTAGAAGAGTCAGAAATCCTAAAAGAGATACACTCGGGTATTTATGAGAACCATGTTGGTGCTCAGACCTTGGTGGTGACTTCCTCAGCCACCTTGATCTTCTTTTAGTGGTGCTCATGAAGTTGAAGAAATTTGACTTTTAAAAAGTCAAACGACTTATTTCACAAAACAAATAAAATATATAATAATATAAACCGATTTTAAAATTATTGTCATGTGATCCATGAACCGGTTTTGTAAACCCTATATGGCTATATCATTGCAAATTCTCAGTTGAGACGAGCCGGACTCGTTTATGATCCGCCGGGCCGACCGCCCAGAAGAGCGGCGCGCAGAGAGTGAGGCGGCAGGCTGCCATAACTCCGGCCGCATCCTCCGCTCTCGCCGTGACGGCCTCGTGCCCGCGCGCGCTGTTAATGGAAACGGCGCGCCCTTTCCTTCTCCACTTCCTCCCTTCTTCCCATCACGTCTCCTCCTCCTCCTCTCCCTCAGCTTCCCGGCGCCGACGCTCTCCCCCTTCCCCTACAGATAGATAGCCTCCTCCTCCTTCTTCTTGGTGCCGTGCGTGTTCTTCTGTCGATTTTGCGTGCTAGCTGTCACCTGTCACTGCGTGGCCATGGCGAGGTGCGGGGGCTTGGAGGTGGAGACGCTGGAAGACGACGACGAGTACGCCAAGTTGGTCAGGAGGATGAATCCGCCCAGGTACCAACGCTCCCCATGTTTTGTCGGTTTATTTTTGTTCGTTTGTTCATGCTCGTGTCTCCGGATGCTTGCCCTCATGCTTGGATTGGTGAGCAGAAACTTTTCTATCTTCAATGTTGTTCTTTTTTCCTGCAATCCCAAGTAGCAAGATCGATGGATTAATCTTTTTTTTGGATTCTTGGCGTATTATATATTATCCTTCTCCAATATTGATATATAATTAATGGCTGCGTCAGTTTTGCCTGAAATTTCGCGCTTAAATCTCTCTCGCAATGTTCATGGAATCCATTGCCATGAATCAGGAACAAATCCAGAAACTGGATTTAAACAGGTCCAGAAACTAGATTTAAACAGATCCAGAAACTGGATGCTTTTGTCCACTAGCTACTGTGTTCTCCTTGCAGTTTATGAACCTCAGTTGCAGTAACACAGATCTCTCCTGCACTTCACTCCATGATTAAATCTCTCATCACACAAGTAAAATTCCATTCTTTTTTTATCTTTTCCCACCGGTATGGACTGGCCGTGTTGATCTTTATTCTTCTGCCATATTGCCACCACCGTCGTGTTGTCCAAAGCGGAGGCGTCCTTCATTGATTCCCCCTCTTCTTTTGACATAGAAAAGAGTCTATCTGGAATCTATGATTCTTATGCTGCAACCTAGTGATAAAAGAGACTTTACAATCCAACTGTCCCTCTAATCAGCTTCCAAATAGGCTCTTTGCCAATAATCTATTCCAAATTAGCTTGATCTAGTATCAATGAGTTGTTGCTGGCGACCACTGTGTGGGCCTGTTTGGGGAGCTTCATATTTCGGAAAGTAGCTGGTGATTATCTAGCGTGTATATGGAGATTTTTCCGGTTCCTGAATTCTATTTTATTTTTAGATTTTATAGTTATTTATTTTAGATTTTATAGCTATTTAGTTTTATAATCTAAAATTAGGAGCTTCAGCTAGAAGTAGTAACTGTCAGAAGCTCCCAAACAGGTCCTGACTCGTGTGCCGTGTGCGTCTCTGTCAGCTCAGTGGTCGTCGCTATTTTAGTGTGGGGCTTAATTATGTGGATATTTCACCTAAACCAAACATATTATAGTTTATCATAGTTTTAATCTTTCTCTCAATTATGTGGATAAATCTTCTGGGCAACATCCTGCATAAGAAAGGCAGAGCCTCTGAATTGCACAAACATTGATAAGACAAATTGAGAGAAAGATCTATCCTGACAAAGAGAAGGCGAAAAACATTATGGATTGCAACCTGCAAGACTCTCTCTACTAGTCTGCTTTTCATGTTCTTGAACTGAGACCATCAGCAATGTAATCCTATAATTTAACATGCATTTTACGGTTTTTAAGAAGGTACTGTATGTATGAAAATGACTTTATAATTTTTTATACCGCGCAATATCTTTTTTGAGACCGTGAGAAATCTCATAATACAAACTATTGCTTACTGTGTAGTGGTTTTTTTTGCAGGGTGGTGATAGACAATGACTCGTGCGATAATGCAACTGTCATCCGGGTGAGATTGTGCTTCCCTTCCAGATTGGACCATACCAATTAAATATCTAACTAACCTCTCTACTTTGTACTAGCAGAGTTATTGCTCATTGACAAAGCTTGGAATTTCTTTCTTGCCCAGGTTGACAGGGTCAAGAAACATGGCATTTTACTGGAAGCTGTTCAAGTCCTTGTCGACCTGAACCTCGTCATCACCAAGGCCTACATTTCTTCAGACGGCAACTGGTTCATGGATGGTAATGATAATTAATTGGCCTCTTAAACATGTTGTCTAATCTCATTTTCTCGTTGGAAAATCATGTAGGGTTCATTGAGTTCCTTGACAGTAAGGTTGCTTGGTTTGTGGCAATGAATTTTCTTCTCCCTTTTCTTACTTGGCTCATGTCATGTTCAGTTTTCAATGTGACCGATCAGGACGGGAACAAGGTGAAGAGCAAGGAGGTCACTGACTGCATTAAGAAAGTATTAATTGCGTGTTTAATTACTAGTAATTGCTTTTGTTTGCTAAGCTGAGCTACTTGGCGAGGTACCTTACCTTGGTTGTGTCCTACACCTCACACCTGCAGTGTCTAGAGTCAGAAGACTATGACCTTTTGCCGCCGGCGAGCGGCGCCTCGCCGTCAGAGGAGACCACCTGTATTGAGCTGACCGGCACCGATCGGCCGGGTCTCCTCTCTGAGGTGTGTGCTGTGCTAGCTTCGCTCAGCTGCAACATCGTGAAGGCCGAGGTGTGGACACACGACAAGCGCGCCGCCGCCGTGATTGATATCACTGACGAGGCCAGCGGGCTCCCCATCCGCGACGCCGGAAGGCTGTCCCAGCTGCAGGAGCTTCTCTGCAACGTCATGCAGGGGGACAGCAACTGCGATGGCGAGGGCACCACCAAGAAGGGCAGCACGGCTGTGTCTCTAGGCGCCGCGAACGCCGAGAGGCGCCTGCATAGGCTCATGCTCGACGACGGCGAAGAGCGGAGCGGCTGTGCAGGGAAGCCGAAGGCCAAGGTCGTGGTGATGGACTGCATGGAGCGACACTACACGGTGGTGATCCTGCGGTGCAGGGACCGGCCGCGTCTGCTGTTCGACACGCTGTGCGCGCTCACCGATCTGCACTACGTCATCTTCCACGGCACCGTCGACGCCGAGGGCGGCAGCAGCAAGGAAGCATACCAAGTATGCCGCCATTGCCTCAACCGACCACACAACCGTACTCACATCGCTCGCTCACCACCTCCCGATGGCTGTGGTTGCAGGAGTACTACGTCCGGCACGTCGACGGTCACCCGGTGCGCTCCGACGCCGAGCGGCTCCGCCTCGTCCGGGGCCTCGAGGCCGCCGTCGAGCGGCGCGCTTCCGACGTGCGTGCCACCACGCCCATCCCTGACAACATCGCCATTGTCACCCACTGGGAAAGTAGTGTTCATGTTTGCAAATCTTGCAGGGGCTGGAGCTGGAGGTGAAGACGGAGGACAGGGCGGGGCTCCTGTCGGAGATCACGCGCGTGTTCCGGGAGAACAGCCTGTCGATCATCCGGGCGGTGATCACGACCAAGGACGGCGAGGCCGACGACACCTTCTACGTCTCTGACGCCTACGGCAACCCCGTCGACGCCAAGGCCATGGAGTCGCTCAGCAAGCAGCTCGGCCACGCCGTGCTGCGGGTCAAGAGCAACAGCCTCGCCGCCATCAAGAGCGCTGAGGACGGCGGCGGCGGCGGGGCCAGCAGTGGCGGCGCGGCGTCCATCCTTGGCAACCTGCTCAAGGGCTCGTTCCAGGGGTTCAGGGTCATCAGATCCTACTCCTGAAAAGCTACTGTTTTCTCAGTCTCGACACGACCATGTTCATAATAATCTCACCTAGATTAGGGAATAATGAAGAATGGGGCGCTGTAAATAGTCTCGAGGATACCTGAAAAAAACGCCATTGGCCTTCAGCATCATACAGATAGGTTGACACGCATTGTACATATAATCGTTTAGACTGATGTTGGCCGAACATTTGTGCTGCGAGGAAGATCATTTTCAAACTTTACTAAGAGCTCCAAAATACATTGGCCTCCAATATCCCAATAAAATTCTCTTGTAAAAGCATCTTCAATATCAATAGATATCTAAAAATTCATTTCTAATAACATCGTGTAGAGAGTTTCTCAATAAAATTCGCTTTCTAAATCTCTTTAATCCTAACGAGCGCTGCTTCCTACTATAAGTATGGAAGATATAAAAAGATTATTAGGAAGAGTTGTTACAGAGATGTTTTAGATATAAAATCTTTAAAAATAGTTATAGAGAGTAACATTAAGCATTACTAGTATTGTACCCGTGCTACGCACCGATGAAAATAAAAAAACAATTATATTATTAGTTAGGAGCTGAATTTTTTAGAACTTTAATTTAGTAGTTAGAAATATTGTAGCAGCATCAAAGAACAATTACATGTGCAAATCAAACTGTCATATCCTCAAAAAATCAAATAAAGGCACAAGAAAAATATTTGCTTGCAGTCCAAGCCATCAGGCTGCATGATTTGGCATCGACCCTCTGGATGCTATCTATACTACCCTTAGACAGCCATTCGAAGTTCCTCCAGCGAAACTAATGATCGAGATAGTTTTGGGAGTAGGACTGCTGAGCAGGAAGAATAGATGTGTTCTACTTGGGTCGGATCTCCTCTTTTATAGAGTACGCTGTGAAAATCGGAAACTTACTTAGATAGAAAGAAAACACCTTCCGATCATGATGCTCACATTAAATGGAAATAGATCAAACCAAAAAAAAATTCACAATATAAGGAAAGTCATTAGAAAAAAATATATTAACTCACTAAGAAAAGTTCTTTACATGAAAGGTCTTTAATCGAAAAGATATACATCCACTAAGGAAAGTCATTTAAATGAAAAGTTATTATACAGAAAGATATTCATCCATTAAGAAAGTTATTTAAATATAAAGTTATTATACGGAAAGAGATAAAAATATAAAATCAGTTGCGGGTGGGCGGGGCCGGAAACCGCGTGCGCGGTTGCTGAGGAGAGGGACAGATTAGAATGAACGGTTAAGATTTAATACAATCAAACGAAAGGCTAAGATTGAATAGATAAGTGTCTATGGTGGACACTTAACTTCGTTAATTATATAGTAGGGTAGATTTGGAGATGCTCTAATATAAGTTAGGGATATGGTCTTTTGGAGAGGTGTTTTCACTCTTAATCCCTATATTAGGCTATTAGGAGTAATATTAGAGCTCTGCTTTAGATCATTATAGATGCTCTAAGCAACTAAAAAAATTCAGCTACTCAAGATTGAATTTTTTAAAATAATATTTTTTTTATTCGAAATTACATTCCTGGTATACGATCTCAAAAAATTACAAAAATAGCCCTCTATCGACACATGAAGTGTCGACAGAGCTTCTGTCGGCAGTCAACACCTCCGTCGGCACTTCATCTGCCGATAGAGGCATTGACCGGGCTCTGTCAACAAATAGACTGCCGACAGAGAAATAGTGCCCGCGCCTGCCCGTGTGCCCGCCGCGCCACGCCTGCCTGCGCCAGCTCGCGCGCGGCACCTCGCCTCCCACGCCTGTCTGCCCAGCCACACGTGCCAGCCGCCTCGTGCCGCGTGCCCGTTCACCGCCCTACCTGCTCGCCTGCCTGCCAACTGCACACCGCGCCCCGTGCTCGCTCGCTTAACCTCCCGCGCCACGCACCACGTGGCCTCTATCGGTACTTCATCTGTCGACAGAGGCCACGTGGCGTGACAGTACCTTTGTCGGCAGATGAAGTGCCGACAGAGGGCTATTTGTGATTATTTGAGATGGCATAACAGGAATGCAATTTCAAAAAAAAATATTATTAAGGAAAAATCCTCAAGATTATCCTCTTTCTTCTTCAATGTTTTCTTTAATCGGCCTAGTCAGAGCAAGAAGAGATCCATTGCTGAGATGGGCTTGGCCTGCACAACAAGTTCACGGGCCTTTGCAACATCACTGTGTTTTCTCAGATTTTCTCCTAGCTTCATAGCTTGAGATGAACTCCTCTCCAAAAAAAACATAAGATGAACTTCACATGTTGCCCAAAAACAAAAACAAAAACAAAAACAAGATGAATTTCACGTGCAAGTTGCAGTGCACCATGACAAACAGGGAAAAAATTGAGTGGATACGGTATTCACAGGGAGAGCTGTGTATACTGTATCCAGATGCACGACACGTGTCACAAAACCTCATCCGACGGCGCGGCGCACAACGGCTCTCTCTAAGCGCTCGCGCGTGCGGGTTTAGAGCTGTCGGCTCTAGTTGCCATACGGAGCGTCGGTGGATCGGCTCAGTTTCCATCCTCTCCCTACTCGCGTTTCCATCAGCACCAGCCTCTCCGGGAATAAGAACAGCGCGCTCCGCCGAACCGCCGGGCCGCCGCGCCGCCGGAACAGATCAAACGATCAATTCTGGGAAGTGCTTCCCTTAACCTAGCAGATTATGCATCAGCAGCCGAAGAGAACATTCAGATAATTCTCCCATTGTCTGTGCCCTATGGTGCACCTGAGTCTGCTCCCTCGCTGCATGTGAGTTTGTAGTGTGAACAATAAGCTCCAGTTAACAACTGTTGAAGAAGGCGTATGGAGAAGAGGGAGGTGATGATATTGACTATGACCGACGACTGCTAACCTCTTTTGATGGTTCTGTTTCAGAGGTACATTTTTACAATAGATTATTAGCATATTATGTTTATAAATCAATATGCAATTAAATAATTTCTTTGAATATGGATTGTTTCTAAAACATAGAACTAGCTTTGAATGCTGTGATATGTGTTCTTAACTATACATCCTGCAATTTGCAGGGATCAAGGGGTGAAGATGGGTCAGTTAATGGTATGATTTCTGAGTTTGGCGATGACAATTTTGCTGTTGAGAATTGGAAATTGAAAGAGATAGTCAGCCGTGATGGCCATATGAAGATTTCTTCCCAGGTTTTCTTTGCATCAATAGACCAGAGAAGTGAACGAGCTGCTGGGGAGTGGGGAGAGCGCTTGCACGGCACTTGTGGCTGTTATTCCAGGTGGCGCGGCGGCCAGGCGGCACTGCAGCGCGGTGGCCAGGCGCCCAGGCGGCGCTGCTATCTGGCGGTGCGGCGCACACTAAGGTCTCCTCCCCACGGCCGAACGCCTCGCCGGGGTTCTCGCCTCGCGGCTGCGCGAGTGCGCGACCAGCTCTCACGGCGGCAGGAGAGATGGAAAGTGGAGCCGATCCGCCGACGCTCCATATGGAAACTAGAGCCGATAGCTCTGAAGCCGCACGCCCGAGCGCTTAGATGGAGCCGGTGTGCGCCGCACCATCGGATAAGGTTTTGTGACACGTGTCGCGTATCTAGATACAGTATGCACAGCTCTCTCTGTGAATACCGTATCCATCCAATTTTTTTTCCGACAAATAGAGCTTCACCATGCACACTGCATATCGTAGCACTCTTATTTTTTTACCATTTAAATTTTATTTCATAAATATTTTTTAATATGTAAACAATTAATAGATTCTAGTTAACCAAACGATATCATCAAATCAGCTTATCTGCAAACTAGAAATAATAAGATTATTAAAAATATCTAACTTATTTATCTATACTATTAATATGTATAAGATTTTTTTGTAAGGAACCTATGCTTAAGCCACTAAAGTTTTGTACTCCCTTCGTCCCATAATATAATAATTTAATATTAAATTTGATATTTTATAGTACAACGAATCTAGACAGTAATACCGTTTACTACTGTACAAATTCGTTATATTATAAAATGTTAAATCATATATTAGATTGCTATATTATAGAACAAAGATTGAAGTGAGTAGAATAACAAGCGGTAACTTTATCTAAGGGAAAAAAATAGTCGCTTGGTCTCGTCAATCCCAAAACGGCCGGCCTCACTTCGGCGCCACCTCGCCGGCGTCAAGCAGAAACCGCCGCCGTCTCGCTCCTCATTTTCCTCCGCCGCCGGAGCCGGAGGTGGAGTAGAGCGGGGCAGTGAATGAACCCACACCGCAGGGGCCCCACCCGCTCTCTCCGGGGGGCTGACACGTGGGCCCACGCCTGCTAGCATCGGTCGTTTTCCCGGTGGACTTGTACCACCAAACCCGCAACCGCCGTGAGCCCATTAATCACTCCCCCCCGGATTTTCCGATTTTTTATACCGAGTCCCCCCCAACCCAATCAGATGTAATGGAATTCCTTAATTATTGCCGAATTATTATGGAATCCTATGGGTTCTTTGCTTCCAAGCCCTTTAGAAATTCCATTTTGCTAACTGAGCACATGATCTGATTGGCTAGTACTTAGCCTACTTCCAAAAATATAAGACATATATCTATTTAAAAAATAATTTTGAAAAAAATTATAACTTATAATTAAACTAAAAGCATTCATTTTTATGTTACATACTTGATATAAATTAATGACCACGCAAAAAACTTATACGTCTTATATTTTTGAACTATTAAATTATTAGGTATGAAACTATGTTGGCATACTTTTTTAATGATATTTGCAAGCCAGAAAGTCAGCTGCATTTTGCTTTCTTTACAGATCATGGTAAGATCGAAAATCCACGTAAGCATGGTTATCTCGGTTCTAAGGACTCTTTCATGCTAGATCACATGAAGCAAATAATACAACCATGCGCTTACCTTTTCGTCAAAACACGAATCACCAAGTAATTTGTGAACTTGAGACATGCTCAGTAAACTGAGAACTGCAGCTAGACTGAAAAGTGGCATTTGATATGTCACTCTTTATATCTACACTCTATAATTTAGTACGTCTGATTCCTCGTATAAGTCGTTTTAGATATGCTCAACTTTTTTCTAAATATAAAATATTATAAAACTTTTAGTTGTTTTTTCTTACATGTTTGCCCTTGTGAAATAAATGTTATCCCTATTATAAATAAATCATATTTTTCAATGCAGAATAAATAAGGCCAACAAAATTATTTAAGTTAATTTATTAATTGTTGTGCACAAATCCAAAAAGATCAATATATGAATTCAGAGAGAGAGTATTATCCTATCCTATATATGATTCACTTAGACAGTCTCACGTGTCATTGGCACATAGTGACATTAAAATCAAATAGACAATCTAAAAGTATCAAATTCGCTGATCGAAGACAACTAAAGGAGAAAAGGCGACTGCTTGTGATATGTGCACATAAGGAAATTTACCATGGAATGGAACATAACCAAACTCCTTTCAAACACATAAATTTTATAGGATTTTTACAGAAATTAAAATAAATCCTCCAAAATTTATTTTAAAAATACCCCATTGCAACTTTGCAAGCATGAGATGGAATATATGGTATTGTGGTGATATCCAGATTTCTCAGGTACCCAGGTGCAAATTTGGCAGACCAAGTCCAAAATACGGCAACAGCACAGGACACCAACGCCACAGTATAACTCGCTCCCCCACCCCACAGGACGGCAGCCACCGCCACTCGCAGCGCCAATCCGCGCCGCTGCCAGCGAACTGCTCGCCTCCCTCCCTCCCGCCGCCCCGCGCGCGCCGGTGTCCCGCTCCCCCCTGTTCCCATCTCCGGTGGAACGGTCGCTTCCGCTCTCCGGTACCCCCTCCTCCCTCCCTTCACCCCTCCCATTCGCTCGCCGCGGCAGCGTTAGCAGATCGCATCTGGCTTGCTCCCGGGGCGGCCCCGCTTCGCATGTGACGTGATGTGATCTCTTCCCCCTTTCTCCGTGGCGGAATTTTCGGGGAGATTTTTTTGGGCGGGGATTTATGGGGTTGGATGAGATCTCGCCGGACTTGGCTAATGCGTATAGCTGAAACGGTGCCGTAGGTGTGTGAGCGCGCACAGCGTGGGGATTGCTGTGAATTGTGGTGTTCGTGGCGCGGATGGGGTGGGCGGACTTGGAGGAGATCTGGATCTGCCCGCTCGGTGCGTCCTAGGTTCCTAGGTCGTGGATGGAATTGGGATACTGATTCGGAGGTGGATGTCGGTGGAATATGGTGTTCCTACGACTTCGTGCTGCTTCGGTCGTTGAGTTGACTGTCGCAAGTTGCTGACCCGGTTCATTGCGAATTCTAGTTCGCTGGTACTTCTCTCGGATGCTTCGGCTATTTTTCTTGTTATTTTATTTTAGTGAGTTGTAATGAGTGTTGGGTGGTGAGTAGGTACGCTATTAAATGATTCCTCAGCAGAAATGTGCAATCAAATGCTTTATCTGCTCTTGAGTGTGCCTATTTGTGCCTGTTTTGTTGTTGTGGTACACAGCAATCAATGGATTGCAGCTATATGCCTAGCGGATTAGATTAAGGAGAGCTCAATAACTCCCACATTGTGGTGGTTTTAGTTCCTTAGTTTCATGTGAGCGGCTTGATGACTGACTATCTGATGAAAGTTAATCTAGTGTAAATATCTAAGTTGTAGATTCTGTTGCTCTAGGCATTTACACCATTGTTGCTATTTTGTTTTTTTATGGTGTGGTTGGCTACAGCTGGATCATGTGTTATGGAAGGTGCTCTCATATTCAGCAGAGATGCTTCACTGTTTTTGTTTGTACCTTTTAGGAGGGGCTCAGATTTGTTTATGATGTTCTTATCTTCTTTTCTGCCAATCCTCTACACAGGTGTCAATATGTCAGACAGTGCGTTGAAAGATCTGAATGTAGCTCAATCAGCAGAGCTTGAGAAAAACATGGATAATTCTGTGAAGTCTTGCATCACTAAACCTGTGCCGATGGGCAACAGATGCGTTAAAAAGGAAGAAAATTCTCCACCTATATGTCCTGATGCTGTTACAAATGGTTGTGAAGCTGGAAATGTAGATGTCGAGTACACAGACTCTGAGAATCTGACAGATCTCCTGGATGCTGATGCAAGCCTTAGTGTATGCCACTAACTGTTTATATTGATGATTTTCTGTGTGCTTAATATTTTTCAGATTTTCCATCCCTAACATTTCAGATTTTTCTTTTGTTTGATAGACTTTAGTTGCAAGGCTGGATTCAAAAGACTGGGTTATGACATGTGAAGCTCTTAATAATGTTCGTCAGTTGGCAATATATCACAAGGAAAGATTGCAGGAACATCTGTAAGTTGCTTAGTGCTTACCTTGTATATTCAATCCAATGTGCACAGTTTTTACTTTTGACAGATATCAAGTCTTTTAATAGCATTATCACCATTTATCCATGCCTGATGCTATAAAATTATTTCAACATTGCTTCTGTTAATTGTTGAATTTAAAATACAGGGAATCTCTAGTTCCTCTTATTGTGAAATCTGTCAAGAATCCAAGGAGTGCTGTCTGTAAAACTGCACTGATGACCTGTGCTGACATCTTCAAGGCATATGGTGACCTATTGGTTGACTCAATCGATCCACTGGTGTGTTTTGCAGTTCTCAAACTTCTATTCACAATCTCACTATTTCGTCCTGCACTAACTATGCAATCTCTCAAAACATCTTTCTCTGCCAAATTTGTTCTCAGCTAGTTCAGCTATTTCTAAAAGCTTCACAAGATAAGCGCTTTGTCTGTGAAGCTGCTGAGGCAGCTCTTATATCAATGACAAGCTGGATCGCCCCTTCTGCATTGTTGCCGAAAATGCAGCCCTACCTTAAGAACAGGAATCCACGAATCCGAGCAAAAGCATCAGTGTGTTTCAGCAAGAGTGTACCGCACTTTGTAAGTAAAAGTCATACTGGAAAAATTTATTCTAAGTTCACAGGTTTTTTGGGGCCTCAACTATCTAATTATCTCCCAATGAACCTGAGAGCAGTCAAATATAAACAATATAGGTTACAGTTACCTTTTTCTCGTGCTATAAGTACCTAGTGCATAGAGTCTATATCCAATTTCTTTTCTACTTATAGCCTCATTAACTTAGTTAGAGATTTACATCTGATTTTTTCGAGAACATTTTTGTGTAGTTGGATATGCAAATGCAACTTTTTAGCTTTCTGTATCATAAGATTGAGTAGAGCTTGCTCAAACATTGAGTTCGTGCATGTGGTCGAGATTTTATATGTTGAGAATATTAAGATGTCAAATTTTGTTTAGCTGTAGACTGTAGTCTTTACATTCAAAGAGCTTCACTCCCTAACCCACATTCCCAGCCATTTTCAATAGGGTGACAGCTATCGGAGATTGTTTGATTTTTGTGTAGTGTGGATCTGCATGCTCTAGTCATGTTGAACATAACATCACTTTAAGTTGTTTACAGAAATGACTTGTGTTATTTCCAGGGTGTGGAGGGAATTAAGGAGTATGGATTGGATAAGCTCGTACAGATTGCTGCAACTCAGCTTAGTGACCAGCTTCCTGAATCGAGGGAGGCTGCTCGCAAGCTGGCATTGGAGCTACAAGTATTCTATGAGAAGTTCCAAGCATCAAGTTCTGGTGAAGTTGACGGCACGCCTGATGTCCAATCAGATGCCGAATCGTGGGAGGCTTTCTGCCAATCAAAGCTCTCCCCATTGAGCGCACAAGCAATCCTTCGTGTCACCACAACGACAAAAGAGGGTGTAGCTGTTGGTGTCACCTCTACTCCAAAAGAAGGTGTTACCGTTGGTTGCTAGCATCAGGAGGTAGTAGATGCAATGAGATTGTGCTTCTCCATCCAATTCATCTTTTTCTGTACATGGTTATGGTTGCCTCCGTCGTTACATCCAATCCAGGATTTGTTGAACATTGGCTCAAGAGTTCAGGTGTGACCTGCGGTGTTAATATTGGTGCGAGACATATCAGTTATAGTTGCCGTATGATCTTTTTGTTCCCCTACCTGGTGTTGATTGGTCAGGCGAATGTAGAATTTCTTCCACTATTCAATATTACTATACAGCCTTTTCCCCCTCTTGTGGTGTCGTGTTTGATTGCTCGCATTGCAGTTCTTGGTTCAATTTGTGTACCTCGCTATTGCATATTTCTGATGTAGCTTACAGTGTCCCAAATGGCAACTCCTGCTTAGGACATCTGTTTAGGGAGCTTTTGGCCTTATTAAATGGTCTAGCCGTAGAATATAAAAATGAATCTAAAAGAGGAGAAACACCAGCCTATTCTCTATTCTCATTAGCTAATTATGCGGTTTTATTGATGATGCCGTGGATCTATTTGTGCAGTCTAAAGATGTAAGATGTATGTGACATTTTTCATACTGGTTTGTATCAGTAAGAGAAATAGCTAGCCAGTCCAAATATTGCTGAATTTTATGATGCTTGGTCACTGAACATATATGTACACCGATCAGTTCACAGTCACAATAACGCCAACCAGAAAGATCGTGCATGCTTGCGTCGCAAACCCATTCTGTGCACACAAAAACTAGACAAGATCAACTCCTAGCTAGCTGCTGGACAATCGACCAACGTTGAGCCCATCGGCCGGCGATCACCGGCGGGCTTGCTGGAGCCGCTACCATCAGGCACGGCCGGTTGCACTGGGCGCTCATCCAACGATGATGAGCCCATCAGCCGGCGATCATCGGCAGCCCTGCCGGAGCCGCCACCATCAGGTGCGCCGGGTGCAGCTGCAGCCTGACGAGGCCGCCGCACTTAACCATCCTCTCCTCGGCCATCTCCCGCTCCATCCTCTCTAGGACGGCGACGAACTCGCCGGCGTCGCAGGGGAGCTCCAGCGGGCCGTCCGCCACGTACCCGTACTCCTCCTCGGCCTCCTCCAGCAGCGCCCTGAACAGCGGGTGGTTCACGCACTCTGTCCTCACCACAAACCTCTCCCTCCCCGCTCCGCCGCCGACGTACACCGCGAAGCTCCCCTCCGGCGGCTCCGGCCGGCCCCTGTGCTTGGACAGGCACCTGTCCAGTGTCTTCATCAGCAATCCCTGCCTGTTCCTGACACCTCTCTCCATCAACATGTCCAAGAAAAGCTTATGTACTTACAGGATTGGATTAGCTACCACTTAGCAGCAGTGAAGGTTGCTACTTGCTAGCATCAAGAAGCTGATTAAGTGTGTGTTGTTGTGGTATTATCCATAAGTGACATCAAATCAGAGGAGAAATATTTTGAGATGTTCAGTCAAGTTTGGGGAGGTCGGCAAGACTACCGGGCCTAACGAGGGCTGCACGCCTGCACCATATATATGCTGCACTATGTGGGTCTTCTTGCCTTTTTTATTTTTAATTCTTTGGTGATTGCATGCGACAATTTGAAGGAAGATTATGTATTTATATTAGGTGTAGATGATGAGAGATCCTCTGGTTTTCATAGCCATCATTAGATATTTGATAGCTAGGTGATTATGCATCTGGTTTGGGTTTTTGACTAGTTTCTCTATTAGAAAGCTCAACAAAGTTGAATAAGTATCAAATGAAACTAATTTTCTAACAACAATTGTATGTTATCGGTACAAAGTAAAAGTTATTCATCCCTAAATTTTATAACTTTAAGGTTTACGCTACTCGATCCGTTTGTTAGTTTGCAACGACTTATTATATTAGCTATTAATTGAGCTATTAAATCACTATTTTCTATTGTTAAGCTTGATAGAATCGCTTTATCACGGATCTACAGCTACTCTAATCAAACAACTTCATAGATTTTTCACAGCTCATAATATTTTATTAAATCTACAGTTCAACCGAATACACACTAATTGTTTGTATTGTCCTCATGTTACGCAGGGGAGTTGCTTTTGACAGAGTAGTTTTGACATGCCCATCTTGGCACCATGTTTGGTGAAACCACAGCATGTTTCAAGGGTAGGATGGTAATTTCATGTCACGGCCGCGACCTTGTGTGCTTGACCTTCACACGGGTTCAAAGTTTTAGTATGCAACTGACAAAACTGAAAGCTACTGGGCATTAGCTATTGCTAAACCAGAGGTTTTACTAGGGCATGAGTCCATGGCCTCATTTGTCAACCCTGCTAATCCAATGGCATGAGAGCAATGGCACATCCGTAACAAGATTCCAACCATGACTTGTTTTACTCGTAGTATGGTTTATCAGAATCTGCTTTTCAGTTTCGTCAGCTTGCGTTGCATCGACATCTTCTGCCCCAGGGTTTTAGCTCCTGGATCTGTGAATGTCTTCAATACTGCAAGATTAATTTAGGGTTACTGCCTTGATTTGTGATGCTCTAGTGACACCTAAACCGACAACACACCACTTTGTCATGGTTTTATGGTGTGCACACTCAAGTCTGAAGAGGAGAAGGAGGATTTGGAGGTGGAGTAAAAGATGGCGCACAAGACATTTGTTTGGATTAGACAAGTAATTAAGTATAATTACTCACTGCGTCGTTTAGTGTGCAAGTCTACTCTACTTTTCATTATCCAGTGGTGCAGCTTGTGGCACGGTGAAAACTTCATCGCCCAAACCAGTGATTCTTACACCGGAAATGTGTGGTCTGCCTCTTACTTGCCAATCACTGTCTTTGTTTTCTTTTTATCTTGGACGGTTGGAAATGTATTAGTATATTTGTACAACTCAGACTCTAAGATTTATATTGAATATATATTTATATGATAAAATAAAATAGATTAAACTTTTATTTTTAGTCCTAAATAAAACCATATGACTCGTTCTCGATCGTTCACTATAACTTTAGATCCAAAATTTCATAAAGCTATGTTTGACTAGATTAAAAAATTCTTAAAGCTGCGGCTGTACCAAAATACCAAACAAACAGGCTTTCTCACAACACCAACTTCTTCTTAGGGGACCCGGCTGGAATGATGCAAATTTAATTTCCAGCGTGCTCACTTTGTAGTGTAATGGTGGATTGTGATAGCGATCTGTACAATTTTGTGCGAAGAACTCACCAGAAACAGATAGAGAGGAAAACCTCGAGCTTTCAGACGCTGGATCTCTGAACCTGCGGAACAACGGTAATTAACATCAGTGACGGCTGCTACTGCTCAGCTCAAATCAAATCACGTGGTAGTTTCGATTCTTCTCTCTTGTTCATCCTGTCATGTTATCTAAAAACTGGTTTCGCGAACAGCGTGATGCAACGAAGAATTTGCTGGAATCAGGTGAGGCATATTTTATAGTTTGGTTTTTTTACAAGCATGCCAGTTTTGTTAGATTAGTTTTTTTTTTGAAGTATTGGTTTTTCTGGGAGGTTACCCCGTCTGTACCCTAAAGGCTTGATTTTTAACATTTAAAATTTGTTCTGTAAAAAATTATTTTTAACTTTTTTCTATTCAATACATGCATAATTAATAAGTTATAGCTAACCAAATAACACTATACAATCAGATTAACTGAAAACTAAAGTTTAACGAAAATAATAAAGGATAACTCAGTACTTATAGAACAGAAAGAATTAGTTTATAAGGGGTGTACACAAGCTTGTCAATACCATTCTGAAGTCTATTCCGGTTTAGCTCTAGGAATGAAATGTTTCGGTACCGGTCAATACCG
>KE372801.1:920842-937032 GCA_000418225.1 Zizania latifolia | reverse complement strand
GCCCAATCACAAGAGGCTCCTCCTTAATATTCCTCGAGTACGAATAGAATGACAATCGGTTCCACTTGTACGAGTAATGCATACATATACTCGTATCATAAAAATATCCCATAACCAAATCTGATACTTGCGACGGGTAAAATACCATACCCATACCCGTTACCCATGGACGTCGTATACCCGCAGATATACCCGTTTACTCGTCAATCGAGAATTGGCATGGAGACTGCGACGGGGCGGCATGGGGACCACGACTAGGATGGTGCCCGGCGGCGTAAGGGCTGCCGCGGCGAGGCTATTGTGGGGATGGCGTCGACGCGGTAGTGCAAGGACGCTGTGGCAGTACGGGGGCCGGCGTCGGCGCAGGAGATGCCACGGGAGGGAGGGAAGGGGCCGCCGTGAGGGGAAGGAGAGGGGATGGGTGGCACGGGAGGAAGGAGAGAAGGAGGGGCAGTGCGCCAACGCTGGATCGGGGAGGGAGAGGGCGGCGACTAGAGAGTGGGGTTGGGGAGAGGGTGGTGGTTGGAAGGGGTGGGGTGGAGTGAAGGGGCTAGGGTTTAGATTTTGTTTATATATTAATGTTAAACGGGTAAACGAGTGAAACGGGTACAGGTAGTTAATATCTATACCTGTATCCGTTTATCTGTTGAGTATGGCTTTGACATATAACATACTTGTGGGTATAAAATTAGGAATAAATTCGATTCTAATAGAATTTTTATCATAAGTAAACGGATAATCGGATATAATTATTATCTCTAAGTACGACCATAACAAAACAAGCGACACATTGATGAGCTAAATATATACCCCCACTCAAGAGCTGAATCGATGGGGGCATGGGATGTGAGGCCACGAGATGGCGACGTGGAGGGAGCACAGCATGACCACATTGAATTCTCTGTTTCCATGCAGGGAAAAATGTAATCCGACAAGATGCGAGGACTTCTAGACTTAAACACATATATTAAAGAATGTATAAAAAGACTATAATATTTTTATTGAGATAAATAAGTATATATTCAGAAGTAGTTGAGTGAAGTAGTCAGTAATAAGATCCAATGGTAGTATTGATATTTTAGAGATAAAAGTGATATTTTATTAGCACTAGATTATTACACTTGAGACAAATTTTAAACACAAAAAGATATTATATTTTGGGATGAATAGAGTAGATGGTAAGATGGAGAGAGAGATTAATGTAGTATTTGGTTCGTTGTACGAGGAGAAATGGGATAAGATGGTTCTTGAATATAAAACGATATAGTTGTTTGGTTTGAGGGATAAGACAAAACCGAGTAGAACGGAACGATTTTAGTCTAAAAATATTCTGTATAGATGTTGAACTGCGTGATATGAGTTTTTTATTGAACCACGTGGTATCGAGTGAAATGACGACGTTGGGGTGGCTACGGTGTGGCCAGGAGCGATGGGCCGAGCGACTAGTGGCTAGACGCAGGAGCGCATAGCAGCTAGGTGGCCAACAGCCAGACGCAAGGGCAATCAGCACCTCTCATCCTCTCTCATTTTTAATCAAACATGAGATTAGATCATCGCATCCATTCTTATTTTTCCAACCAAACACACGATCGAATTATTTCATTCATCTAACTAAAAATCATTCCATCACATCCTCTAAAAATGGTACCACCCGTCCCATTCTTCTCCGTTCACTCGTTCAAACACTGTCTAAACGTTTAGACTTCTTGCTTGTTTTTTCGAGTTCTATTATTTTTACTGTGAGGGAGTATGTACTCTTTGCATTTCAATTGTATGCCTTATATTCAGAGGTACCAATTATCATATAGATTATTATTATTATTATTATTATTATTATTATTATATCTACTCAATTATTCGTCTCGGTTCAACTCCTAGGGTTAGTATATATTTAGCTCATCAATGTCCTGCTTGTCATAGTTATAACTTATAACGCTTTTGGGGAGGAGCCTCTTGTGATTGGGCCGGGCCCCTTCACGTAGGCTGGGCCGACTTCTGGGATCCATCGGTGTATTCTTAGCTTAGCTAGATTAAACATGGACCATGAACCATATAATCTAATTTTTTACACAGTTTTTAATATAGAATATTGACCATTAATTATTTTCACTAAATATCATCAATACATATTAAGATAACAATTAACTTTCAAATATTAATCTAACTATATATATAACATGCATAATATTAAATCTAAATATTTTGGTTTAATTATTAATAAAAAAGCATCGATGTTAACTTTTCTAAAATTACAAATTCTTTATATTTTAGAACGGAGATATGAGATACTATATGTTACTAAACTCATGATCAAGCAAAGATAAGGTATAAAATACCAGTTAATTAGCTAGTGATCAATACATTAAAAACCATCAAATTAAGTAATAATGCTCTGCCGCAATCTTCCATATATTGATTATGAGTTAAGTACAAGACCAGGTGGCCTTCATTGAGATTGCAACATATATAATAGAGCACACACACATGCGTACGCAGCAGCAGCAGTAGACCTAGTTGCTCGTGTCTTATTAAAAGATGCACTCACTCAAGCTGATCGAAGGTAAAACGTAAGTGATTAGCTAGCTAATGGCACACACACCACATTAACCCAATAATTAACCAACTAATTAAAGCTCGAGAATTCCCACACACCCATGTCACCGTCTTCAATTCGTCTGCATGCCTCGGCGAATAATTCTGTCGTCGTTCGCCGATGATCGGTTCGTTCTAAAATCTCACTCACACGACGGCGGTGATCTCGACCACCTCCGGCTTATTGTTGTTGAGCTGCTGGTGCTCCTTGTCGGCCGCGACGATGCCGTCGAGCTGCTCCGCCGCCACCACCTCGATCTTGTTCACGCCGAGGATCGGGATCGGGCTCACGGACAGGATGGTGAAGGCGTGGGTGCCGGCGGGGAGCTCGATCACCCTCTGCGTGGCGCCGGCGGCGGCGGTGATGGAGACCGGGGAGATGCTGTCGCTCGTCGTCGGCAACACGGCGGTGTTCTTGGGCTTCCGGTACCAGAAGTAGAGCGCCATCTGGACGCAGCTGAAGAAGAAGCCGCCCACGTTGGGGTACTGCATATATATATATGCGCCATTAATTAATATTTTCAGAAGCAGCATGCATATATGCTCGTGTGACAGATTAAAGATGAAAGCATGCATGGTCGCAAGCAACAATGGCGGTCTAGCTCACCATGACGTAGGGGTCCTTGGTGAAGAGGCCGTAGCAGAACCAGGCGACGGCGCTGAGCGTGAGGAAGAAGGAGAGGCCGATGGGCATGAACTCCACGCTCTTGGTCTTGATCACCTTGAACTGCATTAATATATAATAGTCAAGCTATATATCAACGATCGATCATGGCGGCCGGCAGCAGATCATATGCTCGATCAACGAGTTAGGCTTACGATGATGCTGAGGGGGGCGACGAAGACGGCCATGGCGAAGGCGAGGCAGACGCTGCCGAGGAACTTGACCTGGTGAGGCTTGGTGATGAAGTAGAGGGTGACGACGACGATGAGGGCGAAGGCGGCAACGTCGAGGATGAAGAAGTAGGCGAGGGTGCGCAGCCTGGCCTTCCTGGGCGCGTACACCAGGTAGACGACGACGTACACCATCTCCACCACGCACCCGAAGACGTTGATCGTCAGCAGCGGCTTCGAGTTCGTCTTCACCAGCGCGTAGAAGATCCACAGCACCGAGCTGAAGAGCGCCACCACGTATGGCACCGAGCTGAACCCTCCCGTCGACTTCTTCCTGTACACCTGCAGGAACGTCGGCCTGCGTCCATGCATGCATGCCACCATTAACCATCCGTCAGATCATTCTATTCGATGCATGCATCGATCACATTCACATATATTTCAGTTAATTTTCAGGTCGATCCACATGCATGCATGTTCAGAAACGAGATCAAAATCTCATCTTTTCTCAAGATTTTCGACAGGGACAAGCGATGAGATCGACTTACACTGGTGCAAGGAACACCAGGAACGAGATGATGTTTCCTGCAGCAGAAAAACAAGACAGAAACGAGACACACCGTTAGTCTGTCAGTCGAGTAATAATTAACAAATATTAATTCTTTCGGTTTCCGTTGTGTTAGGTTGGGAAAAAATAAGACTGGTCGACAGGTTAGGACGCCATAATTATTTCTGAGTACTATTATTATTAGTTACAGTGCCACCTAGCTTTCTGCTAGTGTCCATTGAACATTGATGATCTGCTTCATGCATGCTCTGTGTCTGTGGCGTGTCTTTTTTTTGTTTAGTGACGGCGAGGAAATGGTGCAGCTGCACGCCTCCCTCACTGCTCAACCAATCGCCAGTTCAAGAAGGGGAAGAAATTAAATTAGCAGCTAGCACACGTAGTAGCTAATCTGGGAGGTATAGTGCGTGCAGTGAGTGAGCATTCAGCTGGTAATATCAATTAATGTTTCAGGGGGATACATAGATATATGTGGGCTGTGGCCATGCATTATTCTCTAGCTACTAACTGCAAACTTTCTTGATTTCTTTCCAGGCCATGCAATGCGATGTGTTTATGTGTGCGTGTGTGGTCAGATTCAGAAACTCGGCTTGTGTTCTGGTGAAAAGTGAAGAGTGCTAGGTTTTCAGAAGTGCTTCCTGCTCATCCATGCATGATCTGCCTGCACTAGGGAAAAGGCAGATCTTTGGAGACAGAAAGATCAAGAAGAAGAAAATAAAACATGGGAAGATATACTGCCTGTTGCATTGTGTCTGCAACTGTGCATGCAAATTAAAACTAGTTCGGAGATAAAAACAGCAACCTCAATTTGATTAGAAAAGGAGATTAAATGCATGCATCATGTGATTTGTCCATGGATGATCGATCATGCCGTCGATGAGTGAGATCTCAGCAGGCAGCAGCATTATGCATTGTTGTTAATTGCTTTACCTGCAATACCGGAGAGGGCGGCAGCCGGGTGAGCCATGGACAAGAACCCTCCTGCCATTGCAAGTAAGTAAAGTGGTGAAGGTTAACTAGTACTAATTAAGGTGTTAATTGGTGAGAGCTAGTCAAGGTGAGGAAGAAGGAGTATGGAGCCTAGCTAGAAAGCCAGAATCCCTTTCCTAATTCCACCTCCTTGAGACACAAGAGAAGCTAGCTAGGGAGGAGTGCTAGTGCTACTACAACTGCATGTGTGCTTTGGCCTTGGCCCTGGACTAGGGTTTTATAGTTGGAGATGCCTCCACATTTAGTGCTCTACAGTGGGGGTGCTGCATATCTAACCTTCGCTTTCTTGGCCTTGATATTTCTTTTACTTTCATGGTTTTTTTCCCAACTAAATCTCTCAGTCTCTCTCTCTCTCTCCACTCAGAATGTACTGGCAGGTCTCAGAAGATAATACAACTGCACTGAGAATACTGCCGGCTGAAGAAAGGGGTTTGTCATGCCGCAGTGTTAACTGTTCGTTACTTCGTTAGATCTTAGGTTACTGACAGGAAGTATCACCTTTCCGGAAATTAGGAATTGAACTGAAAGAAGTTAATCCCAAAATAATTTTCACTATATATTATCAACAACTATTAAGATAAAAATATATAAAAGTATTTTTAAATATCAATATAGCTATATGACATATATAACACTAAACCTAAATAATTTTAGCTTAATTATTAGTCAAAAGTTAGAAATGGTAATTTTTCTAGAAACATGAGCTGACTTATATTTTAGAACAGAGTTAGTATTTACATGGCATTGTTCAGAGAATGAACAATAACTATTGTTGTACATGCCCTAAGAAAATAGCCGGCATTTATCTCGTACATTTGAGTGTTGTTGGTTCACCAAACTGCCAAAAGGGTAAGCAAATCCAAATAACATTTGCTTAAAAAACATGTAAAAAATGGTAATGCCATTGTACTAGCTACTTTATTTATGCCATGCATATTTGTGATATAGAAATTTCACAAGATTCAATCTGACCACCTCTCAGTCCTGAATGTGACATGATTCTTGAAAAGAAAATCAAACTCCCATTCTGCTTCCATATTATTCAGGGCCTGATAATACCATTGCTCTGTATCCTGGAAAGATGTCATTCACAAGGAAGATCTTTGATGCAAAAAGGAAATTGATACAGTGAAAAGTGTAAAGAAAAGGTGTCCATATACAAGCTCTAAGTATGAACAGTTAAGCCGACAAAAAGAAAGAAATTTACATATGTATTGACTACTGGTGGGGTAAACTTGAACACAGAATACATCAGCTTCTTCCATGAACACTGAAAGTGCTTGATCAATAACAGTACTGCACATACTGTCCTCCACTAAGTGACCGGATCTCTGATTGGAGAAGGAAGCAAACAGAGTGGAACCGTACTTGGCTACAAATTATTTGTCGAAACCGTGTGAATTAGCAGCATCACTTAGCAGCAGCAGCTAGGATTACTTGCACTCAACAGTAATGAACTTATGATGCCATGTGTGCTGACCATTCTGTTACTTGCACTATATACAGCACTGTTTGTCTGAAGAATGCAGCTGCAATGATTGTGAACTAATCAGTGTGCTTATTCACAGGAATTTGCTGATTAATTTCAAGAAGATGCTAGATCTGCCTACTATTTGTGTTGATGGGGATTTCACATTCCATACAGAAAAAGGTCTGATGACATACATGTAGAGTATGTCCTGAAGGTCTCCTCCATCTGAAATTCAGAGGTCCTTGTTCTCAGAGCCTTCATGTCGATGATTTTGTATCTGGCCCCATCAGAGATTTCATGTCAAGAGACAAGATGCTTTTCACAAAATGAAAAAGTGTGAAAAAATTAAACTCTTGTGTCTTCCTCTTTTTGTCCCCAAGAGACTTGGAATGCAGAGTTTGGGTCCCTTGAGGAGTTCAGGTTCATATCACCTACAAAAGCGCGTCACATTATTGTCATGCTTTTAGTTTTCATGGTACAGATGCTGCATACTTTCTGGATATATCAATATAATTCATGTTTTTATGTGAGGTGTTAAGGCGAAATTTGGTTTGATGCGGCCAACCGGCCAAATTGGAAGTTTTTTCCACCAACAGAAATATGAATGGTCTTATGACTTATTTGGACAATAAATTTTGGCTTTTAGATAACTTAAGCCTTTTTAAACCATAAGCTGTCGAGAAGTGGGCCGTAGCCCGTAGTGTCCCACTTCAGAAAGAAAAAAAAAAGAGCAAGGGAAACAGCTGCAAATGCATGCAATTTAACACATAGTTTTCTTGTACACAACAGGCATGCTAAAACTATAAGTGATTGAATGGCAATTTTAGCACCTTGCACTTGTTCAACTAGGACAGTTCATGCCCACAGAAATGAAAAACTACTACTATGTATGCTCCATAAAACCAGCTACCCCAAGAGATGAACAGCATAGGTTTGCTCATAAGCGTTCTTGTGGTATGTAGCTGGACTCCAATTTGCCTGTTTCCAAAACTTGGTATATGAATGTAACTCTCATCAAACAATTGCAATGACACCTCAATGTTTTCTATCAATAAACGCAATTATGAGAGGATTCAGACAGATGTGGTAGCTTGCAGAACACAACAAAGAGAAACTAAACCATCATATTGCCTACCATAAACCCTGGCTTGGTATATTCACTGCATTGTTATGGGAGAATCTGCCTGACGATGAGTGCCAAATTTTGCAGCTTTGTTGTCCATAGCAGCATTGCTAACATCCAATTACAGGAAAAGATCGCGAAATTGGATGCTTACTTGTGTCACGATAGTTCATCAGGTTGTTATGCTCCACATCAAAATTAGACAAGATGGGGGTAGTTAGTTCTTATCATGCCAATATTAACTTCCAGTTGTTCAGAAGGCATTCTGATGTGCAGAAATAAAAAAATGTGTGCTTCCATGCTAATAAGACAGCTACAAAGATGATAAGCTGTTATCTTATCCTGCCTAAAATTGCAAAAGGAGAACTTGAGCTGGAGATTCTACACAAGAGCTGGTTTGACTTCAGTGCAGATGTGCTGTAAAAAACAAACTCTTAGGCAGCTCCAGCTCCATTTGTGTCTGAAACTACCAAAAGGTAAGTGCTTCTCTGAACCTTTCTTCTCCAGTTTGTTGTGCTCAAGATGGCTAAATGGTATCTTGCTTAGTTGAAGGAAGAAAGAAAGAAAGATGGTGACTAAAATTTTCTAGGCCTCTAAACTAAACCACTAAAAAATTAATAGCACATGGTTTTTCAGTTGGGACTATTAGTTTGCTCCCTTTCACTATCTTTCTGATGCAACTGCATTTACCCCATCATGAGCTGGGAGACTGAAAGCTGTGGTGCCTGGCTGCCCAGTACATGCTACCAATGGGCAGTGGCTGGGAAATGCAAGTGAGAAGCGCACAGAGTAGTTGTCCACTAGCTCTGGTCAATGAGATTAGTTACTCTGCACAGCCTAGCCAAAGCTGAATTTGCATATTGCAGATAGAGAGAGTTGACTCTCCTAGTTAATTTGCAAAGTGTGCACAAAGATTACACATACTCCCTCGAGTTACGTATTATAAATTCGTTTGATTTTTTATAAGTCAAAATATCTAAATTTGATTAATTTATAGAAAAATATATCAACAACAACAACATCAAATTAGTTATACTATAAAATATATCTTAACAATGTATTTATTTGATATTATAAATATTAATGTATTTTTATTTAAACTCGGTCAAAATTATAGAAGTTTTATTTTTAAAAAATTAAACGACTTATAGTATAAAGTGAGGGATTATGAACAAACCCATCCATCTCTGAGACTCACTTCTACGTTCTACCTATTTACAGTGTGTTAAGGCGAATAAGTCTTATTCCCTATTCGAGAAACGGCATGAGTGATTGACATGTCATCTCCCTTGTCACTGTCGCATACAAAGCACTGAGGAGCTGAAATTCTTAAAAAAAACAATCAAGTATCTCATTTCTTCGTCTTTTGAAATAATCTAGACCGTTTAATAGAACTACATATTTTAAGAGTAGCTATAGCTATTAGAATCTCTGTGATGTCGCAATACCGAGGATATGATCCTTTGTCGCAATCCTCCAACAATCTCCCGGCCTACTCCTAATCTTCTGGTGCATTGATCCTGTGCCTAACAGATCTTCATCCTACGTGTGGTTCTCTCGAAAATGACCAAAAGGAGATCGATCTAGGATGAACTGCTCATGCACCTCCTCCATACAGGTTGATCGATCTTGCACTGGCATCTAACTACGCATGGGCACCGCTGCCTCAGATTTGACCGCTCGATTTCATTGCCGGGCCAGGCAAAAAGCTTCCTGGATCGTTCGAGCTGCTACCTGCCACTTGGCAGCTTCATGTGAAAGCTGGAGAAGAACACCAGCTAGCTGCTGCTAGCAGGATCCTAGATAGGATCTCTTGCCCATGACAAAGTAACAGGATCTTGATTGGGCTATTTTAAGATACACTCTTATTTCTTATTATTTCTTATGAAGTAATATTATAATAAATTTGATTATTAATTGTCTTAAAAATAAAAATTAAATAGTGTATTAACCGACTATTACAGGCTGCATGCTTTATACGACATCACTTTTTCTGACAAATCTTTTTTCTTAGATCGGTAGAAGCAAAATCCAGCTACCAAATCATTCAAAACAAACCAACTAATTAATAGAAATTAATAACCATCTTTTAAAAAAACATAAAAACAAATATAATAATTATGTATGACTTATTAATTCTTAGGAGGAAATTGTGTCTCTTTGATTAATTAAGATGGATGGTCGACATTTATTTAGGTGTACCATAAAATTTATATCTTAATTATCTTGAAAACTTAGCTTTCAATATATAAAAGCTGGGAGAACTTCTGTATATATAAAACAACTATATATGCTGGAATTTAGCTTTCAATATATGAAAGCTGCAGAACTTCTGCATCTAAAAAACATGTTGAAAACTTGCATATGTCCCTCTGACAATGTACTTTACCTAATATGCAGTTTGTGTACACCATTATTAATGTACAATTCAGTGTATGCTCTAGTGGGATCATTGTATAAGCTATGTTGTGATAGGACAACAATATATTATCGATTAATCTAAGTATTTTTTTAATTCAGTACTATTAATGATGATAGTCTAGTTTGTCTAGTGACCTAAATATTTCACTAGAAATATGATCGTTAGTTGATAAATTTGTGATGACACGTTGAACTGAATTACCGTGTCTACCTAGCTGTACTGTACAATATATCTTTTTAGGACAATAATTTTTAATTAGCTCTGTGCTTTACTCTGAATCTTGTATGGTTCTCACGCAAAGAAAAGAGTCAGAGACGCTTTACACACACGTTTGGAGAATAGTTGACCAGAAAAGTTTCATCATATCAAAGTACAAATATATATATTAACTTGCTGGAGAGAATCCCAACTACTACTTGTAATGACTCGAACAGACAGAGACATCAACCCTGAAGCCATGCAATAACTGTCAAGGGTCCCAGCTGAACAATCTCAGAACAAAACTGCCACGCAATTACCGGCTAATTAAGCTAAAACTGATCGATAAATATAGACCTGTCAACTTCTGGGCCTCTTGATAGTGTCACGCACTCACGCCCAGTGACGGATCCGAGGGCCAGACTTCAACAGGCTCTACCCTATCCTCCGATTTTTACAAAAAAAATTTATGTATATATCATCTTTCATTCTTCGTAGCAACCGACGAGAGAAACTGAGAAAAAGTGAAGAACTGAGCGGCGGCGGCGGCGGGAGGAAGAAGAAGCTGCTGCCTACGCAAGCGTAACGCAGTATTGGATCGTTGTTTTGCGGCTAGGCCTAGCGTTTCAATTTTTCGGCTAGCCCATTTGGCCCATTTCAGTATTTCAGCTAGGGCTTCCGGCTTCCGCAATCTGCAGCAGCCACCAGCCGTCACGGCCTCACGGGCGCACAAGGCAGTGAGACACACTCCGCACTTCCGCAGTCCGCACAGCCGCACAGGCGCACATCATAGTTGTACAGGCGCCTCGGTTGAGTACTTCAGTCGGCGGCTCGGCGGCTCAGGCAGTCAGGCGCTCAGTGGACCGCGCACGCCACAGCAGCCAGCAACAGCAACTCAGCAAGCGCGCTTGCACACGCGCGCCGCAGCCCCAAGTCCCCAACCCCACGGCCCCACAGCCACAGGTACATCGATTAATCGATACATCCGTCATCCGCGAGTAATTTTTTTCTTAAAATTTATATGTGAGTTAGTGAGTATGTTTAGCTTAATTTGCTGGTAGATTTGTAATGGAGAAGAAAACAACATTGCTTAATTATTTTACAAGCCATTCAAGTGACACCCCTCCAACTGATGAGAGCACAAATAGACCAAAGAGACATCGAGCAGAATTTGATCATAATGAAATTTTTGCCGATCCAGCAAAATGAGTACCAATAGATGATTATGATCCTGGAATTAGAGATGAAGTGAGGAGGGCATATTTGTTGAATGGTCCAAATAGAGCACCTGGACATGTTTTTTCAAAGACATTAGATGGTAAGGTTTGGAGATATTTTCAACGGAATTGGTTCGATAAATTTGATTGATTGGAATATAGTGTGACAAAGGATGCTGCATTTTGTTTCTACAGTTTTCTTTTCAAAAAATCAGCACAAGCCAACACATTTAGAAATGATGTATTTTTCCAAAGAAGGATTTACTCGTTGGAAAACAGCTATGGATAGTTTTAATAAACATGTTGGTGGTCCAAATAGTTTTCATAACATTGCAAGGGGTGAATGTGATGACTTCAAGAACCAACGAGAAAGTGTTTGTAGGAAATTTCATACTTACTCTAAGGAGTTTGAAATTTTATACAAAATATGCTTGACTGCATCTTTGCATTGTGCGAGATATCTCATATCACAAGGGGAAGCCTTTCGTGGATATAATGAATCATCTACTTCTATAAATAAGCGCAACTTTAGAGAAATGATTGATTGGTACAAAGATAAAAAGGATGACGTGAAGGAGGCATTTGACAAAGGGGCTGGAAATGCACTTATGATTTCTCCATAGATTCAAAAGGATCTTGCAAAATATTGCGCACAAGAAGTTACAGATGTGATTAAGGGTGAGATTGGGGATAAGAATTTCTCAATTCTTATTGATGAGGCTAGAGATTCATCAATAAAAGAGCAGATGGCAGTGATTATGAGGTTAGTGGTAGATTTAGTGTTTTAATTTGTAACATTTTTTCACTAATTTATTGTTTTACCCCTCTAATCTTTTGGTATACAGGTTTGTGGATGATTCTGGAAAGGTCATGGAAAGATTTCTTGCACTTAAACATATATCAGATTGTACATCTTCTGCATTGAAGGAGTCTCTAGTTGAGGTACTTTCCTTTCATGGTTTACCTATTTCTAGGCTACGTGGGCAAGGATATGATGGAGCCTCGAATATGAGAGGTGAATTTAATGGCTTGCAGAAACTAATTCGGGATGAGAGTCCATATGCTTTCTATGTTTATTGCTTTGCTCATCAGTTGCAATTGGTTGTTGTCAATGTTGCCCAAAGCAGTACCTGTATTGCTGATTTTTTCAACTATATCCCTTTGATTGTGACACAAGTGAGTGCATCTTGCAAGAGAAAAGATATATTACTTGCTAAACATCAAGATGTGTTGTTAGATAAATTAGAAAATGGAAAGATTTCAGCTGGAATAGGATTGCACCAAGAATGTTCTATAGTTAGACCTGGAGATACTCGATGGGGATCACATCTAAAAACTTTGCTTCGTATATACGAGATGTGGGAGGCAGTAGTTGATGTTCTAGTAATTATAAGTAAAGATGCTCGTGAGCACTCAAATCATGGTGGAGCTGCCAGTTTGGTAAAGAAGATGGAGTGCTTTGACTTTGTATTCATCATGCATTTTTTAATATCTCTACTCAGCATTACAAATGAGCTATCAAAAGATTTGCAAAGGAAGGATCAAGATATTATTGAAGTGATGGGTTTGATCTTAGATATGAAAGAGCGCTTGCAAGATATGAGAGCTTGCAAGATATGAGGGACAATGGATGGGATCCTTTATTTGATCAAGTTAAAGGCTTTTGTGAGGCACACGATATTGATGTGCCAAACATGGATGATCTCACTGGAGGTATGGGTTAATCTGTTCGGAGGAAGCATAAAGTGACTCAATATCATTACTACAAAGTAAACATTTTTAATGTCGCTATTGATGCAACTTTACATGAAATGAATCATCGCTTCAACGAAGTCTCCTCTGAACTAGTGGTATGTATGTCTTGTCTTGATCCAAGAAACTCCTTCTCTAAGTTTGATGTTAATAAGCTTGTTCGATTTGCTGAGATTTATGCCGAAGATTTCACAATATCTGACCGATTATTGCTAAGAAGTCAACTTCAGACCTTCATTCTCAATGTTAGGAGATGTGAGGAATTTAAGGAATGTAGTGATATTTCAAGTCTTGCTCAACTGATAGTTAAAGTCAAAAAACATAGAACATTTTCATTAGTGTATCGTCTCATTGAACTAGCATTGATTCTTCCTGTTGCGACATCATCTGTTGAGCGTATATTTTCAGCAATGAATATTATCAAGACAGATTTGCGTAATAAGATATCAGACAGTTGGCTTAATGATTTGATGGTATGCTATACTGAGCGAGAGATATTCAAGACTATCGATGATGATGCAATCATGAAGCGATTCCAAGCATTGAAAAACCGCAAAGTATCTTTACCCTATGAACGAATTGCAGCGACTTAATTAGTGGTATATTTTTTTACATTTGTTTCAATTTAACTATGCATGCATAATGTATTGACATTTGTAAGGATATATGCTTCATTTTAATTGTATGGATTTAAACTTAAACTTTAATTCTAGCCCACCCTTTATTTTTAGCCTGGATTCGCCGCCGCTCACGCCCTGTATATTCTCTTCTGTCTTGTACACAAACTCCTCTTTTTTTACTAATTGTAGCAAACCAGGCTGCTGAGTGTATTGTTCCCAAAAGACAAATTTTAGCGATTATACATAAGGTATGTTTGATTGAGCTTAGATTTAAAAAAGTTGTTATGAACTATAAGCTCTAAAATGCTACTATGAGTTATAAGTTGTGAAAAACTGTAAAATAGTTTGGTTAGAGTAGCTATGGATCTATGGTATAACAACAGCAAACGGCAATTTCATATATATCTTAGTTAATAACGAATACAATAATCTCATGCAGACCGGCGAACAGATCAAGCAACGTAAACCGTAAAGTTATATGGAATTTAGGGGATAGTCAAATTTTACTTTATATTAGCAAAAAGTTGCTACAGTTGATAAAATTAGTTTCTTTCTATACTTATTTAGTTTTTCTTTCTAAAGAAAAGGTGGGTAGAAAAACTGAACCAAACGTACACATAGTTTATAAAAAAACACTTTTTTGTGGGAGATACCAGTAGTGATGGATGAATGTACTCTGAACAATAAGGCTTTTAATACACTTGCACAATGTGATTTTTTTTCTTACAAGCTTTTCCCAACACTATGGGAAACAGAGAGATTGCCGAGTGTAATCCGTCGGACACTCGGCAAAGATGGCTGTTTGCCGAGTGTCAGACTGAAACACTCGGCAAACAATTTACACTCGGCGAATCACATCTTTGCCGAGTGCCCCCGGAAACGACACTCGGCAAATATTTCAACACTTAGCGAAAAAAATCGATGCGGCCAGGGTTCTTGACAGCGCATCGACAGCCTGCTAGAGAAGGACACCTTTGCCTAGTGCCACTAACGAGCACTCGGCAAACACTAGGGTTTGCCGAGTACCATTTAAGGCACTCGGCAAATAGTTTTTTTCGGCTATGCCAAGTGGTCTGTCACGTGTCCCCGGGGCATTGTTTGTCGAGTGCCTGAGAGTGGTACTCAGCAAACCCTAGGGTTTGCAAAAAAAACACTCGACAAATCCAGGTGTCTCATCATTTTATGTGAAAACATATTTTGAGCCCGTGTGACATTTTAATGTTGGTTTGCACTTGAAATTTTTTGTACACTCAAAATAGAACATATATTAATATATGTAAAATTTTTGCATTTTTCTAGGTCACTTTGCTATTTTTAATTTATTAAGTGTGTTTGACGGATTTAAATTGAAATAGGTCAAATTTGATCTGCATGTGCATGAAATAATGAATCAAAATTTGTAGAAAAATTATATTTATGTTCATGAGTCCATTTTGAATCCTTTACCATTAAATGTAAAGAAATTTTGAATAATATAGGTTGCGGCACTCGACCGGTATCGTGGAGCTTAATTGTTTTTTAATTCTAGAAAAATCAATTGAAGTCTAAAAACACGATACTTGAAATGGTGTTATGATATGATACGTAGATAATGTGATAAAAATTTAAAAATGTTTCGAGAAAGTTATCACGTATGATGTTTAGAAACCGGAGATTCTCGGAGGAGGTTTTAGGGTTTAGAGAAGGAATGTGTTAGGTTTAAAAGCAAATCGACTGTTAAATCTTAGTTTGAACTTGAAACTTTTTCTACAATGAAAACTTAGCGTATCTTATACAATGCAAAAAATTGGCAATTTTCTAGGCCAGTTTGCTATTTTTAGTTAATTAAATGTGTTTTTAGGATTTAAATTGAAAGAGGTAAATTTTGAACTGCAAGTGCATGAAACAATGAACCAAACTGTTCAAAAAAATCATACTTATATTTTGAGTCCAATTTTAGGTCTTACCCACTAAAATAAAAGAAATTTTGAGATATCTCGATGACAACACTCGATTGACAACATGCTCCTTATGGCTTTTTTAATTTTAAAAAATCAAACAAAGTTTAAAAGAAATGAGACTTCTTGTGGTGTCATGATATGATACCTAGAGGCTGTGATAAAAATTTAAAAACAATTTGATAATTTTTTTCAAGAGAAACTAAAAAAACACATTTAAAAAATAAAAGAGGAAAAATTGGAAAAATTGAAAAAAACTTCGCCGAGTGCCCCCTGAGTTAGCACTGAGCAAAGAGTTAAAAAAATAAAAAAATTGTCGAGTGCCGGATCGAGAATGCACTCCGCAAACCTGAGTTTGCTGAATGCATTCCCGATCTGGTACTCGGCGAACTACCAAAATAACTACGTCGCCGACACAAATCTTGTGCATTATTGCTGCCGCTGCGCCCTAGATCTCGATCCCATGCCA
>KE372801.1:892924-913424 GCA_000418225.1 Zizania latifolia | reverse complement strand
TGGCACTCGGCAAAGGCACAAAACCGACAGCGCCCGGGGGCGCGCCACGTGTCTGGCCGAGCGTGCGGACATGTGGCACGCCCCCGGGCGCTGCCAAGTTCATGCCTTTGCCGAGTGCCACGTAGGGCACTCGGCGAACAGGTGTCGGTTCACCGAGTGCTCGGCGTGGTACTCAGCAAACGCGCCGTCAAGGCCCCTGACCGTTAGCCACGTTTGTTCGCTGAGTGCCTGACGTGGCACTTGGCGAAGCCGACGTGGCACTCGGCGAAGGGTTTGTCGAGTGCTCAATAAAAAACACTCGACGAATCCCTGTTCACCGACAGCGGATTCATCAAGTATTCTTCGCTGAGTGTAGCACTCGACAAACCCTTCGTCGAGTGCAAAAGGGCTTCGCTGAGTACCTGTGACACTCAGCGAATCATGCGAAAAGAATCGAAACCCTAATAATGCACGGCTACACCACCGCGCGCGATGTGTTATGAAAAACGCACGAGGAGATAATTAGTTGCTTTTCCTTACAAAAGCGATAGATATAACTAGTAGCTCAATTTTTTCTCGGCCACGTAAGCATGTAGGGGCTCAATCAATCACATGAATCATGGAAGACGAAAACATGTTAGTGTGTAATTTTTTAGAGAGGTTAAGATTTAAAAATCAGCTAGGGCTGTCTAGCCTTTATAGATACTTGTCTATTTTTAGATTATACTGTTATCGAGTTTCATAATTTGAAGTGGAATCTAAACTATTTGAAAGAAATATGTGCCAATATGATCAATATGAAAAAAATACTAATTTATTTTTTAGAGAGAGGTGCAAAGACACCTCCTTCTATCCATGACATGGCTCCACTGACAACAGCTAGAATTTCTTCGAAACAAGAACACAATAGAACAAATACAAATTTACTTTCGGAGACGCATTAACATCTAACCGTGCGACATTGGTCGCGGTGAATCAGCTGGCTTATTGAGGAATTAAAGATATATAAAAATTGAGAGAACCGGACCAATTGGCACCAACTTAACTCTCTCCTTTCACTTAACCTAGATGCATGCGTGCAGTGAGTGCCATTTATCTCCCATCTGCCAGCAGCAGCTAGCTAGCTAGTGCTGGTAATGCTGTACCCATTTTGCCAATCACGATGGGGAGAGGGAAGAAGATGGATGGATGGATCCAATCCTGGGCGAGGATAAGAGATCGATCGATGCACGGCCGGCCGGGCAACTTGGGTGGTCGGACCAAAACTTGCACTGATTTTTACTAGTGGCACTGCCACGCAGTAGCTGCCTAGGGTTTAGTCCCTTTCTCTTCTCCCTTTCTATCTCATCTCAATCTCATCTCCTCACCCAGCCTTGCCCATTGCAAACAGGGTTTCACCTTCAATTCACTAGGCCAGCACTACAGGATACTGCATCTTCACCGAATGTCACAATCTTTGCCGAGTACATTATGTCGGGCACTCGGCAAAGATAATAGTTTGTCGAGTGTCAGACAAAAATACTCGGCAAACTATAAACACTCGGTGAATAAATTATTTGACGAGTGCCCCAGAAAAATACACTCGGCAATAGTTTAAACACTCAGCAAAAGCATAAAAAAATCGATTCGGCAGAGGTCTTGACAGATTCGCCGACAGTGGGTTCACCGAACCTTCGTCGAGTGGAAAAGGGGCTTTGCCGAGTGCCTGTGGCACTCGGTGAATCAGTGGATTCCTATAGTGCAATGAGCAAGGCAGATTCAATGTGTCACAGGACTGTCATTAATGTCTTATCGGTTGATCGATTATCTTTCTCAAATTTAGTATTGATGACGGTAGCATGATCTGATAATCAAACTTAATGACTTACCGAAATCTATAATCGTTAATGAATAAGTTTATGATAACCATTTACATAAAATCTTGAATCACCTCGGAGTGCCAGGCACATCATCGACCATATCTCATAGGAAAGAATCATCCATGATTCATTTGATCCATCGCCACGATCTGAATGATATCACGCAGTCCATTGTACATTTGTACCGATCACCCGTATCATCGATCATTTCCCCTCCCATGAACATAGATAAACAATATGTCGGAAAGTTACCTTGTTGCATTAGTTATCTGAGGTGTTTGTCGTGGTGCATGTCAGCATGTGTTACTACTTATATCATAATGCACAAAATGAGGTGTTATTAGTTTTTTCATATATATTATAAGACGTTTAAATTTTTATACGTCAATCTTTTCTAGTTTTGACCAGTTTTACAGAAAAATATACCCAACAACTATAATATTAAATTCAGGTTACACTAACATAAAGAAAATCAGAGTTACTCCCTCCGATTCTATATTTTTTTTGACTTTTTGGATAGTCTTTGGATGATAATTATTGATGTTTTGGTGACCGAGAGGTCTCTTTGGACTCATATACACTACAACTCTACAAGTACAACATAATCATATTTAATATGGACAAAACAGAAAATATACACATTAATTATTTGCTTATTAGTATGTGAGAACATATCTAAAACGTCAAGAATTAAAAATCCGAAAAAGTATATAACTAGTTGAAAAAATTAATTGTATACCCTCTATTTAGACGGAAATTGAGGATTTACTCTCCTGTCTCACATGTCATTGACTTAAGAGAACCCCACATATCAGTGAGATGTGAATGATAAATTCTTAATTTCCATCTAAATAGAGGGTATATGATCAAATCTCTCCTACTAGTTTGTCCCTTAGGCTACTACCACGAGGGGTTATGTTACACACGAAATTCAACTTCTGGTTGTTAGGAATGGGTTGTAATTAGGGACCGTAAAACTAGTTGGGAACCGGTTACAAAGTGGTGATGGTCTTACTGTTGGTTATCATGGTTATCAGTTCAGTTATGATTGAAACCAGTCTGATTTAATGGTTGTCTGACCAGTTTCTACGCACCGTTCCGTGGTGAGGTGATCGAAATCTGGACCGGTTACCGCTGTTTTATAAAACTGGTTGTAATCTATGTGGAGGTGCTTGATCAACAACAGGGAATATGCATTCGCATCTCGCATACTCATCTAACTTTACAACTATTGCTTGCCCGTATAGATCCAGACAGGAGGACAAGGATACTGACGATCATGCGCCGGTTACCCCTAAAGAATTAGAATTAGCACCAGCTCGTTTTCTTTCCTCGCACTCACCGGAAATATTGTCACTTGACATTAATATATTTTGGTGTCGAACCTATAACATATTGTGTGTTCTAGCTACTACACGTACAATAGGTTGACACCAGTGTGACCTATTGTTTAACAATATGTTAAGTTATAATTGACTTATTATTTGATATGTTGATCTGTTCGTAAATATCAACAAATAGTCTAATAAACATCAGATGACACTATATATTGACCTAAAATCTTGTATCCGCTAACGTGCTTCTGGCATTGTGGTGAAGTGCATTGCCAACTCGCAGCTGATGTGGCCCATTAGCCGTTCCAAAATGGCAAGTTGATGCTGCACAAATGATGTTAATTTATTTGCAGATTTTTCTGGGTGCAACCTTATCCTGTGCGCTGTGGCCGGCCGCTAGCTGCCTCTGCATTATTAAAGTGCATCAGCGTCGTCACCGCGTGTACGAGGTTGTAGACGACGCGCGTCTGGCCTCTGGGGTACACGTACGGTGGACGTGTAGTGCAATTAATGGTTGCTGCTTTGTCTAGTCAACAGCTGCAGTTGCCCACGCGTACCAATCATGGACCGCCCAACCATACGGGAACAGCGCTACTGTACACAGATAAAAAGCTACGTGAATAGATGGGAGTAGGTAGCGACAGAGATATACATACACCTCTTGAATTATACTTTTCTGGTTCCGTATACGTCGTTTTGAACTCATGTATAAGAACTAAGAAACCAATTCAAATAATTTTATTGTCCCCTTATTTATTTTGCTTTATAAAATATGAGTCATTTATTTATAATAAATATAATACTCTCTTCATCCAAAAATATAAGATCTTTTAGAGTTTAGATTTTGTTTCAAATATAGCAACTTACTACTTGTAAAAACTAATTTTTATCTCTAATGTACACATACTGTCCTACAACTTCATTACTCATTACTTTACACATCTACTCTCAAGTCCACACTCACTCATCCCAAGAAGTATATTATAGTCATTTTGTACATCTTTTTATTATATGTGTCGAAGCCTAAAAATCACTTTATTTTAGGATGCAGCGATTATTTATTTGATATGGCTAAATATGGAAGAAAATATGAAAATTGTTTTCCAGTGGGAGAGTATAGAATCACATGAGGATCTCATGTATTATTCTTTCAATATATTTCTTGGGTTATATACATTGTCTTTTTTTTTCTCTCCCTTGTATTGAACACATGTATGGTTTTTCTCATACAGTGTTAATTAAAGTGTCTCATGGTTAGTTGAAAGTACTTAGGTTTAGTGTGTCAGAGCACTTGTGTGAGATGTGTAGTGCGCCCAACACCACCACCACTACTTAATTCCTGTTTTGTTGTGTGCACTTTGTACTGAGATTAACAGTGTAATCCAACTGGTGAGGAGAAGATTTCCATTGGCTCACTACGGGAACAGAGGTGGCTCACTACGGGAAACAGAGGGTTCGCCGAGTATCAAAAACTTTACCGAGTGTATTATATCGGACACTCGGCGAAGCCATCGTAACGCATGCCTTGACCGTTACACACTTTTTTATGTCAAGAGCTACGCCGGGCACTCGACGAAGCCGACGTGGTACTCGGCGAAGGGTTCATCGAGTGCCTGATAAAAAACACTCGGTAAACCTCTGTTCACCGACAGCGGATTCGACGAGTGTTTTTCGCCGAGTCTGACACTCGGCGAATTAGTGTTTTCCCGTGTAGTGTAGTGGTTAGTATATATGTCAGAGCATTTTGATTTCTGATATGTCAGTGTCAGCATTAGGATGGGTCAGTTAAACTCTCTACACTTTACACCACATTAGTATGTAATGCAGCCAAAGCTTCTACCAGAAATTATTCATTTCAAAGAGATTATATATTGTGGCAATTAAATATATTTCCTTGACCTTGCATGCAAAAATATATAAATCCATTGTGCGATTTCCCTGTCTGGTTTTTGTAATATCGCCAAAAAGGCATAAAAAGGTCTTGACATTTGAGAACATTTTTACCAAGATTCATGAATAACGTACAAACGTACTAGACTACTGAATTTCCCAAAACTTCCTAATTTCTTTCAAAGGAAATCATCGTGAACAGAAATACTCTATTTGTACGTTCTGTATTATAAGTTGTTTGACTTTTTTAACTTTGACTAATTTGATAGAAATATATATCAACACTACAATATCAAATTAGTTTTATTAAATCCACCATGAACATGTTTTAATAGCTATTTATTTGATATTGCAGGTGTTAATATATTTTGTCATTAAACTTAGTTAAAATTAAAGAAGTTTGACTTAGAAAAAATAAACCACTCATAATTAATATGAAACGGCAAGTAGTTAACTAGCTCCATGCATGCAAATGTAGTGTGGTTATTCTAGTTAATGAAATAATTAGTTTCATGACTTGGACACACATAGGTTCATCGCAAAAAAAGAAAATAAAGGACTTGAGATGCTTTGTCAGCATCCAGTCCCGTCCATGTCATAACCAAAAATCGCATTGCATTGAACTGTCAAGATTATTGCTGGCTTGGACAGAAATATACATGTGGTTGATGCAGCTAGTCCACCACAATCCACAATGAGCTGCATGATCACGGCCGCTGGCCTCAAAATATGTGTTCGCACTACTGACCCACTGCACAAATCTTGCTTGCGTATAGTAGGTGGGGGCCAAATATATTTATACATAAAAAAATTTCGTCGGACCAGCAAAAGATCACAGGTCAAATATTATTTAGGAGAGAAAAACAAATATTACAAACCAATACGTAGTATTATTAATATACAAAATATATCACTACAAATTGTCATTGACATGCAGGCTCCACCTTCAATTCACAACATTATTTAATTTAGACTCAAGTTGGGTCCTTGTTATGCATGCAACATCTGAATAATAAAACATAATGATATATGTAGCGCTAAGGAGGAATCAATAACACAATCAGAGTTTACAAAACCGGCCGGCAGGTGGTTACCATGGTACGCAACCAGTTTGATTTCTACTTTTATCGGTCTAGTCGGTTACGATAAGCAGAGTTTACAAAATAGATTGACGACCGGTTATATAGATAGCTAAAGAGGAATAAATACTACAAGCAGGGTTTGCAAAATTGGTCGACGGCTGGTTACGGTAGTAACCGGTCCGATTTTTACTTTTACCGGTCTAGTCCGATTTACTATAAACTAGATGAGTAACGACTTGCCATTAGCTAATAAGATGGTCAAAAACTATAGTAACCTTATCACTATCACGGTTTTGTGAACCTTGGCCAGAAGTCATGATAGCTTGCTGCTTGCATGTAATATCTTTTCAAGGACGTGAACAAGCTTGAGGGGGAAAAAGGGACAACACTGAAGGGCACGTATGGTAGCTTTTAGCCGTTAGTTAGGAAGGTCGATCGAAGTTGCAGCCGGAGGCAAGTGAGCAAGTTGTTGCACGCATGCATCTCCACAGTTGTGGCCGGCGATCGATATCTCGACCGATGGATGGATGGATCGATATTGGCTAGCTAGCTGTTGCTCACTCCAAGCTAGTTAGCTAGCTTCTTGTCATCGTCAGCCTGACTTGGCTGCTGCTCCTTTCGCCGTATTAAGAGCCATTGGCTATACTGTACTATACCCATAATGCTGTTGCATGCAATTTGCAAAATTATTGAAGTCGTAGTGTGTACTTAGACATGGATAGGATGTAGCTCTTGCTGCATCTCGAAAGGAAACATGCATTCATGGCACTAGCATGCGTGCAAGTACAGGCATGCATGCATTGCATCACTACTTCCTCCTCCTTTGATCACTAATGATATCTGCAGCACCTTGCTAGTTGCGCAGATCTCAACTCATGTAGCTCTCGATTGAGTTAATCTCGATTGATCGATCTCCATGTGGGAGTGTGAAACAAGCCTCGAAAGGTTCATACCAATTTGCCACGCGCGGCTTCCGATTGAGGAGAGAAATATCGGCTGGCATGCATGCATGGCATCAGAGTGCAGCTCGAGCTGGAGAGCACCACGCATATATTCAGGCACTCACTACTGTTGTAGCTAGCTTCACTGACCTACTTCTCTCTGAGAGACCAAGGATCACTTGCAGCTGCTGCTGCTATAGCATTATGATCATTGATCACACGCATGCAGTAGCAGCAGTTGCATTGCATCTAGAAATATTCTAGGATAGGTACATACATACATGCATGCATGCATTATCGATGCAGTGTATATACGATCTTGTTCCTGAAATTCTAGTAAAGATCTGGTCATCTGGGACATATGATGATCAGGTGAGGAAGGGCGCCATTGGTCCATTTGCTGTGTGCATGCATCTTTAGCTGCAAGCGACCTCACCTACCTACCTCCATCGTCGCATGAGCAGATAGCTAGTGGCTCACTTGGTTCCTCCAACACGTACACTAGCAGCAAATCTGCAATGATCCATCACTTCACTACTACTGCTGAGAGGAGATATATATCCATTTCTTTTTCTCAAGGAATGTTGAGAGAGAAGTATCTAGGAGGTAGTCCTAGCTAGCGGCATGCATGTACACGGCAGATCGAGATAGATCATGGATGGATATTGTAGCAGATGACTGTGGAATGGATGGCCACGCTTGCTCCTACAAGGTACTAGCAGCTCGATAATGCGATGTGAGGCGCCGAATATTCATCGGCCACCATTGGAGCACGTACGGTCCACACGATCGAACAAGCCGCAAGCTCTCATTGTGAGCACCAAGCTGCACTGCAGCTGCATGCATGTCGGCAAACGGTGCAAGACGATCCAGAGTACAATTATTATTGATAGCAAGTCCATGCTGGTCTGGTCGATCAGATTCGACTTTAATCTGTGGAGTAAACACGTGCTTCAATTGATGATGTGAACCACATGTATACGCCGTCGTCTCAGGTGAGAATATGGTTTGCATTTGCATGCCCAGAAGGCAGCATGTCTGCCTGCTACAGCCAAGGCCCAGGTAGAGAACCCAGGCCTGTCCAGAGTGCAGGAACCCAGCAGCAAATTTGGAAACAGAAATTATACCAACTGGAGCTCCACAATTTTCAGTAAAAGATCTGGGAAATGGCCGCAGATTCACCGAAGGAGCCAATTCGGCTATATCCACAATTCAACTCATCAGGCGAAAAACTGGGAGGCACAGGTGACGACCAAACACAGCGTCTGTTGCAAACTGTGCCAACAAATATATATACAGATACACCATTCAAACCGGAAGCTCCTGGGCTACTTTCTTAAAACACCAGATAAACACAGCGATGAAAGCTTCGTGTGATGGACTAACTGGGGCGAGCCGACAGGAAGCGTGTTTAGAATTACAGATCCAGGACCTTACCCTGGCGATCGTGGTAAACAAATGGCACTTCATCGTGGAACCTGATCAACAGCCAGTTCAAGGCACAGTTGAAAAGTTATGTAGTCCTTTATTTTGTGCTAATGTGCTCCGCTCATTGTAGCATGGTCGCTCCCATTAGCTTCCCCAAGAGCAGCTGTTTGCACAGAGACACTGTCCACTGACTCTGAGGTTCCAGTTCTGTGACCCCAACTTGACTGCCTCGAATGCATGCCAGCTTGGCCTTCCATAAGCTCAGCTGGAAGGTCATCATCTCTGCTCAGATCTGGGGATGCATGTGTTATTCTACCCTCTTTCTCATCCAACAAGCCCCCGAGACCTACTTCCAAGTCCCTAATATCAGCTGCTGTCCTTGGTTCATCCCAAGGTACTGGCTTCCTGGCCATTTCAAGATCCCCAGCAGGCTTGCTCATGCTGGGACTCATAAAACCCTTCGATGGTACACGGGTTTGTTGTAGCCCTTGCTCCACTGTGACCCTTGCCCGGAAATTGTTCTTTGAAGGAGGAATACGGGTGCAGAATATCTCGAGAAAGTTGTTTAGAATACCTCTATTATATGGGTTAGCTTGCCTATCATAGTGATACCTGAAATTCTCATAAGTTGTCTACAATGGAAAAAGAGTACATGGTTAGCTAATGAATTGCAACTGTTGCATTTAGGAGATTACTTCTGAAATGAACTAGTAACTACCTGGTTGGTACTCATCAAATAGAAATGGAAGACAGAAAGACCACCAACAAACCATACACAAAGAAAGCAGTAGATAATCAGAACGATTGAGGCTGGTGCCTTTAGCATTGCCTTCCAAACTGATAAATTCTCAGCATCTCCAATCTTGATTATGTACACCCAACAGAAGGCAAAAACATAGAGGCAGAGTAACGTGGTCGAGAATACAAACATATAAAAGAACCGATAATTGCGCTGCACCAAATATGCTTTATGATTAGACTCAAAATTGATTTGGATATAATTAAGTGAACAGTAACTCCAAAACACATAGCACAACATGCTCTTTTCTATAATAAGGATTAAGTACAGAAATGCTGGAAACACTGAAATACTTACAAATCCTATGCATTGGCCAACCCATGGACAGTGATGATCGAACCGTTCTACACAGTTATTGCATATAGAACAGTGTGAGCATCGAGGTGGTCGGTAAAGCATGCAGGTGTCACAGTATTTAATCTTCACACTGATTCCGTTTACAATGACATCCTTTGTCCGAGGAAGACGAAATTGTTGTGGAGTCTGAACTCCAGTATCATTGCTAACATGAAAGCCTTCAGGTTCAGGAGGTTGAGTGTTGCGAGGTATTATACCAGGATCTCTACCAGAGGTAAGGAGAAGCAGCATCACATCCTATTAAACAAAATCAAATTAGTTATTTGTATATTTTGCAAATGCATATTCTGGGGGAAATACATGCAGGAAATTTTATCACAATTTGGGGAAAGATAATGGCTAAGCATTCTACTGCTTATTATAAAAGGAGAGGAAAGTAATGATTGTACAAGTATGCTTACATAAACAATGAAGACAACCGCCACTACCATAACTGAGATACCCCAATCACCAGGAAAGTCATTAATGAGGTGTCTGGCGATAAACACACAGAAGGTCACCGCTGGTGCAATGATGAGTAACATAGTGAGAAATATGGACCTCGCATCAGGCCCAAATATAAACCTCCCTTGCAAGAAAAATACCTTAAAACGCAAAACATGAATGGATGTTATCAGCAAAGTTCATCAAATCCAATTTCAGGCATTGACAGCAAAAACTAGATTTGTGTTTCATGCAAAACTCAGACAATTTAAATAACAAAAAGAGAAGCCCTGAAAGCTTCACCCTGTTCAGAGGACCTTGACCTTATATTGGGCTATTGGCTGTAAGAGCATTTACAAGAGAGCCCCCTTCCAACCCCTTATAGTCAGTCAAATTTAGATATTTAGCAGCAAAAAAAACACCCCCTCCAACAGCTCCCCTAAATGAACCGCTATATTTAGTGGCACCCTAACTCGGCTCAACTAGTCATCAAATTCAGGGGCTGTCAGCTGGACCTGTCCCCTTGTTTGGAAGCTTTCGGTGGACGGCAACCTACATTACCCGGATATGCGATATGGCAAATCGGCGATACTTTGATACGTCATTTTCCAAATAAAACTGATACAGCAATACTTATAAAAAATACCACATACTCAATCTAATAAAGCAGTTCTTAGACAAAACAGCAGCATCCTCACATGAGATAATTAAGTAGAAAATCTAAAACAAGTTCAAGTGTTCAACAATCAATATACCACCTAGCCTTTCCTTTACTCATTAGTACGCACCAGATAAGATACCAGTACGCATAGTCTTCCCTTTACTCACCAGTTCAGGCGCAGGGTGGCCGAGAGCCTGAGACCAGCGATGAGCATATGCCGATGCAATGGTGTGTGGCAGTGACCGAGACCAGCGATGAGCTGATGACCGACTTTGATGCAGTGGCGCTCGTGGCAAGCAGGCACCAGGGGCTCGCGGTGGCTGGCTTAGGGCGATGCCCGATCTGCGCCGGATCCGAGCACGGCAAGCCTGAATACGCCAAATCCAGATCCCAGCGAGCTGGCGACGGCTGATCTCAAGCATGGCAGTGGCATGGACCGTGTTTGAACTGGGAGAGCCAGCTGAAGGTAAGAGACGCAGATCTGTAGGAATGTATCGTTGGGTTGGTTGGATTGGGGGATTTGGTATGTCTGATTGGGAAGTATCTAGGATGTATCGGGAGGTATTAGGGAAGTATCTGGTTTATTTTATTTTATTGAGTATTGGAAAAATAGTGGATGCGCCCCAGATATGTATCCGATACATATCTAGGAGTATCTGATACATATACAGGTATATCCGATCGGATACGATATCCAATATGGGTACGTCGATTTTCTGCCATATCCGTGCTTCGTAGGCGGAGCCAGCGACATACAAATGGAAGGGGTGGCGTGTGCAAGTACGCATGCAGGAGGGGATGGTCCCATCCATGCAATTTTGAAAAATAGGAGGTTGAGATATAGGGGGTCTGCTATAGAAGGAAATGATTTAGGGGGAACTATTTTTTTGGTCAGTGGGAGAATGACTACCCCCACAGTTTTTTCAATAAGAAGACCAAGAACCCTAGCCCTCACACATGGAGTCACCCCCTATGGATCAGTCCTTAACCCATGCTTTGAGGCCCCTACCCCATACACGAGGTCCTACCCTCCATAGGTCGATTCTTAACACGTGTTTTCGAGGGACCAACGAGTGACCTTTTTTTAACCAAGCATGAAATTTGCTCCCGTGGAGAGTCAAACCCAAGACCTAGAGGTGCTACTTGGGCATCTTAACCACTGGCTACATGCCCTTTCGTGGAAACTATTTTTCGGATGACAATATATGAGGATATAGGGGATCAATTTTAGGGGGACTTTTTAAGATGATCTAAGCCTTTAGGTTCGAGATGATGCTCACTGAGGCAGGGTCTAATGACATCCCAAAGGCCCACTGGATTATTGCTACATGCTCACTAGGGTAAGGGTCCGAAGACCAGGGGATGTAGCACTCGCCCTCTAGTAGCTCCGAAAGGGCTTCTCCCTATCAAGCTAAGAGAGGCTCTAAGACTTAGGACTAACTCTAAAGATTCATTGATTGCTTGATAATAGAGTACATGAGAACCCTTTATATATAATTATATATGAAGAACTAACTTGACATATAACAAACTAATCCCTACTATTATAGAAACCAATCTAATCTCTATCTCTAGTTCCTAACTAAAACCAATACCTTCCTAACAAATAGATGTAATACCAAAATAACTATATCTCTATCCTAATACACTAACATATTATTTCGGCAACACATACTATTATTGTGGAAGGTAAACGCTTTCCTAATAGCACTGCTACAGTACCGCGCTACAGTGTCTGTGCATAGCAATTATCCTAATTTGTAAGCTAAAGAATTATACATTTGACAGATGAGAGATGAGTCAGATGACCAACAGATTTCTGCCCAGTTCAACTGGCAGAGCATGTTATTACCAAGCCAAATGCCCAAATGTGGAAAGCAACCAAAATGCAATATATTGTAGTCCTGAGTCACACTCACATGACAAAGTTCATAAAAGTACTAGCATGAAGACCAGCATATCTTAAAGAGCTAGCTAGAACGATTGTTGGTCCACTAGTAAGTTCAGATGTCAACTTGTCAAGTTTGAATCATGTCTGGTGAAAAAGGAAAAAACCAAATATATCACAAGCTTTGAGTACAAAGTTTCAGTGAAAAGGACAGTTGTTGGAGTCACGAAGCAGTGAACCATTAAAGTTGGCTAAAATCATGGCTTAGTTTATGATTGATAGGTGACATATTAAGCTATTAGTTTCTATAACTCCAAACTATGCACTGATGGCTCATTTAATTCCTGCCATGACTAACAATCCTAAGGAGCTCACTTTTCATCATAACATAATCATCAAATTGATGGATAACACAACAACTCCAACAGAAATCTATTCATTGGCCTGTCGTATATAAGATACATTCCACTTGAACATATGCAATACACTGTAAACATAATACATGTTCCCTTTCCCATGCATGATCATGTAAGTTAAAAATGATGAAAAGGGGGGCAAAACCAAAATAAGTAATTCTCGTTCATAGTGGGACATGCGCTTCATGCTTCTCATGACAACTTATCTGGCACAATGCACAAGTACAATAATTTCCTAGAGTAATTAGCAAATGAGCTATGTTAGAAGGGCACGAGAACGAAGATAGGCCTAATTTCCGAATTTGGCATGAAGTGAAATGCAAAAGTCTCCCCAAATCGAACATAGCATCCTCCAACTAAGATAGAGAGATTTGATAATTTGTCACTCTCAAAAAATGACTTCGAATTTTTACCATCCAAACCCATATTTATTGTCACAAATAGTCCTATATGTCAGTCTCAAGAGTAGCATCATAATTAAGAGGGGCATCTCGAGAGGAGCTTTAAAAACGTGAAATGGGCCCTCCAAATTATATCGAACGAGTAATTCCCCAAACCAATCCCTCGGATAGCATTCCATCTCACCAACACCTAGCCAGTCACTGCGCACAGATAGTAGGGTATCTCTACGTGTACAGATCCAGCTTCACGGAGAGAACGAGAGAATGAGAGAGAGAGATCGTTTGCTTACGTTGGTTCCACGCCAAACCTGGTAAACCCTAGGCTGCTCGCCAGCGTCGCGGCCGACCGAGAAGCGCGATGGCGGCGTCACGTACATCCCGCCGCGGCAGGGTCAGGAATCCTAGACCACCTGCCCTCGACCGGTGACCGACCGACCGACCGACCACCAGCGCGGCGACCCCGACTCACCACCCGTGGCCTCTCGCAGTAGCCGCCGCCGGCGCACCGAGACGGCCGCCGCGACGACGAGGGCACGGAGGCGGGCGCGCAAGGGTTGGGTTGGGGTGGGTGGGTGGGGGCGCAGGCGCGGAGCCGCGGAGAGGAAGGGGAAAGGAGGTCTCCGGGTTGGGCCGGTCGCGGTCGGGGTGGTGGGCGGCAGGCAGCGGACAGGGACGTGGCCGCGCGCGCGTCTGCGTCCGACTTGGCGCGCGCGGTGGGCGACGTGGCAGCGAGAGAGAGAGAGATGCGGTGACGTCTCGTGACGTGTGGACTGGACCGGCCTGTCAGGTCTTATGCTGCTCTATCCTCCTTGGGCCGGCCCGTTTCACATCACTCAAATTTAGAACAAAATTGATAAATTAATAATAAAAAAAATCATATTACTCCTTATTAAAAGAAAAGCGGTATTATAAAACTATATGTAAAAGGTAGATGCCCTACCATTACCATCTCTATAAAAGTATGATTTTTTGCAAAAAAAAAATCTTTATCAATATCAATGTTTTTTCTTTTTAAGCTAACAAAGTTCTAAAAGTACAGTTTTTTCAAGAATTTATTTACGTCAGCATTACTTTGATAATTTTTTATAAGCTATTTATTAACTTTATAAACTATAATATTTAATTAATTGATGAATTAATCAATGAGATAATACCACTTCTACTTGGGAAAATCAGCAGAGATATTATCTTCCTCCTCTGTCCTCACTCCTCAGTTGAGTGATCCTTCTGAAAATCAGCAGAGCTAACAACAACTCCGGGGGCTGGGTCAGATTAAAAAGATGCTATTTGTTGTGCGTGATGGGCTCCGGAGTTCTAAGACGACTCTTGTCCTGTTTGGGAGTTTAAAATCATGAGAAACGTATATCAATTATCTGGTGAGATGAGAATATAAAGAGATGGAAAATATTAGTTCATTTTTAAATTCTATAGCTACTAAGTTTTTCAATTCAGAGGACAAATCGTAGCTGTTTAAAGAGCTAGAGATTCAACTGCCAGAAGTTCCTCCAAACATGACTATGTTTCACAGAAATGAAAAGTGTCATACAATCCTATATCACATATATCACAGTAATACAGCAATAAGGTTGAACAAGCTCAGGTTGGAGTTCATTCTCCCGTAAAAAAAAGTTTGAGCTGACGAAACACTGATGCTTCTCTCGTTAAACCAGATTTCATTGTTTGTCCAACCAGAGAGCAGAATTGTGGGGGCTACAAACTGAACCTCTTCCAGTCAACCAGGTCGTCAGGTATCATCCATTCAAGAAAACTCAAGGGATGCAGCAAAGACGTGGTACCATGCAAGCACATCAAAGACAATCAATTCCGTTACACTGCAGTAGTAAGAACCATCAAAGAAGCCTAGAACTCAAATGCAAATATAAATGGGGCATCCCCTGTAAAGATGAAAGTACCACACAACAAAAAACAGCTCAATGCAGCCTATCCAGTTTTTGGAAGTACATCAAACCCTTTCACTGTGGAGTGTGGAATTTGTCATTGTTCACATGTTCTAAGGAAGCTCAGCGAAAAACAAAAATGGCATTTGATAGAAATAGTCCACTTCAGTGCTACCATACTACTGCATCTCGAACCGTTTGGCAATGATCACGCTCATGTCAAGGAACCTCTGAGCACAGTTGGTCAGGCAAGTGGTTTCTCCAGAGCTGAACTTGCTTCCTGGAGTGCCGGTTATGCACTTGTCCCAGCACACGCTTGTGAGCTTGCCAACCATCTCACCCACCATTGCCTTCTGCTGCTCTTGCTGCAGAGTTATTATAAACTTGTAAGACATATCTAAAATGCATGCATCGACTAACAAATCAACAATTGAACATACTACAAAGAGTTCACGCATGAGAAATAAATTAGACATAGTGGGCTCATCAACTACCAAGTACCAACGCATCAACCTATACTCTTCCATGTTTTTTAATGATAAAACATGGGCCTATACATTAAGCAACACTATGAAGATGAAGAAAATAATCCACATAGAGAACAGTTTTACATAATCACATACAGTTCTGTGCACCAGGATTTCTCTAGGTGCACAAAGCATGACGCAATGCACAAATCTTGGTATTCTTTTACAGGGATAAATCAGCCAACGCTAATGCTGCTACAAAGGAAAGGATGATGCTCTCAAATATTGTGACACAAACAGGTGGTCTACATAATTTCAATAAACCAGCTATGGAACCATCAGTTCCAATTAACATGTGAGAATGGAGATACAAACTAACCCTCTAAAAACATATGCTAGTTATTACTAACCGCAAGTCGGCTCGACAATCTTCAACCCCACAGAAGAGGATAGTAAACGCAGCTATCTAAACAACCTAGAACTTCACAAGTATAACGAATCAAATCACACATCACATCCTTCACGCCACATCACCTCGTACATGCTTCAACTAATCAGAAACTTCAAATCCGGAACTACCTAATCGCATCAACAAAATACACGGCTCCTACGAACAAATTCCAACCCCACTTCCACATCACCCAGCATAAAGCTAAGCAATCGGTGCCGCCGGTGAATCATTCACCTACGCACGGCCAAATACACCGAGACGGGGCCCTAAAAGACAGTAAAACCACACACACACACCACGACACCATGCCAGAATCCACGGCAAGAAGTTCTCACCGCGATGAATCTCTGCATCTCGGCGTTGTTCTCCATGGCTCGGTCTCTCCCAAACCTAAACCCTAGCTGTGCTTCTTCTGCGTGGAGCCGACGAGAAAGGGGAATTGCGAAAGCGGCCGCTCGGTTGGTTGGTGATGGATATAGATTGGACCTAGGTCCCTTATTTTGGCCCAGCCCAACTAAGGCCCGTATAATACAGGGCACATGCTTATTGTCCGTGCTTGGGCTGTCCGTCGGGCGGCATGGGCACGGCCCAGTTAAACGGTCGGTCCGATCATCTTATTTACTCTCTCGGTGTCTTTTAATTTAGGCTCGACATCGGCCCGACCTATCAGTTTAGCTGGTCTAAATAGCGTGACACGATATGACTAATGCGTTGTGTCATTCATATCTAGGCCGGTTGAAGTTGAACCCTTGGATTGGCACGGCACGTCTCAATAAGCTTCTGGTGCTATGTCGAGCCGAGTTTAAACAGGATGTAATTATGGGTTGCCTATCTATAGCTTCGTAAACAATTGCTATATATTATAAAAATCAATAACCGTATAATTTAAAAATAAACTATAACATATAAATTAAAAAACATCATAAAATAAACTATAATATATAAATTAAAAAAACACAATCATCTTTAGATTATCACTATCTAGATAGCTAGATAGCTACTTCTAAGAGCATATCTAGTATGCGTTTGGTAGGGATTCTTTAAGCTGATTCTCACTCGAATCAATAAAATCCCTACCAAACGGTTTTTTTGGATAACTTCTCGTGTGAATCACTAATAACTGATTTTTGTTTTTGTAAATGAAAAGAGAATTAGCTATAATGCAGCTTCTCTGGTGAATCCCACACACCAAATTGCAAAGTCCCGTTAGTTTATTTTAAAAAAATTACCTGCCCGCCATCGAATATACCTCCACGCCTGCATCCCTCCCTGCCTACCGTGTGCGCTGTCTCCTCTCTTCCCCAACGCTTATCTATTTCCTGACAGTCACTTTAGTTTAATTAATTTAGGATAAATATTAACCATCCACATTATACTTCATAGCTTCCACCCATCTGATATTTACCGCATAGCAAGCTGTGGCATGGAAAACACTGTGAAAATTTGGTCAGTTAAGGGTTAGCATGCCATGTCAAAAACAACTTTTTATTTACATTTGCTTGCCGCTTATCATTGACATAGTCAATTAATATTGTCATAGAATTCTGGCCATATGTTGAGCAGTCCTTTACATGGACTGACCTTTCATCAAAATTTTCCACAAAATATGTCCAATTTTCGGTATGCTAAGTATCTTATATTTGAATCCATTCTCTCGCAATATTTTGTTAGCTCTTTTTTGCTTTCAGGTCTTGGTTGTTGTAGTAAATTCTAACTATTTTGTGAAGTCCAACCAGGGTTAATAAAACTGTTTTTGAAACAGATACCACTCGGGCTCGAGATAGCGGTTACTACGGTAACCGAACGGTTACCGAAAAATTTCGATCAAATTTTGTATTTCAAAATCTAAATTCAGATCAGTTCACGAAACGGTTTCAAATTCAGTTGCCGTGATATACACTTCGGTTACCGCGGTACGCACTTTGGTTACCGTTGGTTCGGTACCAACTCAGTAACCGCAGTACCGGGCTCGGTAACCGTGGTACCGGTCAGATAATTTTTCAGGAAAAAATAAAAATTATAAAATCACATAAAATTATTTTTTGAGATAAATAAGAAACTTACAATACCACAAATTTTATAAGTTTACAATAAAATATAAATTATAAAATAACATGGTTAATTGATAATTTGAGTATTTCTAACTTATTATTGTTGGCTCCATTAGTTATAAGCGGTGTTGTATTCATCTGTAGATATTAGTTGTAAGCCACGTAAAGTAAAAATGCTTGCTTTGTACTCATCAAGTATGATATTTTATTTGATCAAATATATGACATTAATTCAAGAAGCCTGCATGCAAAGAATCAAATAATAACGAGTGAAGAAGATTGAAAAATGAATTATTTTTATATTTTGTATTTTTGTTCATCTTGCTCGGTTCATAATTTTGTTATAGTTCAATATTTTTGAAAACTAATTTCACCATAAATCATATTAATTTACCTACTATTTTTAGGAATTTTTTTTTTCATTTTTTCAATTTCTAATTTAAATTTCAAATGAAACCGATCGCTACGTTGATACCGACCACGAGTGGTATATCAGTTACCGAGCGGTAACCGTGGTTATCGAACGGTTTTGTTAACCCTAAGTCCAACAAGACAAAAGCTGACAAGCAAGAGAAGCACAAGGAAATAAAGAAATCTCAAAGGAAAGGAATTGATAGAGAGATGTCAAGTTGGTAAATTGTGGGGGCTACGCGGACGGGCGATGATACCCGTTGCAATTTCTCAGCTAAAGCTTGTGGCGCCAATTTTGATTTTTTTTTCAGTTTCTTTTGTTGCATGCCCCCTCCAAGACAGTTGATTCAGTTTAGAGTTGAAAAGGTTGTTTTTGTTTGAGGCAAGCAATAGACATTTGTTATTCAGAAATGACCCTTGCTCGATATTCTCGACAAGTCAAAAGAAGATCAATGGATGATAATACGATACAATATACAATATAGTTTTTAGAAGATACATATATGATTAAGTCATTTCTACATATTTAAAATAACATACTTTAATAATTAATGACATAAATTTTTCTTGCTAAAAGCTAAAAAGCAGCTAGAGGAACTCGAAAAGGTCAGGGATAAACTAGTCATTTTAGACTAACATATCCTCTTACATGAATCAGAATGTAATCATCTAACCAAACGATTTTATAACTGATTCTGATTCATCACAGAATTACTTCCCTAAAGAATTAGAATCAGAATTAGAAGAATCAAAATCTAGAGCCATACCAAATGAGCCCCTAATAGCATGACTATTTTTAGCTCTCTAATTATCTGTTTGGCTAACTTACAAAAAAAACTATCTTTATATATACTGCACACTCCAACAATCTCTCTATTTCATATGACATTTCACGTGATGCCGAACCGTCCGATTACCATCTAACGGCTCCACTCGTTGGTTAGAGTTGAACGAGTTCAAGCCAACAGCAGGAGCGCCGAAGGTGGTAAACCAGAGCCGTCACAGCTCGGTGGAGCGGGAGGGGACAGGGCGAAGCTTCTCCATCCTGCTCCACCATCTCGCGTCGGCCGTGCGGTAGCGTCCACTGGCCAGCCCTCTGTAGGACCGAAACTAGCGACCAGAGGGGGATGAATGGGCGCAAAATAAAATACAGCGGAAAAATAAAACTCTTGAAGCATGAATATCGGACTTGCAAGTGACTCAATAAGATTCAGTACAAGACTGGACAATAAAAATCACACCTGACAAGTCGATACAAAAACTTCAGAAAACTTCCTCAAACTCAAGTATTGGACTTGCAAGTGACTTGTTGAGATTTAGCACAAGGCTAGATAATAATCGTCACACCAGGCAAGTCGATACAAATATCACTACAAAGTGCTTCTCAGAAAAAAATCGTCCAAATAAAAGATTAAATGTCAATCAAAATGCGTTCACAAGTGCGACAAGCGTTCTATAGAAAAAGAAACGCACAAAGCACTCATACACAACTGATCGAACACTTGGTGTGCGAGTTCATGGACAACCTCAACAAATCATACCAAGCGAGGACACACAAGCAAAATCTCAAACACTCAACATGCACAAGTTCTTACACAAGTATATTAATCAACAAGCGCAGTGCAATACAAAAATCAAGTGCTTAGAGACATTAGATCAAACACCTAGAGTGCAGTGTAAATTCCTTGAGGCATTTCATCAAACAGGTTAAGTGCAGAAGATTTATACTGAGGATCTTGGTGTAGATGATGGCCGGAGAGGTTG
>KE372801.1:828861-846050 GCA_000418225.1 Zizania latifolia | reverse complement strand
TCCTATGCCGTGCCTCGCCCCGGAGCACGTGTGGATCTAGAGGAACAACGCCAAACCCTAGTTGCAGGCTGTGGCAGCTCGTACAGTGTGGCGAAGAGCACCGGTGGCTCATCGTCCTCAAGCTCAGCCCATGGATTGCGATTGAGTTCGTGATTGACGAGGGAGTGGAAGTCGAGTGTGGACTCCAGCACGGAGAGGAGCATGAGTGCTAGCGGAGGCAGAGTAGAGGAGGGGAAGGCAAGGTTGGGCTGTCGAAAGCAGACCCACAGAGGCACGCGTGGAGGACGGGTTGGGCGTCCTATAGGGTCTAGAGCGTCATCTGAACTGTGGTGGCTCTCCCCACGAGGCTTAGCGCCAGCAGCGTCGTGTCGGTACCGCGGGAGGGGACGGGGTGGCGCCATGAGGAGGGAAGGAGCAGGGCCATGCAGAGGGGAGGGGCGTGAGGCAGGTAGTAGGTAGGTAGAATTTACTATCACCGTGAACTCCCTCTTTTATAATAGAAAAGATGTTTTTATTGTGCTTGGAGATGTATATATTCCATTTCTTTCTGCATTGGGAGAAGTTAAACTTTTCCATTTTATATTGTAAGTCATTTTACTTGTTTATGTGTATTTTTAATTTTTGTCAACTTGATTCTAGTGATAATCAATGTTTCAACTAATTCTCTCCTTCAATAAAAAGGAGAATTAATTTTCCTAAATTGTTATACAAATCACTACTATATTTACCTGTTTGATAGGGATTTTAGAGATTCTATGTAGAATTGGTCCTAAAAATGAGATTTACCAAACGAGAACCTAGTTTCTTCAAACAATTCTTCAAAAGAAAAAAGAACGCACAAATCTTGAGACAAGTGAGGAGTAGGAGCAGTGGCTGATCAACTCAGGATGGGATTATCCGATTATGTGATTCTCTTCAACTAAACATGCACTTTGCTTTGTAGGTTTCTCAAAGGCCTCGAGTTAGTACCCAGCTGGTTAATCTGAAGTGCCCTGAAATGCATGGTGCGCATGCCACGTGGCACGTCTGATGATCTCGTGTTTCTACTACGGTGTTTGGAGTTGGAGAGGTATGTACTGATATTAATCTTTTCTCTTATGTTTCTATTGTGCTCGGAGATGTATATATTTCATTTCTTTCTGCATCGGGAGAAGTTAAACTTTTCAATTTTATATTGTAAGTCGTTTTACTTGTTTATAGTCTTTAACTTTAAATAGTTTTATAAAAAATATACCAATAATTATAATACCAGACTAGTTTAATTAAATATACTATAAAATATGTATCAATAGTTTATTTATTTTATATTATATATATATCAGTACAATTTTCTTTAAACTTAGCCAAAAATAGAGAATTTTAATTTTAAAAAGGTGAAATGACTTATAATATGAAATGGGGGAGTATATTATAGATAGACACCAACAATACATGACGGTAGCGGTACTTTCTCAACTTCTAATTTTGTCTCTAATACCTTGTATATTGGGTTTAATACTGAAATAGCCTACCTTTAAAATAAATCTTCACATGTTACTATAATTTTCAAGAATATGAAAATGTCACTGTCAGTGATTGTGGCTGGCTTTCATATGTCAATGTCAATGATATATCAATAATATATTTTTAAACCATAAAAATTATAATGACAGATTTCTATCTATCCCTAATTAAAGATGTGCAATAACATTCGACCCATTCAAATAACCAAGTCAGTGCATGAACCTTTGTACATCACTAGCACATCCGCTTGAGAATTGTGATAGAGTGTCAACCTTTATATATAGAGCGGCTTCATATCAAGCATATATAATTTTTACAATTGTGGCGTCTGTCAACAAAAGATAATCCGTTGACTTTGGGCATAGATTTTGTGGTTGTTTCGACGACAAGTTGGTTGAAAAATGTTACGGAAGCCGTGCAAAGAAGATGAACTGTAGCAAGGAAGGCACACAGAAGAAGTTACCCTGTGGAACAAAGGACTTGATCTTGACCTGATCAGCAATATATTTGCAACTTCACTTTTTACAAAGAAAAAAGGTGTTGTCACAAACTTCCTGTGAACAACTCCTAAAAGTCACTGGCTAAGAGGAGGGAGCCACCTTATGGCTAGGGATGCATTGACACCCGGATTTAAAAAAGAAATCAGTGTTTAGTAATTTCTGTTGTCTATATGTGTATCTCTTTAAGGCAAATATATATATATATATATATATATATATATATCCATTAACTCAGAAAGAGGTTTAACCAAAATATAAATGGTTCATCCTTATACTTTTCGCTAGCAATGTCACTTTTATCTTTTTAATGAAGGATCTATCACTAACTTCTTGTGACAAAATCTAAGATGTCAATGCTGATATGAACCGTCATGAATTTTTTCCTTCATAGCTTGTCAGTCCATGTAGCTCTAAATGTTTTTTTACACAAGGGCATGTATAAGCTCTGCTTCCTTCCATTGATAGAAGAAGAGAGTACCATACCAAAACAACAATTTTTTTTGGAAAAAAAAACCCTAGAAGCTAACTGCTGAATAATTAGGTAGAATCACCAAGAATCAAAGAACCCTATAATTATATTTGTGGAGATCATCAGTCCAAATCTTTGTACGTGTAGAATTACAAGTTTGATTGTGACAACAAATTGCACAAAGCAACTGGTAGATGTGTCGTCATGAACGGCCGGCTCTAATTAATCCAAAAACAACTGCAAGCATATGCCAAACTGTCACTATAGATGTACCGTGTTGGAGTTACTCGTACACTTGGAAAAATATTAATTTGTCACCTCAATGGCGACATGCTGACCAATGCAACCATTTTACGTGGCTTGTTTGCCTGCTTCCATGTGAGAGGGCATTGTTCCTGACCTAATAAATATGCTTGATGTCACTAACTGTTTCAGAAAATATTAGTTGTTTATATATTTTTAAAACTATTTTTAAAGTTTTTTTATCAATAATTAGACTGAAAGCATGTATTCATAATTAGGTTATATATGTGATATAATTAATTTTGTATATGAAATACTTTTATATAATATTAATTTTATATCACTCAATGATATATTGTGAATAAAATTAATGGTCAAAGTTATACGCTAAAGATCAGATAAAAAAACTTATATGTCTTGTATTTTTTTACAAAGCGAGTAATATTTTGTACTGCTAGTGTACGTAGCCTTTTGAAGTATTTACCATGGAAGTAATCAAGATGTACTACTAGTTCACGTTTTTGTATTGGCGATGTGGAAGGTTAATTGGCTAGGGAAGGGAAGGAGAGTAAAACCAGCACTTAATTAAATTCATCAACTTGCATTATTACGCCATTTTAGTCTTCTTCAACCATGGGTAACAATAATTAAAATATGGAGAAGACAGATGGAAAACTGTAATAGAGACAGCTCTGAGTGAATGTTTGATGAGTTTGACACCAATCCTATGTTTGCGTGTTCTTATATGAAAAGTTAATTGTTAGGAAAAACTAGCAATAGCTAGTTTTATTACAACTCCAGATCACATGTTTTTTGTCAACCTAGGTTAATTCACATGCACTCAAGGTGAAAAGTTAGATCTTTATGGATCTTATAAAAACCTTTCATGTATAAAATAGGTATGCACAAATCTCAGAGCGAATCGTGTGGAGTACACAATTTATGTTCATATATATATAGAGAGAGAGAGAGTGGAGCCAAAAAATATATCACACCTAGTGCTGAACTAACTATTCTTAACTAATTATTTAAAAAATTTATAGCAATTTAATGAAAAATCAATAGAAATAAAAAGAGTTATGCTTACGACTTAAGCCCTAGCCGTCTCAAAAATACTTTGGTGCCATGCAATGTGGGCCCAGCAAGCACCTTGGAGTGGGGCCCACACACAAAGGTTGCTCTTAGCGGAAAGGTGTCGCACAAAAGAGGCGAGGAAGGAAAGGATTTAAGGCAGACAGAGGTCTACTCGCAAAGCGCAAAAGAGGAGCAAGAGCAGCTAAATGCATCTTTGCAGTGCAGCTAACTTGGCTCTACACGATCGATCGATCGATCGAACACGATGCCCTCCAAATCTGATTCCGCAGCTTAATTAGTTACTAGCTTGCACGATTTGATCGGCGGCAGAATTAATGGTTCTTGCTGATTGATCGATTTGATTATTCAGGAGATGCTGCGTTCGTGCGTGCCTGCATGCATCCATCCATGTATTAAGAAAGGAATTATCATCAGATCAGTTTGATTGGTCGCCGGTTCTTAAATTTAGCTGGCTTGCAACCGGCGATGATTCTGCCCGACAGATTGGCGAACCACAATATAATTGTACTGTACTCTCAGTTAAAGAAAGATCGGATTCTCCGTGCTAGATTTTGCAGTTCTAATTAAGGTTATGTTTGGAGAGTGGTCACATTTGAAACTTTAACTATTCAATCAGTCAAGTTTAGCTACAAAATCTAAAAATAATACGTAGAAGTTAGAAATATCAGCTTTGTTATATTCTTATCAGCTAAATACTTACTAACTGTCTCTTATAATTACAAGCTCTCAGAAAAACGCTAATAGCTAGTTTGATCAACGCATACATTAAATTTACTTCGAAAATACGATGCTGTTAACAAAATTAATGTAACCATGACAAACTTTTCAACTCTATTTTTTGTCAAATCTAGCAGTTTTATCAGAGCTGAACGGCTTAAGTAGCTGGTGGTCCCACTTGTCTAGTGAGTATGACAAGTGACAAGCGGACCACCAGCTTCTCTTAGCGAAATTGTATTTTGTCGGTGGTTTGTTATAACAGCTGTACCTATTTTTAAAATTTAAACTTTTCTTAAACAATTTTGATTTTGGACTTAAATAGTCTTGATTTTGGACTTATATTCTGAAACTCAATAATAGTAGAATCTAAAAATAGACTAGAATCAAGAAACGAAAAATCGCTAGCTTCTTTGTATTTCTTACCAGAAGTTTCACAAACAAGCCCTTAAACCATACCTGAACATGTTCTCCTATGAAAGATAATGGTTTTCCTACATATACTATGTACAACAACGTTAGCTTAATTTTCCACCAGAAATAATATGGAAAATACAGAGAGAGTAGCGCGTTTCTTCACGTCAAAATGCATCATCATTCCTCGCAGTATTTTTTTAAAAAAAAGATCACCATCTCATCACCTGTAAATTCCATCCTAGCTAGTCGGCCGCAGTACATCAGATCGACTGAGTGCTCCAGTCAATGGTGTTTCATCCACCGTGTATACACCAGGTTAACCAAACTCCCGCTGGTCAGTATCGGTGGCGATAGGACAACGGTAATAGACTCGGTTATCATGGTAAATTATAGTAATTAGATTGGTTGCCATTATAGTTAGTTTAAGAGTATGTTTGATTCAATTTTTTAAATCAATTTTTTGGTTAGAAAACTAAAAGCTGAATATATCAAACAAGTATTAAATGAAACTAGTTTTTTTAAGAACAACAATTTTTTGTTAGTATAAAGTAAAATTTATCCATCTCCAAATTATACAACTTCACGGTTTGCGATGTCTAATTCCATCATAAGTCCACGTGATATTATTATATTCATTGTTAATTTAGTATAGAATCATCGTTTTCTTATTGTTAAATTTTATAGAATCACTTATCACAGATAACATCTATATATTCCAACTAAATAATTTTGTGACTTTTTCACGGTACACAACTCAAATTAACTTTATATAGCTTACAACTAATAACATTTTTTTTAACCTATAGCTCAAATAAACATACCCTAAAACCATACTTATTGACCGAGTACCACAGTTTGTTACTCATCTTGTACCCGGGGAAAGGGCGACAAAAAGGCAGAGTAAGTTTCACCCATCATCATCCATCACCGCAGTCTAAATCCTAATTTCCACGTAACCGCATGGCAACTATTTAACTGCCAGAATTGACTATTAATTAATTAACATCCGGCTAATTTTCTCCAGAGGAGTAATTAATTAATCGAGCGCAAGATTTTCTAATAGAAAAAAAACGGCGAGCTGAGCTAGCTAGCTGGGCTTGCCAAATCGGAGAAGGCATCGAGCTGAAGCCACGAGAGGAGACCAGCTAGGCGATCAAGCTGAGGAAGAAGAAGAGGAGATGAAGTACACTTCACGCCACAGGAGATGCTATAAATCCCTAGTTACTCCCTTTTCCCCTCAACCCCAAGCACCAACTCTCTCTCTCTCTCTCTCTCCCTCCTCGGCTAGCTAGCTGACTAGCTGCTCGATCGCCATGAACGTTCCGAGCAAATGCATGGCTCCTGCGCGCCACTTTGCACTGGCAAAGTAAGCAAAAGGGCAGGGTCCGAGGAAGAAGACGAAGAAGCTTCACCTTCATTTGTACCTTATTACCAAGATAGCTAGCTAACTAGCTGTCAGCTTGTCAGTACTGATCAGTACTTGTACTCCACTGAGGTAGTCAGCTCCAGCGAGCGAGCGAGCCAGGTAGCTAGATAGCTAGTCTCGTCGTCGTTGCTGCGTGTGGTCGAGCTAGCTAGCGAAAAGTTTGTATAGATGGAGATGAGGGCGGCGCCGGTGCTGGTGAGGCACGGAGGGGTGGCGCTGCCGCCGGGGTTCCGGTTCCACCCGACGGACGAGGAGCTGGTGGTGCAGTACCTCCGCCGCAAGGCCTTCGGCCTCCCGCTACCCGCCGCCGTAATCCCCGACCTCTGCAACCTCTACAAGCTCGATCCCTGGGACATCCCTGGTAGGACTACTACAAAAGATTGAATTTTTGGTCGATGACGACGACGACGACCATGAATCAATCAGTTGAAGCTGCCATGACGCGCGCGTGTTGATGAATGCGTATATGCATGTTGATTTGGTCCAGGCGCCGCGAGCGACGATGGGGAGAGGTACTTCTTCGCGGTTCGGCCGGCGGCGGCGGCGGCGGCCAGCAGCAGCTGGGTCATGCACGAGTACAGCCTCGCCCTGCCGATGCACAAGAAGGTGAGAACTAATCATATTACATATTCCTCCTTAATGACTGACTAATTAATTACTCTCTCGATCGACTCGACGATCGATCGATTGATTTTTTTTCTGTCTTGATAAATCTTCTTCTGTTCTGCAAGTGCAACTGTGCTCTTGAAAACAACTAGCTAGCTAGCTTGATCATCTTTGCATCTCATTCTTTTTATTAATTATTCAAAATTTCTATATGGCTTCCAAGATCATGTCGCATGCTCTCCATTAGCTTAAAGCTGTATATTTGGGTTAAACTATTAATTAAACAATTCTGATAGGAAAATTAGTTTATATATATGCATGACCTTTAATTGTTACAAGGCACAACTTAGCAAACCCAGTTTGATCATGCTTCTCCTGCAGAGAGCTTCACTACAAACATAGCATGGCATCGAATGTACACATCCTAACAAACCATGGTTAAAACTAAAAACTCTGAAAATTTTCTGCTCAGCTCAACACAATTACACAACACATGCTACAGTGCGCGTCAAACTGTCAGAGCTTGCTAACTAATTGCCACGATCAAACTATGGCTCGCAGTTTTAAATTGCTCGTGATGGTTGGTTGCAATTTATGCTGACATGGAGAGGTGGTTGCTGTGCTCAACGGCACTTGATGCTCTCTGCTCTCAGATCGAATCGTCCCATCAAGTTGTGCAGCGGCACTATGTGCTACCACTAACCACTACCTTCTTGCCTGCACAACCAACCAACAATTAAGCTGAAAAACAGCCAGTACCTCCGACAATTAATCTTGTTGTTGGGGTTAGATTAATGCCTAATTACACTGCAAAACAGTACTCCATGCCTGCAACCTGTATAGTATATGAATATCTGAACAAGCTGTGCCTATTCAATGCTGTCCACTGTCCAGTAGACCTGTGCTACTGTAACTGGTTCCATGGCCACTGTTGCAACAGATGTGCCGCAGATGTTCAGTTGTTCATGCTCATGTTGGGAGAATCTTTAGCTGGGACACCTCACTGGCTACTGGTTTGATTGACATGCCGTACTTGAATACTATCTCTGTTGCTCTGTTTTTTAACTGAATTCCTCCTAAATTTTGATCACAAATACATCATATATAACTACTTGAATTGGTTACATTCTCGTGTAATTATAATCAGTTTAGATCAAGTTTGCATCTTACAGACTGTGAAGTGTTTAAAAATCAATTGAAAAATAACTGAGTAGTAGTACATAGTGTTCCTTGCAATATCACCACTAAATGCTGATACTGTGTTCCATTGCTGTATCGGGAACAGGGTTAGCACTAACAATACGCTACAGGGATCGAATTCAGAAAAAAACATAGATTTTGAACAAAGTTTGGATTGCTTAAGCTTAAACATACAACAAATTAAATCAAATATTTTCAAGAAAATGCGCAAAGATTCTTTTACTAGCAAGTTTACAGTATACATGGACAGAAATAACTGAATTTTCAGAGAGCGACGACGCTGACAGCTTGCCGGTTTGTGTGAACGAATTTCAGGGCTGCTTGGCTCAGGCTGAAGAATGGGTAGTCTGCCGGGTATTCCAGAGGAGCAGGTCGCCGAGGAGGCCGGCCGACCATGACGCGGCAGAGCGCCGGTCGCCGTCGCCGTCGTCGGCGTCTGCCTCCAGCTGCGTCACGAGCAGCTCCGACCAGGAAGAGGTCAGCAGCGGTTAGCTGAAGCTGCCTCTCAAAGAGAGGCTTGAGTGTTAGCCTAGCTAGCTAGCATATACAGCCGCCCAATGCTGAAAGTGATCATGCATGTGCCTCCTCTTCAATTTCTTGCTCCGATATTTAATCTACCTTTATTATTTTTTCCATCTCATAATGTAATGTAACGTAATGTAATGCAGTGTAATGTAACGGGGAAGAAATCAAGCACTGAATTACTTAATTAAACTAAATTAACAGACAAGAGTGCTCAAGGCTATGGAATTGAAGCTTCTAAGGTTCAGGAGCTAGCTAGATACTGTTTACTTATGGGTATATATTGTAGCAGCTAGCTCCATGACTGCATGCAGCAGCAGTGACCTACCTCTTCGTGGTCAATTTGTGATTTGCAAACTGTTACTGTTTATTTGTAATATTTCTTGGAGGAATGAGAAATTAATCTGAAATCCGTTGTAGCAAATATTGCAACTGCATGCATGCTCGGGGGTGTCTCGTTTGAGTGATTTTATAGTGTTTGAGAAGCTGAGAGGTACCATAATTTTAATGTTAATTTTAGTACCTCTCAGTACCTAAGATACTGACAGGTATCAAAGTTAACACTAAAAATTATGGTATCTCCTTAAACACCGTAAAATTTCCCGTCTCGTTTTTGTCGTATTTTCATACTCATGTTTTGCTTAATATATTAGCTTGTACTCTACATTTGTCCAGATATATACAGGCCAATTTTTGAATTAAATTTTTATAATTCTCTATCATATATTTAATATAAACTGATCTTAAAAGGAAATTAACGATAAACGTGATTACAGTTCAGTTGCTAATAAGACACAAGTTCACTTTTTCCAGAAAAGATACAAAGTTAACATGATTTTTTGAGAGGTAATTAATTAACAGGGATTTTTCATAAGAATTCAAGCTAGCTAATTATTTCTCTTGGCAAAAAACTGTTGCTATCATGCGTGCGCATAGACATGCATGTGTTATTAGGTTACAGATCAACATAACTAAATAATTATAAACCAGAGAGTGTGTATATGTATATAGAAGCTAGTGCTTGTCTGTGCTGCCAAGAGAAAGCGGCACAACACCTAATGCCACCTGTAGGTGCTAATGCTTTAATAATGTAGATCCTCATCTTCTTTTCCTTGTTTCAGAAAGGACGGCAATTTTGTCTAAGGCAGGTACCCGATACAACAAATATAGATTTGTGTTTAAGTTTATGTTTCCATGTTCATAGCTTTGGGTATTTATTTAGGATCAGCTTGGACGTGTGTTTGGTTTAAAACCCATGGATACCCTATTTGTTATCCATGTTTCTACTTTTGCTTTTGTTTTTATTACTATTACTTCTGCTTCGGCTATTACTTCTGTCGCTGCAAAACCACATGTTTTTTGTTAGGGTTTAGGTAGCCGAGAGGTTTAGGCACGGATTTGATTTAAAACGCATGAGTTTCACGGGCATGAGTTTACGAGTGTTTCGTTGGTGGATTTTTACTAAATCTGTAGGTTTTGTAACCGTTGTCATTCGTAAACTATGTAAGCAACTCCATTTTCATACCAGTTGGATTCAAGTAACATAATCAATTCAGTGCTCTGATAAAGCATATATATATGCAATTCTTCCACTAATTCTGCAAGACAAATTAAAAGTAAATATTAGCTATGATCTTAGAAACTCCTCAGTCCTCACACACGATTGAACATACATAGATTGTGCAGGAGGAATTTCATAGTAATCAGTTCATTTATTGTGTAATAACAGCATGAAAGATTATCATGGGAGAGAAGGTACATGTATTATACAGCTAGCTAGGGAGAAAATTAATTAAAATGCTTAATTATAATAGGATAAGGGTTGAGTGGCTTGAGGAAGAGATGCTTTCCAATGTGCAAAACGAGAGAGATGGCTAGCTAGCCTTGAGTTGAGCTGAGCTGAGCTGAACTTGACCTCATTCAGTGGGAGTGTGTGTGGGCCCAGTGACAGCCACTGCCTTAGCCAAGCGAATCCACTCTAGATTTGGCTTTGAATAATAAAGTCCATGCATCACATCACAATGTCACAGACAGCGACTGCATATTGCACTAAACACAAACACATATGGTGAGGTTTTGCTAAGCTAGATTAGCCATTAGGTAGAGGCTCACCTCCATTAAGGCAAAAGTAATTAACCTGTATATTCTTTTCATTACCTTTTTGGCATTTTCTTTCCTTCAGCTTACTCAAATCCAGTGCCACAAGGATATTAGAGAGAGAATCATGCATATATATATATATGTGTGCAACTGTAATCTGTTCATGCAAACATGTCCGAAAAAATCGACAGAATATTCAGGTTTTTGCTAATTAGGTTTTTGGAACCATTCATCACTCTCTGAACCGACGTAACTGTTTTTCTCTTCCTCATAGACGTGAATCAATTTTACTGTGTGTTCTACTTGCAGTATATATCCTTTATCTCATTCTATTCGAGGATTAAAAATGATTTATCTTTTTATCTTGATTAGTGACATTAGAATTTAAAAATAGTAAAATTATTAAAAAAACAAGTGATGCGGAGAAGATAACAACCTGTCAGTGAAAAAGATATATGCAAATTCTCTAATAACAATTATACCTAAAATATAACCAATTAAAATATAAATCTCAAAATTAACGACTAATAAAATCGATTCTACTAGTAATATAATACTAATATTGCTCAGTTAGATATGGTTTATTGGCTGCTCCCCAGTTGCCTGAATCCTCAGAACTGCATCTTCCAGTCACTAATTCAGTGCCCATGTGAGTGTGACAGGTTGGTCACAGTACGTATACTGTGTCGTCTACATACACGTTGCTTGAACTCTCTGAACTCATGTACAGCGACATGTACACACTCGGATACTGTACACTACTGCTGCTGATCATGCGCCGCAAGCTAGCTACTGCAGTGTAGCACACATGACATGCAGCATCGATATGATACTGACTGTAGTTTTCAGACAGCGTCGTCTTATACGACTGCATATCTAGCCTCGATCGCGATCCTGTCCACTAGCTGCAAGAAAAATCTATACATGTTGTGTACTGATGCATCATCCATCCATCCAAGGTTAGCCTTTAAGTTCTTTTTTGCATAGCGATCGATCGTATCGATCGACTGCAAATTTTACAATTTAATTCTTTTTAAAACTTATTTCATAAATAGAATTTTAAAAAACTTATTCTAGAAGTAGACCCAAAACTCAGCGCCAGAGCCATTGACGCCAAACATATACAGCTTAGCTCTAGGGTCGCTGGCGTCAACCTCCCTGCTAAGCCCGCTAGTAGAGCTGACATGACAAGAGAGCTCAGCGCCAATGAGCCTGGCACTGACCTCCCTTTAGCTCAAGTTGTATTATTTATCAATTTGAACAAAGATATTCATTGTAGTGTAGTGGTAAGTATTCCCTCCCGTTACTTTGGAGGCTTGGGTTCAATCTCCGGTTCCCTCCCTTATCTCTGGTTCCCTCCCTTTTTTCCATAATTTGCGAGCGAGGCCGGAGGACTGGCTTGCCTTCAATTTTTCCTTTTATCATTTGCTACAAAACTTCATGTCTGTTTTTTAAAGATCTATTTATGAAATAAGTTTAAAAAAAAGACTAGACTGTAAAATTTTCTATGGATTGATCCATGTGTGTGTGTTGATAGATGCTTACAGCTAGCTAGCTAGCTAGCTAGTAGCAGATGCATGCAGGTTAGGAATCAGCAGGGATCAGAGTTGAATAACTCTGACGAATGCGACATGGCGATCGATCGATATAATGCAATTGCGAGCAAGCCAGGACCGGACGGCGCTTGAAAACTTATAAATCCATCGGGACCATGATTATTCCAGCAATGAGCAGCTATGCATCTGTAGCTTTCGATCGGCACAAAATTTCCAAGGCTTTATGTGCTTGCATTGACAGCTCGATCTGACTAACTAATTTCTTTCATAGAGCTAGCTGAAACTCCATGCAATTAAGGTTGCCGATTCGCCGATCAGTTACTGATCAGTTTGAAGAAAACATAGTCTTCAGTTACTCAATAGCTAGCCAATACTCGGTCAGTCGACGATTGCGGCGTGTGGAATTTCTGAAGAAACACAATCACATCAAGCTACTCCTGGTCGATTCATCAAGCTAGCTACATTCCAAACACCGAGGCAGGAGGAGTTTCAGTCTCTCACTCCAACTAGCTAGCTAGCTAGCTGCAGCTCTCTCTCTCTCTCTCTCTCTCTCGTCACAGGTTGCTTTCAGCCAGTTAAATGAATGATGAATGCTGTGCGCAAATGTTCTGGCCCTGATTCAACAGGAGAAGAAGAGATGGATAGGTCATTAGGTAGATGTGTGGATCATGAGCTCATGCCTGGATGCATGCTTCGTTGCCGGGTGTCTGGGTAACTTCTCCGGCCACACCACATGCAGCAGCAGACAAGCAGGCTTCTAGCTGTGAAACTCTTCGCACGCACGCACTTGATTTGACACTTAAATTTCAGTTAGTGAGTTCAATTAACCACATCACCTGTACTCTTATTTTCAGACTGACGTCCTTAATTATCTCTGCTGAATTAATATACTGTCCCTAGCTAGCTTGATATATTTATACAGCGTATGAATTTGAAGCATGAAGCAAATTAAATTCATATCATCATTCATAATACTTGAGCTTTTTTTGAGATATCTCATGATGTATATATATACACATACACAGAGATGCTCTCTAGCGAAAGGCAACTTCACTTAATATGAATTTATTAGAATTCAAGTTCCTATGGTTGTTGCGTACAACTCTAGTTGATGCAGAGACAAAATATAATTTTATTATAAGAAAATTGTGAACTGATCTTTCAGCTGAACTGTGCTATTATTATAAGTCTACAGCTTAATCTAACGCCACCTGGAATGGTGACACGCCAGCTTTGGATTGGTACATGTGCATAAACAAGCGACATGAGATCATCCGCAGTCGGGGAAGCCACTACAGAGAGCAGTCGTCCGATTCAAACTGCCCAATCAAGATCTGACGGTGCGGGAGTAGGGCTTTATGGTGGTGAGCCTACTTCACAGCGGTCGGCAGTGGGGCTTCCACTGCTATAGGAACGGACATCAGTGTTGAGTCAAAATGGCTATCAGTGGCGGGTTCTGAACCGTCACTGGTTAGTCATAACTGATAGTCGATGACTATTAGTGGCAGTTCTGGAACCGGCATTTAAAACGCGTATCAATGTCGGTTCCAGAACCGAACCGGCACTGATACGCGCGTATCAGTGACGGTTTGTTCCACGAACCGGCACTGATACATGCGTATCAGTGTCGGTTCAATAATAGAACCGACACTGATAGGCATTTTCAGTTCCGGTTTAGAGCATGAACCGACACTGTTGTGTATTTCACGCTATTTTTTATATATAAACTATGCTGTATTAATTCTATATCCAAATGCACATATATGCTAAATTTATTTACATAGCTTACATCATATTACGCGGGCAATCTCAAATCAAATTAATATGACATATATTAACTTAAAATATCAGAACATATTTATATAAATGTTTTCATAAGTTTCAAATGTGATATTATTCTTACAAACTCAAGCACAAGCTAAATTACATAAATAGTTGCCTCCAGTGCACCATTGTTGATGTGGAAATGAAAAACGCATACTGTGCCGATAACTAAATTGTTGGCTCACAGAAATTGACCAAAACCAGTCGTCAGGTAGCACCGTTCATCTATTAATTTATGCACTGCAACTAGGGCTGATGTGCTTTCTGCTGCTGTCACTTCGATATGTGAGGTCTGTTGGTGTAGGTGAGGTGTGATGTACTTTTCACAATACTGCTTTAAAAAGTAATGTTATGAATAAAATGTGTTGATAGCTAGTTAGATGTGGCAAGTGCAAATATATAGATATTTGTAATTATGACATATGCAAAGTGCTTACCACAGACTTCTTGTTGACGATCGAGGAATTGATTGTGCATATATATAAGTGAGTCCCGGAGGATAGACCCACCGAGATATCTTGCAGAAGAGCCCTCCTTTCTAGAGTCACATCTGTTTGAATTCTAAAACAACTGATGTTCTTCAGTTGGTCCATTTGCTCGGTATCGCCCTCACTGGCTATCTGTTTTTCCTTCTTCGTAGCATTGCTAGGACTCTCACCTGTAATTATAAAAAATCACTTTAATTACATAAACAAAATATGCATGTCTAGTAAGTAATGTGAGCTTGCTATAGATACCATTATCGTTGTCCTCTACTTTTATCGTGGTCTTCTCGTTACCATAATTATTGTAAATAGTAGCCGTAACAGACAATGAGGGTCCTATTGTTAGTTCCACATAATCCCCTTGTACTAGGCGGACTCGGTCACTAAATGCATCCCACCCTTTATGGAGGTATAACATGTCTCCACAGCTAACAACCTCAACCATATTGGTGCACCCATCTTTTGTTGATATCTTAAGAGTGTCACCAACGTGAATGTTATTGTTATCGACAAAGGGTTTTCTTAGAATCTATAACAGTGAGATAATATCACATCAGTTTATTAATTTTGTTACCACATAAATAGAATATGTAATGTATAATGTATAAACCTGGTGGCGCCCGATGAAACGATGATTGATATTGAGGAGGCAACTGTTAGGAACATTAGTCGATTGATCACTTGAGACCCTCCTACTGCTGGAAGCACGCTGTCCAGTGAAAGTGCCTTGTTGATTACTTGGGAGGCTTGCTATATTCATAATTCAGGTTATATTTGACAACGATGAAAAAAGTATAATAATACTTATGTAAACCCTAATAAACAAAATTAAATATTGTTAAATGCATACACTCCATCAAAAGTATACTCAAACATACATATGCACATCACATTATTTGCATACACTCCATCAAAGATATACTCAAACATATCCATATGCTTGATCATTTCAATCATCAAAGGTATACTCAAACATATACATACACTTGATGCATAGCAAGGTACATATACTTGATCATTCAGAAGTATACTAAAAAATTGTATACAAAAAATGCAAGCCAAGGTACATACACTTGATCATTTCAGCTATATCTTTTTCAAGAGACCAAAGCCACATTAATATATTATATACACATAGAGATTAATCCAAATGATCCACTTGTAGAGATTCACATTATATACACACAGAATTAATTTACTTGCAAAGATTCATTCGAGTCACTGACAAGAATAATGGTGGCATGGATAAAACCGTAGCTAAACCCTAAATTCAAATAATGTGAGAGGAGGTGGCATCAAAACCTTGTATGGGTAGAGACGGAGATGGCCGAACGGTGGATGTAGAGATGGCCAGACAGCGGAGACTCGATGGCGGAGGCGGAGACGGTCGGACGGTAGGATAGCCGGATGGCGGAGGCAGAGGCAGAGATAGTTGAACCACAGGACGGCCAGATGGTAGGACGGCAAGACGGCGGGACGACAGCGGACGAGTAGACAATCTGTGGGATGGAGAAAATGGCTAAGTCCCAGCGCATATATATATATATATAGGAAGGGTATCAGTGCTGATTTGAATGTAGAACCAGCACTGATAGTGCTTTTCAGTGCCTGTTATAGTTAAGAACCGGCACTGAAGAATATTTTAATATTAATAAATATAAACATTTTATTTTAACATACAAAATTTACTCCTAATAAATATGCATTTTTTACTGTACCAAATGAAATGTTTTTATACTAACATTTACAAATTGTTATTAACAAATACAAACCGTTTTACTTTAACAATTTAAAAATATTTTACACCATAAATGATTTTTTTGTTAACATTTATTTTACACCGTAAACCGTAAATCGTAAAAAATTCTACCTTTGTATTTTTAACATTTATTATTTGTTATTAAAAAAATTCTAAAACCGTAAACCGTAAACCATAAACCATAAACCCTAAATCCTAAACCATAACGCTAAACCGTAACCATAAACCCTAAACCATAAACTGTAAACCGTAAACCGTAAACCTTAAATTAAGTTTAAAAAATGATATGTGTTGGAAATTACGATTTTGTCAAATCTTAAGTTGCAAAGAGGTCACAAAAGCTGGTGATAACAACAGCACTGCTCAATACACAGATACAATGCAGCTACAAGTAGTACTCTCCTTGGTAAGTGTAGGACCGAAAAGGCGACCAGAGGGGGGGTGAATGGGCGCAAATTAAAAACGCAGTGGAAAATACAAATACCCCCAAAACTTCAAACAATGAGAATATCAGCCTTGCAAGTGACTCAAGAAAGCTCAGCATAAGATTGTGCGATAAAGATCACACCAGACAAGCTGATATCTCAAAACATCCTCAAAAGCACTCTTCAAGAATAGCAACAGGTATTCTACTCAGAACCTCTAACAAAGATCTCTACTAACACGAAACAAACACAAGTATACAAAGAACAGCATTCATTGTGCAACTTGAAAAAGTAACGTGTCAGTGAGCAATTAGTAAACTCTAGATCACAGTAATAACCTCAGAA
>KE372801.1:799218-822343 GCA_000418225.1 Zizania latifolia | reverse complement strand
GTAAAAAATGGATCGGACTATTGGTTAAGTCTGAAAAAATAACTTATAACACGTAAAAAATGGATCGGACTATTGGTTAAGTCTGAAAAAATTGGAACCAGACATTTAATTAATTCAGTTTCGCTGAAAGACCTTCTAGGCAATTGAGTGGGTTAAAATCTAACGAACCAACTCATTTTTTTAACCGCTGAATCGGTACTACTCCGTTCATTGTACTAAAATGGCTTACGTTCAGAAATAAAGGTAGTAGTTTTGAATCGTACTGTATCTGTCAAACAGCAGACTAACACCATTCGATTGGATAAGCAAAGCAGAGTTGGATTCCCGTGAGAGGACAAAGCAGGGATGATAGATTGGTGGGTAAACAAATTATAATTAACCCAAAGATGATGTTTTTGTTTATTCATGTCAATCCCCCATTCTCTATTGCAAATTAACCTTTTGTTTTTGTTGCATTCTCAACTGCAACTTGTAACCTGTTTTACATCATGGACCGTGTTCCTCTGTAGCTGTATTTGAAAATTCTAAAATACTATGTTAAACTTTAAAGAAGGAACCAGATAAAATTTGGGAGTACATCTTACGACAACAGCTGCCTAATTCAGTGACAGATTAATACATAACCGATTAATGTCAATAACATATATATGCATGTATGTATGTAATGGAACTCCAGACGTTTCGTCAGTAGGTAGCTAGATTCAATGTCTGTTCGTCACCATGTTTGTGATGAATGGCCTGCACTTCACGAGGGTTCCCATGCATGCTACAAGCTAAGTCCATGAATGGTCTACACCTCATGGCTTCTTGAAATGTTCAGACAAAAGATGGGTGTCACCATATCACGTGGTGTGGCCAATGGCCACGCGTCATGCATGCCTCCATGCCTCCATGGAGATCGAGTCATCAGTTCATCAGCTCGGCGGTTTGGAGTGTGTGGAGGTGACACGTTTGGCAGGATGAAGTCCAAATGCCCTGAAAACGAAGCTACGTACACGTAGTCACGCAGAGAGACCGGAACTCCCAGATGTGTATGTGTGGAATATAGCTATTACCTTAGCTTCGCAAAGATTTTACTTTTAATATAAAATCGATAAATTAAGGGTTACAATAAAAAAACTAGAGTGTGACTTACCTACAAGGGTAGAGCCATAATGTCATCAAACATAGAGCTCAAAATACAATTTACATTGAAACATCAAAATTTTTATAATTTTTAATTAAATTTTAAGAGGGATTAAGGAGACAAACCTGGGCTTAAACCCTAATTGCCCTAGGCTTGTCTCCACCACTGCTTACCTAAAGTGATGCATAAAAGATATTGAATAAAATAAAACTTATTAATTTATAAATAAAAAGTATGGAAGAAGATATGAATAAAATCTTTTTTAATAAAGATATGTAGAGAGAGATCGGAGGTCCTGTATGTACATACATACACAAGGAGAGAGAGTAAGTGTGGAAAGCTATTCATAAATATTTTAGTTTTAACATAAAATCGATAAATTAGTTATCAGAACAAAAACTAAAATATCACTTATAAATAAGAAAACAATATTATAAAGTAACAGTCTAATAGATAAGAGATGTCGAAGAAATACAACTTCTTGATTTATAAACCAAGGGTAGTTAAGGAGTTAGAAATAAAGTCTATTTACATAAAACTAGAGAACTATAAGTTAAAAAAAAAATTGAAACAGAGCGAGCACTCATGTGCTACAACTTGCAAGCTGTGGGGTTTGTATCTTCTCTCATGATGATGGACCATGCATGCATGATTACATTCTTCTCACTGAAAACAGCTGCCAAATTTGGTCACACTTGTGAGGAAGGGACATTTCAATTCTCTCACCCTACTACTAAATTGTAGAAGCTTAAGCTTATCATTCCAAGCCCATATAACTTTGGTTGGTTGGTTGGTGGTGTTGTGCATCAGGCAGTCCTTGGCCACCTGTCCTCCTCCTATTTCCTTTCATCATATGATCACATCCATAATATTTTGGCCATTATGTGAAGGAGTGGATAACCCTTTGCCATGGGTCAAATCAACTGCCAGTATTTTCATCTTTGTCAACATACTAGCTTTCCATGGCATGCCTTCACAACTATTTTTAACCTTCAAAACTACTTCTCCGTTTCTGAACGTAAATCATTCTAACATTTTTTAATTTATTATATGTGAGTCATTCTAGTATTTTCTAGTCTAGACACATATAATAAATCTAGAAAATATTAGAATGACTTACATTCAGAAACAGAGGGAGTAGTATAAACATATAAACATAGGTATCCTAAGAAAATTAGAGGAAAAGCCGCCCTCCGAAAGGACGCTTAGGATTCTGTAAAGAATATTGGAACAGTAAGTACCCAATTATTGTCGCCCTTTAGATTTGATGCAAAAGTAGAAAGTATGGATTTCAGCCACACGCGCTTCAATATCTTGTTCTCTCCTTCTCTCACACACTTTGTAATTAGGTCCAAGCTTTTTAGAGTTTGTATCACTATTATTATATGTTTAATAGTTTAATGTCACATCTCCAACATACCATTATGTCTAGTGGACATATAAATGGAGTAGTGGACAGCTATTCTTGATATTTATTTAAAGAGTACACTATAGGATGATGTTGATTACTCTGATATGATATTTATAAAAGGTGCATGATGAACAATGTTTGCTTGTGATTAAGGGTGTCAATACTTAAGCCTAGGGCTGAATTACTTATCTTTACATATACCTTCAAATTTTTTAAAGGTTTAATGGAATCTAAATATAATTAAGAATACTCAAGCCTAATTGTCCTAAGGCCTAGCTCTGCCCGTATCTAAAATAATATAGTGATTAAAAGATGAGTTTTTGTGGAAACAAGATGCTCAAAACAGGCGTAGAAACAAAGAATGTATGCCATGAGGTGGTTAAATTTCCCAAAACTTCGTTAACATGCTAGCTCATACTTAAAACCACAAACAGTCTCATTTAAGATGTAATCCCTACGTCTCAAAAACATTTCATTTTTATCTTCTTACCTATTCTCGGATTACAAATTAAAAAAAAAACAATAGACATTATATATCATGTCACAATAATACTATCTTATTACTTAAAAAACTCTTCGGTCTTTTACTCTTATTAATAATTTATCAATATTATCTTAAAGTAAATTTTTTATGGGATGAAGGGGTACAGAACTTACAAAAATTCACATGAAACAGTTCTTAAAATCCTGCGTAATTAAGAGAAATATTGCTAGGTTTTCAATAGGGGCCTGACCTTTTTCCTTTTGATGTAACCATGTCGAACCAGAACCACAATCCGAAATTGTATGAACATGAAGGGCCTATCCGCAAAAACAAGGGTGGAATTTTCTGTTTAATTGTCCACAAATCAAAGCAAAACCAAAACAGCCGACGTTTTCCGCCTCGAAAACTACCTCCCTAATTAGGGATTAGAGTCCTAATCACGCAGCCGCCGCGGTTAGTCGCCCGAATGATATAAGCCATTAGAGAGGGAGAGCGAGATGGAGCTGGAGGAGTAGCCAAGCAGAGGAAGGGGAGGCGTTCGGGCGAGGGGAAGGTTGCGGGAGAGGGTGGCAGAGAGGGGGAAGCCCAGCGGGGCGATTGCCTCACCGATCCCTCTCCGTCCGCCTCGCATCCGCTCGAATCGAAGGTTTTCCTTTATCTTCCTGGTCTGTCTTCTGTTTGCCGATTAAATCATAATCTCGCTCTTGTTCTCTCCGGTTGATGCGTGGTGGAGTAATTGGTAAAGTTGCAGTTTGTTTCTAGGAAATTTTGGGGGTTCAGACGTTAGGTTTGCTCTTGCATCAGTGAGAAGCGTCAGGAGTTGGCAGCTTCGATTTCTTGGGCTAAACGTAGTTGATCATTGCAGATGTAGCCTCAAATTGAGATTCTGTTCATCGCTGTAATGGAGTAATAATGCTCATTGATTTGCGTCGCTTCTGCAGGAGCAGGGCTGTGATGTGATCCCCCCCTGGCATGTTGCATCCTAGGTTCCTGGTTGCTTGCTCAGGCTCCAAGTTGTGCTTCATCTCCAGTTGCCACGGTAGCTATGGGGATATGGCTCGGCGTGGCAAGATGATACCTTTGCGCCTGATAGGTTCGAGTCGGTTATACGAGTGTAGTTCTGCCCTTCCAGTGTTGATCGGTTTCAGTTGATGATGATTTCTCTGAGCACCGATTTGATGTTTGGAGACGGAAAGCGTTATTGTGAAGGAGGTCATCAAAAGGAATTGGATAAGTGCATTGCAGGAGCCTAGGTGCGAAACCAACTCGGTGACACTACTTCTGCTGATCATATTGTGGATTGTTTGCAATGGGTTTACCTCAGGTTCATCAGGCCGAGGATGTGCCTACGCCGTCAAGTAGGCCGGTGCCAAGCCCCCGTCGTTTTGAGGGTGTTGGTGCCTGTGATTTAGATGGGCTTCTTGGAGGAAGCCAAAGTTGCAGGGTATATGCATACTCATCGATCGGTGATCCTAATAGGAAGACTGCATTAGATGTTCGGAATGAATCAACTGAGCATGATAGGGACAGCCATGCCTTCGATGGATCTGCAGGTCTCCGAGGACTACGAATTGATTCGAGAGATGCAGATTCTAGATCTTATAAATTGGATCCTTCTGTCCATGTGCCCACAATGAGGGTTGTGGGATTTGAATCTGATTTTGTTGGAGGTTCTGCTACAACAGAAATTGATCATTGTCATACACCATTTGATCAGCTTGAACTTCAGGCAAGGAAAAAACTGCTCTCACCATTGAAAAACGTGCTTGATAGACAGTTCCATGGCAATATGCTGAATATCACCACTGGTGGTTCTAGATTTGAACTTTCTGATTCAGTCAGGAAACTTTACAGTTCTTGCTTGCAAGATGGTAAAAAGGCAAACACTGGGATCCTTGATTCTTTTGAGTCACAGTCCAGGCTAAACTGTGGATGCTCCAATGGGAGTCCAGAATGGGATGTCAATAAGATTAATTCTAATTTATTCACTGATGGTCCTTTACTTGGGAACAAGGAGTCCTTATCCTATCTTGATCATCTAGCTGCTAGTGCAAAATTAGCACACTCTCCACTCTCTCTATCCCCCCTTAGCCCTAAATGTATGAACAGAACTAAGGTTACAGGACCTCAATGTCTTACAATGAGAGATATTGAGCATGATTATCTAGATTTGAGGGAAAAGGGAGGACCTGACGGAATTAGCATGCTGAGTGTGTTAGAAGAAACTAACATATTACATGACGAATATGATTTCATGACCCCTAAAAGAATTTCATGTAGAAGATATCAAAACTGGGGTCCTGAATCCACCCCCATATCTCCCCAGGTTGGTTGTGGTCGGAGTTTGAGTCTCCCAGTAAGACGATCACTCGTTGGCTCCTTTGAGGAGTCCCTTCTATCTGGCCGGCTTTCTTATGGAAAAGACAATCAGGTCTCTAGTTTCCTTTTCTTCACAAGCTATACCAGAATGGCAGGCTATTGATGATTTATTTAATCCGATGTTCATTTTGAATGCAGATACTTGACGTATTCTTAGCTGTCCTAAATGTTACTGGTGGCAGCTTCTCTCCTCCAACTCAGAAACTTCCATTTGCAGTAACAAGCATCGATGAGGATAGCTCCTTATTGTACTATTCTTCTATTGATCTTGCTGGGAGGTCTCCTACAACTAACAGTAGAAGCCCAAAACTCCAAAGAAGCTTTAGCAATAATGATTCACGAGCAGCCAAAAGTCGCTTACGCATCCCTGCTAAGGGGAGGATACAACTGGTACTCTCTTGTTTGACCCTTATAAAACAAATCAAAGGTGTTCTTGACCTGTTGTGTTTTGGTGAAATGCTTGTTTGATATTACAAACTCCTGTCTTTTTTCTTGATAATAACGCAAATACTTTTATGAAAATATTTCATTTGACAATCTCTAATAGTGCCCCTAAAATAACACTGCTAATACTCCTCAATAATAACATGAACGGCAATTGGCTGACTGGTTGTTTATCACTTGCCAATAATCTCTGTGGTAGCTGATTGTTTCTCTTAATTGTAACCACCACGATATTTCTATGTACTGCATATATTATCAGACCACCCAAATTGTTTCACATATTTGGACATCAATACTTCCATAGTGATTTATTTGGAATATTTTCCTCTTCTGTTGATGCGACTTAAGTGCTAATGCTATGAGCATGAAAAACTCAACCTGACCAAAACACATAACCTGACCAAGCAGGTATGAAATGTCATAGTTTTTTTAGTTTGTGCAGCTGTTTTGATGTGCCATACAGAACACATATCTGTCTGAATTTCTGCTCTTGTTTTGAAGCACTGTACTTTTTATACTTGTATAAACATGCTGTTGACTCAACCAATAATATCAATAGGTCGTGAGCAACCCTGAGAAGACTCCACTTCATACTTTCTTCTGCAACTATGACTTGACGGACATGCCTTCTGGGACCAAGGTACAATGAAATATAAATAATTGGCTTTTTTTGTCAAATTCTGAATAGCACTTAAGCTTATTGCCATATAGTTACCTTATTTCTTGTTGGCCTGATGGCAACATATGTATGTGCTTTACTATGTTGGTCAACTGAGCCAAGATTAAACTAAATCTAGTACATGGTTGCTTGCAAACTTCAATTTGTTCCCATAGACTTAGGCAAAGGTTATCATGAAACATAATTGATCAGTATTTAATTATGTATACATTATTGATCATTCACGAGGACAGATAACAAGTGTTTTGATGCTTGCAGTTTTTGTTTTCTCCATCCTCTTTTCTCATTTTATTTCTCTTGTTGCATAATGGGACAGACTTTCATGCGGCAAAAGGTCACTCTGTCCCCTACTCTTTCTCCCTGTAAACCAATGAAAGAAGGAAGCAAGGCCAGTGACATTAATGTTGGTCCCAAGGCCCAGTCTGTCTTGAGTGAAAGGGAACTTACAGAACGGTTGGGAAGTTCAGAATGTAATGTAGCTGATAGTCTCAAATGACTAATAGCTAAATCCAAACTCTGAATCTCAAGTCACTGACAGACTTCTTTTTTTTGCAGGCTCATCTGACGGATCAGAGGAGAGAGATGCAAATGCTAAATGTTGTTCGTTGGACAGTAACATGATGGGATCAAATAAATCTAGCTCTCCTGTGAATAAGAAAAACAACACCGATTCTGATGACTGTTGCTGTCAGATGGATAACTTAGGCGGAAAGAATTCTTGCTGTGCATCTTCTAGGATCAATGATAGCTCAGGTGGAGGTGTGATTCGTTATGCTCTGCACCTGCGCTTTCTATGCCCTTCCTCCAGGAAATCCTCAAAATCAATGCTACCATGCAAATCCGATCCATCGTCAGTGCCACACGATAGTAATGCAGCGAAAGAGGAAGAGCGAAGGTTCTACCTCTATAATGATCTTAGAGTTGTATTTCCTCAGAGACACTCAGATGCAGATGAAGGCGAGGTATGCACCCATTCCAATATTGTGAAAATTCTCTGGGCACTACTTTCTTCCGCTCTCTTTCTTCAATCATCACTGCATCAGTTGATAGTTCAGCTTAAATAGAAATGCAGGTTGGCTTAGATAATGTCTTGATTTGTGCCAGTCTAACTTTTTCAGCAGCCAATTCCTACCAATGAACTGTTTTGTGTACAATCCATCAACTTTATCTGTCATTTTTGCTCACATTTTTCCTAATCTGTTACATTTCATTGATGTAATGGGTTGGTTTCAATATTTTTTTGTTGCAGCTGCGAGTGGAACACGACTTCCCTGCTGATCCCAAGTACTTCGACATAAGCAACTGACACATGTTTAGTGCAGCTCATGCTGTTTGTGTATAGCGTGCGCTTCTGCGCATCAAAAAGTTGTAAATATTTTTATCATCGTAGACTTGTCAATCAACTGTACAGTTTCAGTCTTCAAATAAAATGCCTCTTTTAGTTACTCTGTGTTACTGAACCATCAGGCCTCAGGTCTGTGGTCACTCCCATAAGCTTGGAGTTCTAACTTCATCTGGAAATTGACTTCTGCCAACCATGTACCACCGGATTCATGTCAATGAACAGCACAATAACATGAGAGGCGTAAAATTTTAAATAAATATCTGATGATATGATTCTTAAAACCATATGATATGCAACTGAAACAAGTTCTTGCTATTGCTAACGGGGAAAAGGGAGGGATGAATGTGGATGCTGTTCTTATTTTGCTCGAGATTCGAATTAGCGCCGTCCTGGCACGTGAGACTATATAAGTTTATGATTGTGGTCATGATGGTAAATAATCAAATGTACATATTATGAATGTCAAATCATCAGACAGAAAAAAATCGTTTCATACGGCTGTTGCAAGAAAATGGATACTTTTCGGTTTGCCCAATGTATAAAGCGACCATGAACTACAATATAAGACCCGTGAGAGAATTTTATGGGAGATAAAGGTTCCACTAAAAATAATGTTCGTATGCTATTCCTTCATAAGATAGTAATCCTAACAAAGAGATTATTGGTTGATTTTTTCGTTAAGAGTAATTCAAATTATGTAAGACCCATTGGCAACCAACACAAAAACTAGACAAGATCAACATCTGGCTAGCTGCTGGACAATCAGCCCATCAGCAGGCGATCACCGGCGGTCTTGCCGGAGCCGCCACCATCAGGCGCGCATCCAACGATGATGAGCCCATCAGCCGGCGATCATCGGCAGCCCTGCCGGAGCCGCCCCCATCAGGTGCAGCTGCAGCCTGACGAGGCCGACGCACTTGACCATCCTCTCCTCGGCCATCTCCCGCTCGATCCTCTCCAGGACGGCGACGAACTTGCCGTCGTCGCAGGGGAGCTCCAGCGGGCCGTCCGCCACGTACCCGTACTCCTCCTCGGTCTTGTTCTTGGACAGGCATCTGTCCAGTGTCTTCATGAGCAATCCCTGCCTGTTCCTGACACCTCTCTCCATCAACATGCCCAAAAGAAGCTTATGTACTAATAGGATTGGATGATCTACCACTTAGCAGTGAAGGTTGCTACTTGCTAGCATGAAGAAGCTGATTAAGTGTGTGCTGTTGTGGCATTATCCATAAGTGACATCAAATCAGAAGAGAAATATTTTAGATGTTCAGTCATGTTTGGAGAGGTCGGCAAGACTACCGGGCCTAACGAGTGCTGCACCATATATATGCTGCACTATGTGGGGCTTGCCTTTTTGTTTTTATTTCTTTGGTGATTGCATGCGACAATTTGGGGATTACTACTTTGCTCATCGTGGCCGGCACCGCGGTGAACTTCGCAGTATACGTCGCCTCGTCAAGAACTTCGCATGCGCATTTCATATTAAGACTAAGAGTTTTAGTCTTATACGGATAAGAGTCATAATTTTATATGGATATGTCCTCAGTGCTTATAAATACAAGAGGAGAGGCTAGTAGGAGGAGACGTTTAATTCTTGCATCAGAAATTAAATACAATTACTTTAAGGTTAGTTTATGAATTATTTTTGTATAATTGAGTAATTGATATATAAATTATTTCACGCCACTGCCGCCGGTGAAGAAGAGGATTAGGAAAAGTTTCCGACACGGCAACGATCCCCCAGCTCGCCGGGCCTTAGCCAACAATGATTGCTGTGCGGCGCCGATGAGGAGCGCGGCCTAGAGAGAGAGGGAGCACGGCGCAGAGCGTGCCGGCGAGGAAACCGACGCTGTCACCGAGGTCCTTGGCGACGCCGAGGCCGGCCACCTGGAGCTGGATGTACCCCAGCGAGCTCTTGATCACCGGCGAGAGGCTGCCGAACAGGCAGCCCACCCCGGCGAACGACTGCATCCACATCGCCGCGACGAACACCAGCCACCGGTTTCGCAGGAACCCCCGCACCCTGGCCCCAGCCTCCACCATTGCAGCAGCAGAAACGCATGCAGCTCCCACAAAAACCAAAACTTTGATGCCAAGAACTCTGATCCAAACCACGACGGCGAATTTGGGGAAGAAGACGAGTTTGGAGGCGCGCGAGCAGAAGGCCGCGTGTTAGTGTTCCAGACCTTAGCTCTCACGCACGCTCAGCTCACGTTTGGACATTCATGTGTATCCGAGACATTCATGTGTATCCGACATAGTTTACAAGCGGAGAATCATCTTCATCTCAAAAGTCCAGTTTAAGGAGGATTGCTATTCTCCCTTATAAGCTGCTCGTAGCCCTCTTCCATGGACAGGCTGTGAGCCGTTGAGCTGTGTTGCTAACAACTTTAGTCTCACCTCGTCTATGGAAGAAAGCTACAAGCAGCTTATAAGGGAGAATAGCCATTCTCCTATTAGATCGGTCTTTTAGGATGTGAGAGGGTTCTTCGCTTGTAAGCTGTGTCGGATGAGCATGAACGCCCAGACGTAGGCCGAGGCCGAAGAGCTAAGGCCTAGGACGCTAACAATTGGTATCAGAGCCAGCAGCTGCCATGCTTACCTAGAGGGCTTCCTAGGGGGATGGGGTGTTAGGTTCATGGGCCGTTGGGCCGGCTGTAAGCCGGTGAGCTATGTTGTCAGCAACTTTAGTCCCATTCGCCTATGAAAGGGGTCTACGAGGAGCTTATAAGAGAGAGTAGCCATCCTCCTATTAGACCGATCTTTTGGGATGTGAGAGGGATCTCCGCTTATAAGCTGTGTCAGATGCGCATGAATGTCCGGACGTGGACCGAGGTTGGGGAGCTAAGGCCTAGGACGCTAACAATTAGTATCAGAGCCAGCAGCCGCCATGCCTACCTAGGGGGCTTTCTAGGTGGGTGGGGTGTTAGGTTCCTGGGCCGTTGGGTCGGCTGTGAGCCGGTGAGCTGCGTTGCCAGCAACTTTAGTCCCACCTCATTCATGAAAAAGAGCTACGAGCAGCTTATAAGAGAGAGTAGCCATCCTCCTATTAGACTGGTCTTTTAGGATGTGATAGGGCTCTCGCTTGTAAGCTGTGTCGGATGCGCATGAACGTCCGGACGTGGGCCGAGGCCGGGGAGCTAAGGCCTGAAACGTTAATAATTGGTATCAGAGCCAACAGCAGCCATGCCTACTAGGGGCTTCCTAGGGAGATGGGGTGTCAGGTTCCTGGGCCGTTAGGCCGGCTATGAGCCGGTGAGCTGCGTGGCCAGCAACTTTAGTCCCACCTTGTCTATAAAAGAAGGCTATGAGCAGCTTATAAGGGAGAGTAGTCATCCTCCTGTTGGACTGATCTTTTGGGATGTAAGAGAGCTCTCGGGCATGGACCGAGACCAGAGAGCTAAGGCCTGATACGCTAACACGCCGGGTGGATTGGTACGTCGACACGGCAAAGATCCTCCTAGCTTACCGGGCCTTAGCCAACAACAACGATTGCTGCTGGGGAGCACATGTTGCTCGCGTTTCTATGGACGAGACGAGCTCAACGACAAGGGTGACCACCGACAAAGGCAGCGCGCGCTGCGTCGTCCGATGCGTAATCGGCGACGGGTGGTACCACTGACGGCTGGAACTACCTTTCCACGTCAGCCTCTCTCTTCATGGGCCTCAATTCTAAATGGGCTTAAGGCCCACATAAATTGGCCAATCTGATAGCTGACTTATTAGGCCCAGCCCACGCAGCGTCGCGTTTGTCGCACTCGCACGTGAACTCCCCCGAGCGATCAATTGAAATTCCCCTTCACGTCTTCTCCCTCCAAACCTCTCTCTTTTATCGCATGGACTTGCTGCGGTTTTTGCTGCTTTCCATGATGTTTTCCTAACGGTAATTTGATCTGATCGTGGAAAATTAAAATATTATTAGTGTGTACTTAATTATGCCAACACAAATTAATTAAACGTACACAACCTTATTATTCATAATTAATTTCAGCAATAGAAACTTAAAATTATTGAGTCACTTGATCAATTTGATTTATTCGATGATTTCGTCTGGGAGGCAGCAGTTTGCTCGATCAACCGATCTCTCTCGACGTACACAACCAAGCTAGCAACTAGGGATCGATCGATCATGGCGTCGAGGACAATGATCGAGCTAGAGTCACAGGAGGTTGCCTCCACCTCTTACGCCACCACCATCGCCTCGCTGCATGGGCTCGCCTCTGGCTCCTCCCTCGCCGCCGCCCTCCATGTCATCACCAATCACCAGGAACGTTGGGGCATCCTCGTCGACTTCACCATGTTCCAAGTCTGGGTGTATGTCCAATTCTAATGTAATGCAATCTCTCTCGACGATCGATCGATTTCGTCGTTGTTGATTTGATCTCTAAATTTTGCAGGGCGTTTGTGGTGATAAACTTTGCGTGCGCCATCTACGCGGCAACGACGACGATGCTGACAAGGAGGCTGATGAGCCAGAGTTGGCTGCACCACATGGACCAGCTGGTGGTGAACCTGGAGATGGCGGCGACGGTGGGTGCCGGGGCGGTTGGGGCGATCGCTATGTGGGGGAACGAGGCCAGTGCCTGGATCGCCGTCTGCCACATGTATCGGCGCTACTGCAATGTTGGCGCCGCCATGCTTGTCCTCTCCTTCACCATCGTCCTCTTCCTCGGCTTAGCCTGCGCCCGCTCCCGCTACCCTAGAACGTCATCGCCATCCTAGGCTACTCGACAATACCAGCAAAACTAATCCGGATTGATTTTAGCCTCCAATCCTCCATTGTCCAATTAAAAAATATTCTCTCTCCGTTTTATATTGTAAGGCTTTTCGGTCCTGTTTCGATTTATTTATAGATCAATGTATACGTTTTGTATATGTGTCTAGATTTATTGGCATCCATATGAATCTAAACATGCTAGAAAGTCTTAGAACAAAGGGAGTTGTGTGTTGTTTCAGCTTAGCACAGTTCAGTTTGGTTTAGTCTAGTAGATTTGCCTTTAATTTTGAAATTAAACAGCTTTGCTTGATTAAATTATCGGTTGATCAATATATGCTCATAGATGACATGCATATTCATAGCTAGCTACCTAAATATTCGGTAAGACAATATTTGTTATTAGGCATAAGCTTCTCAACAACTCTCAGTATCTGCACTTCTGCAGCAACGAACACGACACCAATAACACACAAGGCAAATAACAGGCTTCCTGCGTAACTTAGAAATTTGGAATAACCTGTAAAACCTTACCGCATACAACCGAAACAAATACATTTATAATCTAGCAAAAGCAGAATTATACAGGAACAACGATCCTTAGCTCTCAGCATACAGCTTCCACGGTATTATGCAAATGTTTTATACAGACATCTTCAATTCTAAAGAGCTAAAGAAAAATCCTCTCAAGAAACAGTTAAAAATCAGCAGTAAGACAGATCAGTATATTACTAGACAGTACGATCGAATTCAAATAATATTTGCATAAGTAGCATGCAACTTTTTAGGAAAAATGAGTAATAACATGAGTAGACTTCTTGGCATCAACAACTTGCATTTTGTTAGCCAATCGCATGAGAATTACACTCAGATCGTGGTTTTTCGGATAGGAATTTGCTCTCTTGAACCACCACCAGCCTTGCCAGTTCGTTCATAGTTTTTACAACGTTCTTCCCCCTTTCTTAAATACTCTGTTGTGTTTAGTCCCACATCGAGTATCGATGGTGGAAGAGCACAACTTAAATAGAGGGGCAGTCCTCACCCATCACGTTAGTTTTTGGGTTGAGAAGACCCAAACTTTAAGTTGTGGCTCTGGTTGGGCCTGCAGGTGGTCAGGCCTGACTCGACCTGGGTGAGCCGACCCATAGTGCAGCGGGTCAGGCTCTAACAAGTGGTATCAGAGCCAGGTCAAAGACCCACAGAGAATCTCTAGGTGCCCTCACAGGTGATCGAGCCAAGCTAGGTGTGAAGGCTCGATGTGTGACGGGGGAGATTGTTGGGTTTAGTCCCACATCGAGTATCGATGGTAGGAGAGCACAACATAAATAGAGAGACAGTCCTCACTTACCACGCTAGTCTTTTGGGTTGAGAAGGCGTGGACTTTAAGTTGTGGCTCCGGTTAGGCCTGCGGGTGAGCAGGCCCGACTCGACCTAGGTGAGCCGACCCGTAGTGTAGCGAGTCGAGCTCTGACATACTCCTCATGACACAAACTCCATTATATCACACGGCCCAATCCGGCCCAACTACTCATGGGTTTGCCTTCCTCACCCTAGGCTCACACGCTGGCAAAACGATGCTGGGACACTGTTGAGTTTCATCTGGCAATGCCTTGGCCTTCTACTTGACAATCCCCTCTCCTTAAAATTTGGCTTGTCCCCAAGCTAGGACTTCCGGATACTGCTGCTGCAACTGCTCCCAATTTTCCCACGTCAAGGTAGTAGCATCACCAGATTTCCATTGCACTAAGACTTCCAGACCTGCAGGATTATCACGATAGTCACGAAGACAGATTGGTACCTTGGTTTGCAGTGAGTTACCTTCACCATTGGGAGCAGAATTTGGATCAAAATAGGCCTTCTGAAGCTGGGATACATGGAAGACAGGGTGAATCGCGTTCTGCTCGGGAAGCTTCAGTTTGTATGCCACTGAACCAATGTGGGATAGTATTTTGAAGGGCCCTAAATATTTAAATGATAGCTTATGATTAGTACGGCTGATCAATGAAGACTGAATATATGGTTGAAGCTTTAGGTAAACCCAATCTCCCACCTGAAACTCGCGGAAACTTCTCTTCTTGTCGGCCTGCTGCTTCATCTAATGTTGTGCTCGGTTCAAATGTTGCTTCAGCATCTAAGTCATCAAGTTTCTTTTAGATAACCAGGTTGCCAAGTCTAGAACAGTGCAGTCAGTAGCAGTGATGCCGAAATGCCTTGGTGGATAACCGTATAAGACTTTAAACGGTGTTCTTTTTAAGGCAAAATGCGGACAAGTGTTGTACCAAAATTCAGCCAAATAGAGCCAATGCATCCACTTGCTGGGACTTGCATGGGTATAACAACGAAGATAAATCTCTAGCACTAGTTAACCCTCTCAGTTTGCCCATCAGATTGTGGGTGATATGCAGTACTAAGGTGGAGTTTAGTGCCTAATCTCTCAAAGAGTTGCTGTAAAAATTGACTTGGAAAGACCTTGTCTCTATCAGAAATAATTACCTTAGGCAAACCGTGCAGTTTGTAGGCATTGCTCATGTATGCCTTAGCTACATCTGAGATAGTAAATGGGTGACAAAAAGGAATAAAATGAGCGTACTTATAGAATTTTTCCACCACAACAAGGATACAGTTGTAGCTCGCTGAATTGGGCAGCCCTTCAATGAAGTCCATCAAAACCATATGCCAAGCGCCATCAGGAATGGGCAAAGGCTGTAATAATCCCTGGTATTTAGACCGATCTGGCTTGGCCTGTTGACAAATACTACACTGCTGTAACACTTCATGAACCAATTGCTTCATGCCCTTCCAAGCAAACAAGGCTTTCAATCTGTGGTAAGTGGCCAGAATTCCAGAATGCCTCCCCACAGGACTGGCATGCAAGCTGTTGATAAGTTGACGCTGTAAGGGAGGATTATGCCCAATCCAGATTCAGTTTTCGAACCTCAACAACCCATCTTTGAGAGAAAACTCCTTGCGGTCATTAGGATTGACACTTAATTCGAACATAATCTGTAATGTGTCTGGGTCAGCCTAGTATCCCTTTATGACATCTTCTAGCCACTAGGGCACACAACTCGAAATAGCCAAAGTGTACAATTCAGATTGATCACCAACACGTGACAAGGCATCGGCAGCAGCATTAGCTGTTCCCTTGCGGTAACAAATTTTGAATTGTGGGCCTAATAGCTTCGTATAAGCCTTCTGTTGCCATGGAGTAGTGATACGTTGATCAGTCAAGTGAACTAAGCTCCTGTGATCTGTTAAAATGGTGAACTCACCATGCTGCAAATACGATCTCCAGTGTTCGATGGCCAGCAATATAGCAAGACATTCATTCTCACAAGTAGATAAGCCTTTCGTTCTAGGACCCAGGGCCTTACTGACATAAGCTATCGGGTGCCCCTCTTGCGATAGTACAGCTCCAATACTAGTATCACTCTCATCCATTTCAACCACGAATTGCTTAGCAAAGTTTGGTAGAGCTAGTACCGGTGCAGAAACTAGTGCCTGCTTCAAGGTCTCAAAAGAAACTTCTGCTTCCTCAGTCCAAACAAAGGGAACATCCTTTCGAAGAAGATTAGTTAATGGCTTACTAATGGCATCAAATCCCTTAACGAATTTGCAATAGTAGCATGCTAATCCAAGAAAGCCTCACAGTTTCTTGATGGTAGTTAGCCTAGGCCAAGCTAGTACATCCACAATTTTGAACGGATCAGTGCTTACTCCTCTTGAACTAATAACATGTCCCAGATAAGCTATCTCCTTCTGGTCGAATGAACATTTGCTCCTTTTGGCCTTCCAGCTATGCTGTCGCAGCAACTGTAATACTGTTTGAAGATGTTGTTCATGCGATGGCAAGTCCTTACTATATATCAAGATGTCATCGAAAAATACAAGCGCAAACTTGCGTAAAACCAGGGCCAAAGTCTGGTTCATGGCTGATTGAAAAGTCCCCGGGACACCGGTCAACCCAAAGGACATAACCATGTATTCGTAGTGCCCTGTGTGTGTTTGGAAGGCTGTTTTATATCTTCTCCAGCAACCATACGAATTTGGTGGTAACCAGAACGTAAATCCAGCTTGAAAAAATATCAAGACCCCTGTAGCTCATCCAGTAACTCATCAATAATCGGTAGTGGATACTTACTCTTGATTGTGATTAAGTTCAATTGCCTGTAATCAATTACAAGTTTCCAGGACCCGTCTTTCTTCTTGACCAACATAGCAGGGGATGAAAATGCACTAGTGTTATTTTGTATAACACCGGATTGCAACATTTCTTACACTTGTTTTTTGATCTCATCTTTTTGCTTCGAATTGTATCGATACAGTCTCGCATTCACTAGTTTGGCCCCTTCAACCAATGGAATAATGTGATCACAATGCCTTCGGGGTGGCAATCCCTTAGGCTCCTCGAATACATCTTGATACTCCTAGAGTACTCCTTGTAATTCAACAGCAACATCTGATTGAGACTCCTCCTTGGCAACACACAATTGTATCACATATATTATCGATTCCTTTTGGCTCATTTGCTCAGCTTGCTGCACTGTTATGGTATTACAATCTTACAACCTAGACACTGTTCCCTGCACCTTGATCAATTGGTGTTGATAATAAAACTCCATCCATTTGTTTACCTAGTCAATCTTCATGGGACTATACTGCTGAAGCCAATCCATCCCCAAGATAACATCATAGCTGCCCAAAGGAAGTAACCTAAAATTGCTAATATATTGCTTACCCTGCATAATCCACTGACAACTAGGAACCACTAGAGTACAAGATAAAAACCCTCCATCAGCTATCTTGACTGGTACTAGAGATGGTAATGATTTTACTCCCGACAATTGTCTGTCCAACCTATCATCAACGAATGAATGTTTGTTGCTTGAATCGACTAACATAAGTAAGTCCCTTCCTTGTATCTAGCCACGAACTCTAATAGTTTGACTTGATTCAGTACCTGACATAGCTTGTTGTGAAACAGCCATAAGTGTATCTGTTTCTCCCGTTGGCTGCTCAATTGATTCTGAAATTACTTCCTGATCCAATTATAAGGCATGCATTAATTCTTCTACCACATGTAATTGAATTGATGTGGCACACTTATGATTATGTCCCCAACGTTCTTCGCAAGTGAAACACAATTCCTTGGATCTACGATAAGCCCTCAAGGCATTGACACTGTCATCTCTTTCAACTGATCTATTACCTTCAGGGGATCCCTTGTCATCCGAAACAAAACTACCAATTGGTTTTGGTAGTGTGGGTAGTAGTAATGGAACTGTCTTGGCTATACCGCGCGTAAATTGGCTGCCTCCACCTTTGCTGAATTCTTTCTTTCTAGCTCCTTCCAGTGCTTCCTCTTGCAAGAGTGCAGGCATCATCTAGATCTTTAGGTCGCTGAACCATGACAACCGTTCTGATGTCATCTCTTAACCCTTTCACAAAGCGAGTGATAAAGTAAATGGGACTGAGCATGTTGTCATAAGCCATCAACTGGTGCATAAGCCCATCGAACTTCTCAACATATTCATCTACAGATCCTTCTTGCTTGACATGAAACCACTACCTTATCAACGTTTAATGCTTATCTCGACTGAACCGAGCACATACTCGTTCACAGAGGGCTTCCCAAGACACTCCTAGCAACTGAGACCGCACTGATTATAGCCAAAAAGCAGCGTTACCGACAAAGCTCAATGTCGCCAAACGGACCCAATTACCCAGATACACTCCATAAGTTTCAAAATAGGTTTCACAATTGTTCTTCCACATTTGCGGGTTATCACCATCGAACTACGAACAATTCATTGCAGGCAATGTTCCCAACCCAACAAATCCCCCATACTGCTGAGATTGAAATCCAACTGTTTCTGTACCTAAGCCTCCCTAAAAAAATTCGACCGAGAATGAATACCTGGCATAGTAGCTGGTGCTAAAGTTGTTTTCGATCTGAATCCATCATCTCTATTTCTTCTCGCACCCTTCGATCCATCGCTAGACGCCAGGCTGTGTTGAGAGCCCAAAATCTGCACTCCCCTATCTTCTGGTTCTCGCAATTCCTCAAGCCTTTCAACCTTCACCTGCAATCGCCCAACCACTGATTGCAGTCCTCCGATCTTTTTCTTCATCTCCGATAAATATCCTTCCACCGTTGCCTTCATAGCAAGAAAGTCCGCCCGATCCCGAAGCTCCGCCTCCATCCTTCGCGTCTCTGCATCATCTATCTTCTTGAGCAATAAATTCAATTTACCTTCGTTCTCCATGATCTTAGCCGCTTGCTTGGTGAGGTAGCGTGGCTTCTCTAGGTTCATAGATTGCTCATTACCCCTCTCCAAATTCGACCCAACCAGATTGATGAATTATTTACAGATTCCCGTGGTTTCCGACCGGATTCCAACCTCGCTCTAGGAAATTTTACAGCTAAATCGAGAGGGTAATGGGGTAACGAGGCTCTAATACAAATTTGTTAGCCAATCGCATGAGAATTGCACTCAGATCATGGTTTTTCATATGGGAATTTGCTCTCTTGAGCCGCCGCCAACCTTGCCAGTTCGTTCATAGTTTTTACAACGTTCTTCCCCCTTTCTTAAATACTCCTCACGACACATACTCCATTACATCACACGGCCCAATCCAGCCCAACTACTCATGGGTTTGCCTTCCTCACCCTGGGCTCTCGCACTGGCAAAACAATGCTGGGACACTATTGCGTTTCATCTGACAATGTCTTGGCCTTCTGCTTGACACATCTACTTCGTATCAACAAATTTATTTGACTGTTTGATACAGATTCTATAGATTCTCTCTAGAATCAAGTGCAGAATCTGCACCAAGCGCACCATCAAATTGAAAAGACCAATCTTTAGTATGAACTTGTGCATGAGGCAAGAATTATGCATACGTATATATATGTAGTTTATAATATAATGTTGCTCTTTCTGACGACAAGATGAAAGCAGAAAAGCTAAGGTCTCTTATAGTATATATTGTAGGCTACTAATTATCAAGAATTCAAGATCGATTCTTCCACACAAAATTTAGCTGAATAACACAGCAGAATGCTGAGCATAGCAGAGCGGTTTTACAAAAAAACCAAGCTAAGTAGATGCAGCTAGTCATTATCAGCATCATGTGCTTCGTTCAACTTCACGAAGCGGCCTTTCACCCTCTTCCTCGTGTCTGCCCTCAGCTTCCTCGACTCGTACCGGATGTGCTTCTCATACCTGCAGAAGAGCACCAATGATAGTGAGGAAGTAAAACAAGCTCGCCTGTAACAATGGAGAAGCTGCTGTTGCCTGCAGCAGGTGAGGTTCAGGGGTAATTAGTTCATTCATGCCTGCGATTCTTCTTCTTCTCCCTATACCGCTGCATTGCGCTGTCCCTGTTCTGCGCAAGCGTTTCACTGTTGATCTTGATGGTAGGCCTCTCAGCTCCAGTAGGTACTACGGATTGATCACAGAAGGAAATCTCCCTGGTGAGAGTTACTCCTCTGTCATGGGAAGAGCTCCCCAAAGGTGCTGAAGCAACAGGTACATGGTTCCCTAAAGTCGTCGGTCCATCGATTGTTGAGGCGCATGAGCTAGCCTTCCGTCTGTGGCTCCCAGTGCTTGGCTGCAAGGAAAGTTCAGCACAGACCACAGAACATGAGTAACTTTAGCTACTTATATACATATCTTACCAGAAAACACACAGGATTTTGCTGAATATAAAGCCTCAGACAGTGATTTGGTACTTCTCTACAAATGACACCAACCAAGAAAAGGTGCTAGGGCATACTATAGAGAGTTCTTAATGTTGACAAAACTGGCCTTAAATATTTCTAGAGCCAAGATGCCTCCATGGCTAGGTGGACCAGAGGAGGAGGAAACAAGGATCTGTATGGTGGTCCATAACAATCCCAGTGATTGAAACAAGCTAAAAGTGTTCACACCATATGGGACCATGGAGGCTGGAGCCAACCTATACAAGAATAGTCCCTTAAAAGATAAGATCAAATTCGGAACATAACAGCATGAACCCATTGAAGCAGTTAGTGGTGCACCAACATCAGTGAAAGCCATGGGATCAACTAGGAGGTTAACAGGTAAAAACTAAAAGAGTGATCACCCCCTGTGCACAGATGGGAGTACCAAATGCCCCCATGAACATGCACAATTTAAGAAACTCCATTTGCTCTTCAAGCAGCCCGTTGTCAGTATTTTGCTGAACTTTCCCTTGCAATTTCCATAGATGGTTAGTATGGACCATGAAGTATAAGGCATGGCTATAAACTAGAGGATACTGTTCAGATATAAGGCGTTTTACCAGGACTGGAGCCACCATGTCTTGACTCTTTTTAAGGAAAATCATATCTTGACTTTTATCATTGCTGTCCGTTAGTTACAGTGCTATGCAAAGGATATCAAAATTGCTACTACTATGAGAAAAAAATCTTGCCATCACAATGCATGGGTTAATGCACTTGTTTTCTAGCACAGGGGCAATACAAGAACAGCATGCTTGACACCATTATGCCAGGTGAATTGGGTGCCAGTTTCGCTGGATAGGCATAGAGCATCTTTTACGTTGGAAAAAGGGATGATGGCTTACATTTTTGGAAGACAGCTGACAGACATTAGTCAACATGATATCTTCGGCACCTGCACAATATCTCGAGTCATAAATATCATCCAGACCCTTTGTTGTCCCAGATGAAATCTCCTTGAGTATGTCGTTATAACTCTTGATCATAAAGCCTCCATTATTTGAGCCAAATCCAGCTTCAAGTGCAGAGTTCTCATTGTGATCCCTTGATCTTCCTAAATTGAAGTCCCATATCTGTCATGTCAATAACAAGCAGAGAACAGTCAAAATTTTCCATGAAATGAAGCACAATCCAGGGTAAACTTGTTAAAACATTGAAAGATGTTGAAGATGGATTGGAAGAATGTGATTTGCTGAAAATCATCCTTTTTGTTGATTCCAATCCTACAAGCATATATATGCCTCCCGAAAGCTATTTATTTAGCAGATTAAAACTATAGTGATAGCAATACAACTTGTACCAAAAGTTCAGATAAAGCTCATTGCAATCAATGCACCATGAATCATGATTCATGAGCCTATTTGTGCAGCCGAGGTCATAGAATCTATTTGATATCCAAGAAGTCAAATACTCCTTAGAATGCAGTCGTATGAAAAATTGGATACAATGCACTTTTCCACACTGTGATAGCAACGTCTCCTCAGAAAGTTCTGTCTAACTTGCATTATTGAAACGGAAATATACACTTATCCTCATCAGCCAATTTGCACATTCAATGCCCCTAAGACTACCCAGTCCATGAAACTTTCTTGCAGCTGCAAGCAATCTCTGAAACAACCAGTTTATCAATCGTGATGGCAAAAGGGTTAAATTTATCTCTACTCAAAGCTAATGGAACCATTCTGTTATGTGGTTGACAAAACCTAGGAAAAGGGAGCTTGATAGGACATGAGATCCACAGGAACAACCAGTTTGATGTACAAAAGCACAGTAATGTAAAACTCCTATGGCTTTGTAACTGACACCTACAGTGTTCATCGCCAAACGAGAGGAAGTTTTCCTGAAATGCTGAAACCAACCGTTTTTAACACATCCCCCTCATCTACAAGAGATCGTGACTGCAATACTGCATGTCTCAATCTGAATGACCTGCACAACTGAGCATGAACTACAAAAGTGATGGGTCTTCCACCGAACATGCTGCTCGAGTTCTATTGCTAGCTCTGAAGCAATAAGATCCTAACACTATATGGTGTTAATGCGTGTGATGCTACAAACAGTGCGGCTTATTAAGCAATTGATCAACTAACAGTGATCGCTAATCAAAACAAAAGGTTTAGAGGTACGATTGCGATGTAAATTGACTGAAGTCGTAGGAAGTTTTTTTTTACAGAAATTTCGCTTCTTTTTACCTGGGTAGGTGGCACAGAGGGGGCAGTGCTCTCCCAGAGAACATGTTCTTCATCGCCAATATGGTCGCTGTCAATGAGCTCGGTGCAGTTAGCCGGCGCCATCATGAGCGGTGAAGTGTACGGCAGTGGCTCCTCTGGAGCAGCCGTAGCAGGTGGCAACGGCGGGGGAGCCTGCTTCTCCGGCAAGCGGCCGCTTGACGCGGCGGAGGTCCGGCGGGGCGTGCGGGGGCTCAGATCCGAGTTCTGCTGCGGCTGCGCCGTCGTCTCCGCCTCCCGCCGCGCCATCTCCGCGAGCTGGTGGCTCAGTTCCTCCCCCTTGAGGCGTCGGCCGCCACCGACCACCTCCGGCGGGTCGCACGGCACGTAGAGGTCGCGCAGGACGGGGTCGACAGCCAGCATGGAGTAGTCGAGCGCGGAGAAGAATGCGTCCTCCTCGTCATCGCCGGGGAGGTCGAGCCCCCACGAGGCGGCCAGCTCGGCCGCCGCGGGGCACCCGGAGAACCCCTTGACGGGGACCCGCGCCGCGCTGTCGCACCCGGAGTCGCAGTCCGCGCATAGGAACGCCGGCTCCCCCGCCCCCGGCCCCCGCCCTTCGGCGACGCGC
>KE372801.1:707145-744814 GCA_000418225.1 Zizania latifolia | reverse complement strand
GGGCGGCGGCGGGTCGCCGGCGGCATGCTCTCTTTGGCCGGTTGGATGTTGTCATTTTTTCAATCTTGCCCCTACCAAATCAATAGTTAGATTAGATTTGGTACCTGCTGGTACCTTGTACCTAGTAGTACCTCTTCAAGGATGATAAAACTGTTTATATATTAAATGTATTAACACGGTACGTCCACTATATATTCTAGCTAATTGTATGCTAGCATAGACTAAAATTACTGAAACTTCATACTTAACGCGCGTGGTGTCGTGTACATGCACATATTGTCTTTTTGATGCATATATATATATATACACACACATACATACATACATACATATATATATATAATATTTTTCTTGTTTTTTAACAACGCACGGGCAATCACGAGCTTCCCTAACACATTGTTTCTCCGGTCAACACGTGCCCACGCAGTAAGTGAGCCGGGCGCGAATCTCGATGCCCACATGGTCCCAGATTGGACCTCAGCCCATGCAAGATTTTTTTTACCTGCCAAGATGGGCCTGCTCTACAGGAGCCGCTGCCCTCTCCATCCGGCTCAGAAATGGCCGCTGCAGATGGGGCCCCGCCCCGGCATGTCTCCGGCAGCCGAGCCCCACCGTGATATAGACGCCGGTGAGGCGGTGACCAGCTGCATCCATCCGAGATGGCAGCTAGCTAGCCATCTGCCCATGATCTCCTTCTCCATTCCTCCATGTCTCATGGGCGCCGCACAACCAACTTGCAACTTGCAACCTCAACCTCTCCTTTGTGCCAAATGGTGTGCGTGCATGTGTGTGTGAGAGAGAGACAGCCTCAAAGCTCAACCTGTTTGCTGCCCGCTTGGGTGGTGTTCTTGAGAGAGAGAGAGAGAGAGAGATGTATAGCAGTGATGTGAAGATGCTGGCTGATCTAGCTCTGCTCGCAACGCAGGAGCTGTCTTGAATTGAAAGCCAACAGCTGCAAGTAGCAGCTGGGATTGATGGATTCCCATCAGTGTCTTGACCATGCACAATGGAAAAGTCTGTGGGGGGCCTCAACTCCTGAAGCAATGGCAAATTGGCATTGTCAAGCAAAGAACAAAACAACATCATTAGGGATGTGATTAGCAGTTTAGCACAAGGTGAGGCTAGCTTCATCTTATTTTACTCCTGTCATGCTGATGCATGGGGACATTGTCACATCAGCTGCTCACTGCCCAATGATTTGCCAATTTGCAACATCGTCAGTTGTAGAGGCACAGGCCAGCATAGGCATGCTCATCTAGCTAGCTATACTGCTGTTGCTGCTGCTAAGCTATCAGTAGCACCAGCAGTAGCACATTAGCACCTCCTCCTCTCATTAAATGGCTGCATCCGACTTTGACCTCTCTCTAGCTAGCTCGTCTCAAGTTGAGAGGAGGTTGATGGCTAATCAGTGCCTCACAGCTTTACATAAATGCCTTTGGATTCATTCAGGTAACTGTGCTGCAGGCAGTGCAGGCAGCAACGCAAGTAGTGGTGGTGGTAGTAGCAGCAGCAGTGTTCAAATCAGAGCAGCAATGCCTAGCTAGCATCTGTCTTGAAGCTCTACAATACTTATGTTGAGCAGGAGCAGCACTCTTGTTTGGGAGACTTTGGGAGTGCAGATGTGAGATGACCAATGGCAAATGAACTGAGCTTTCCAGGGGAACAATTTTGTCTGTGTGGAGATGATTGATGTAGATGGGTGTGTGCAATTGCCAGAAAGATGAAACTTGGCCTTATTAAAGACATATAACACTGGAGAGATCATTTCAATGAAAAAGATGAACTGAAGTTTCAGACATGACCTGACCTGATATTAATTAATATCTCTAGTGTACATCTATCTATAGTAGCAGGGTGTACTGTGTAGACTTGACAGAAGATTAGTTGACAGGATAGGCATTACTGTAGACAAATCATGGTTTGGTAATTCAAAGAACCAACTAGTAATTAGCACAGATGACAAATTGCCAATCCCTTGAACATGAATAATCATACATGCTCCATATCTGAAAACAAAAAAAAAACTATGTGAGCATCATTGCCATCTTGATCCAGAATCAAACCAAAGTTTCAGACATTCATTCATGAGGATGCAATGCAAGAGGGTCCAAGGAGGATTGATGACAGCATATAATTGCAGCCCCTTGAATTGTGAAGTAGTGAACCCGTTTCAGACCTGCAACAAACACTTATTCAGAGCTTCTGATTCCATCCATGATCCATCCATCCATTTGCTCAGCCATTACTCCATTGATGAGAGGTAGAAAGTGCCATGCTACAACAAGGCAAGACAGCAGCAGCCAGCAGCATGCGAACAACACATGACCAGGCTCGGTAGGAGGGAGAGAGAGACACCATGCCAATTCAATCGGAGATTCAGAGAAAGGAAGAGAGAGAGAATTAATCAACGAGCATCAATGTGATGAGACGCACTGTTTCGAATACTACCAGTAGATTAATCTTATTAGCTACATCGATTCGATTTTAAACGATAGTTTCGTACTTTATTTTTATATTTTTATTTTCCTCCCACGGTGACCCAAATGGAAGAAATCCGCAGCGTTCCAAATCCTCCAGGAGTGTTGTTTAATGAAAGATTGATTAAGTTAATCCAAATCAGCTTGTTAGAAGATTAATTTAGTTAATCCTGTGAATCTGCGCTTTGTACATACAAGGAGATTAATTACGTTAATCCAAATCTGCATGTCAGGTACAAAATTACCACTTTACCCCTCTACATCAAAAAATTTTAGACGAGTTTGCCCTTTATACATTCTACTGTCCCTCGTTTAATTAGTAATAGAAATTAATTTAAACCGTTAAAAATAATAAAGATCAACGGTTATGATACATTCTACTGTCAAGAGAATACACCATAAAATCTCTGTCTAAATAATAGACACTAGTTAGCATGATATTCTCAAAAATAAATTTCATATAATGGGCTTCAAAGTCCTCCCCATGATGATCTAAATTGGTGTCACTGAGGTAATCCGACGACGGTGGGCGTATAAAATTAATTCCTTTAAGAGCTTTGAAGTCTTAGAATCATGTCTGAATTAACATCACATAAATGACTAAAATAATCTAATGACGGGAGACTTTTCTAAATGGAAAGTAGTTTGGAATCCACCCTGAGACCTGAGTGTGCTAGCTGCAACTGTACGCAGAGGAGGGGAACCCCCACCATTCTGAAGGGCCTGGAGCTGATGAGCCCACAGCTTCTAGACATGGCCACGACCTTAGCCCCATGCAACACTGCCCTCCACCGCTGCGGGCCCGCCTCCGGCCGGGCTCCGGCGCGCTGTCGCCGGCCGGCCGGCCCTACATCCACCCGAATCGATCGAATGGCTCAATCCATGCACGTCACGTCACGGGCGCTCCGGTAGCTAGCTAGATACCCATCCATATATGCGCTCCTCCTTATCCAATCAGATGGCAGCAGGCCGGCAGGCTAGCTGCAAAGCTTTCACTGACAGCGCCGGGCCCACACGCCGGGGACAACTCGCCGCCGTCGTTCGTCGTCGTCGCCGTGGACGAAGGCGCCGTGTCGGGCGGCCGGGAGCTCGATCGATCCATCCGTCCGTCGGCGGCAACCAACCAACTTGGTGCATGCATATGCAAAACTTGCGAAAAGGCGATGCCTTTCTTGATCATGGCGCGCGTTGGTTGGGTACGTAGCTAGCTGACGACGAGGACGAACCTTTCCATTGATCCGGTCCATGCATCTCCGACGAAATGCATGATTCGCTCAATCATTGATCGATCCATGCATGCATGGTTCGATCGATCGATTGCTTGGATTGGCAGATTCATCGTGCTAGCTGGGGCAACACACATGCATCCACGGCTTTCGATCGGTCCCTTATTAATCTGCGTTTCTGCTGGCAGCGACATGTTCGTTGTTCTTTCATGTCGGAAATTGCGTGTAGGTTTCTCTCTTAGAATGTTGTTGAATTGAGCCAGTTGACCAGATAGCTAGATTGGGATTTTTTGTTTTTGTTTTAGAATTTGTTCAGCTAGATGATCCGGTAGGTCGTGAGTTGAACTCATCATGTCGACCTCCTCTCATTTTTTGTAATAATTCAATGTGTTAATTCCTTGTTCTTTTATGTCAGAAATTGCGTGTAGGTTTCTCTCTTAGAAATGTTGTTGAATTGAGCTAGTTGTCCCAAATAGATTGGGATTTTTAATTTCAGAACGCGTTCGAACAGCTAGCTAGATGATGATCCGGTAGGTCATGAGTTGAACTCAAATCGATCTCCCATTTTTTTTTAATTAATGGAATAAAATCAATCCCGGACTCTGCACCTAATTAAAGATGAACGTTGTCTATTACCGGGTTCAAATTGTTAATCGTAATCTCTAAAATGATCACCTGTGATCGATGCTTAGTAGATTAATTGTTATATAGTTGCATAAGCTGCTTTTGAGAAAGATAAAAAGCACGGGCAAATCTAGGATTTCAGATCAATAGTATCACTACAAATTTGTTAACTAATGATCACAGTTTTTAGCGGAGCATTAAAGTCACTAGATAGATCATACTATTATCATCAATACTGAATTGAAGAAGAATACATTGAACAACTAGTAATACATTGTTATCCAGTAACAACAATACCACTACCGTGGATGCGCCCCTCGGCCTCATAACATATGAACATGCATGCATTTTCTTGATATCCTGGATATGTAGATCATATCACTCGCGTGGATCCATGCATCACAGTGGTTTCATATCTAATCACATACGTTCGTATTTTTAGTGTGTTGCCAGTTCTTTCAGAGGTTATTTTCGCGGCTGCTACTTTTAGATATGGGTAGATCCAGAATTTCAAATAACGGTGTCGCTACAAACTTATCAACTAATGATTATGAGCATTAAAGTCACCGAGCGAGCCAAAGTGAGTTAGATTATTGTTATCAATACTGAATTAGATAAAAACACTTAAAGTCAATTGGTAAGGTATTATTGTCATATAATAACGCGGCTAACACACTGGATCTGGCCCTGTTTCTAAAGAAAAAAGATGATAATCTATCTCTAGCACCACAGGCAGTAGCTTCACTAGCCTTTCTGCTACCACTACATCCGTTAGATTTCTCTTGTTGGCTGGCCTTTCGACCAGTCCCATTAGGCTTGCCCCATGCAGTTCAGTTCATGCATGCATGCTCTACTTCTCATCTGAATGGGACAAAAACAACATATCTGAAAGTTACATGTCGTCGAAAAATCTGGCAACCTGCACGTATGATCGATCGATCGATCGATGCGTGAATCTAGTCATATAATTAGGCATTCCACCAGATCAATCAACCGACATATTGCTGTCGAAAACGGAGGAGATAAAAGGAGCAAGTTGTGTGAGACACCCCTGATGGATCATGGATGCATTGCACTGTCAGTTACTAATGCATACATCTTTGATCTCAGATATAATAATGGTGGAAGCCATTGGTGCAATGACAAGATAGGATCATATATATATTGGATGGGGCCAACATGTGGACCTAGTGCTAGCTGGGTAGTACATGATGATCAGGATTCAGAAGTAACAATGTTTCCTAGGGCAGGCACAACAATGCTCAAGTGCTCAACAAGGCACATGGTGCAGTGGTTATTGGTAATCTCTGGATCTAGAGGAAACCTAACATGGGTAATCTTATCATCTCTAAGGACCAGATATGTATGGTGGAAGAGCAAAACAGTTGCTTCTTTCGTTTCATATTTTAAGTCGTTTGACTTTTTTCAAAGTCAAAATTCTTCAATTTTGATCAATTTTATAAAAAGTATACCAACAATTACAATATCAAATTAGTTTTGTTGAATCGACCATTAAATATATTTTAATAGTGTATTTATTCGATATTGTAGATACTAATATAGTTTTATTTAAACTTGATCAAAATTGATAGAATTTGATTTTAAAAAGTCAAACGCCTTACAATATGAAACATAGGTACTGATGCATATCCTTTCTCCCTACTTCAAATATTAAATCCATGCATATCATGTTTGTTGTGCAATAAAACCAAGTGTATTTAGCTAAATTAGTTAACAAGAAGATATCAGATATCTCATTTTTATTTCAATGGATATGTTAACCACTTATCTGGGAGATTTGCTTAGATAATGGAAAAGTAAGTACATCCCCAGCCTCTAAAATAATCTGCTCAACTGGGAGATGTAGTGCATGACTGTATGTCTGTATATATTCAGACTTTGTATAGTAGATTGATACTATTCAGAAGGATATTTCTGAAGTACAGATTAGCCGATTGGCTGGTGTAACCAACTTGATGGTTGGTGAGCTCGCTTTTGAGGACAAGCTCATTCAATGGCGGCAAGAACCACCCAATTGGTAGATCAGAAATTCAGAATGAGAGGTCTCCATGTCTAGGCATTTAGGAAGAAACAAGCTGTTTCCATGGTACATAACAAATCTGAAGAGGTATCATGGGCTACTTAATGTGCAGTGTCCACTGGCTAAAAGCATAGAGAGTTTTGACATATAATTCACATCACAAATTTACAGTTATTTGTTCATGAGATGAGGATTAGACTTACTCGGACATCGTATTCTTGCTTTCTAGCTGAAATTTGAGTGAGAAATAAATGAGATGAGGATTAGACTTACTATGAGTGTTGTTAGAAAACATATAACAATTACGGATGCATTAGACTAAGATATGTTTTTATGAAGTTCTAGATACTACAGTTCATCATTCATATTGGCCATATAAATCCAACTAGTCCAAGAGAGCTGAAGGACATAAAGTCAATCAACAGGTTGTTCATGGCCTGCTCTCAGTGCTCTGCCCATAAGGCCATGACTACTAATGCAGGAGGGCAAGGGAACATACTAAGCATCCATTAAATTCCATTGCCCATTGTTTTTGAAATTTTGAACTGCATCAGTAGAAGGATAGTTGTAAAATTGTAAAAAATTGAATAACTTGGGACTGAAACCAACACAGTTCTTTTTTGGGGGGAAAGAAATAGCCACCACAGTTCTGAACAGTAGAAATAGCTCTCTTTTATATTAACAAATAATTTCCTGAAGTAGAGTACAATGGGGGTGAGGAAATCTTCATGGGCAACGCCAAAATAAGGAGCTACAAATATTACAGGTCTCTGAAAATGTGTAGCAAACTCTACTTGCTGTTCTTCCCTCAAAAATCCTCATACAATGTAGACTGCCTCCAGACAAGGGGATGGACTAGATCCAACATCTCAAACTTATCTGGTGCTCCTACAGATCTTGCAGCATCATTTCCTCCTGTTCAGAGTTCAAAAGGTATTAGAAGAAGCAATCAGGAGGAAATTTACAGCAGTAAATTCAGTTTTCAGACTTCATATTAAGACAGGGCAGAGGCTACTTTAAGAGGGACTCCCAATTAATGAACTTTGCTTGCAGTACCTATTGTCAATGTGGGGCCCTTTGCTTGCTTTCTCTGTCATCTGTCACTCCTCCCCTACTGGAAAGAGCACATGTTGTTGAACACCAACTGATTGAGCATCTCCTGCCTTGGCTCCCCCACTGTTTGCATCAGGTAACTGCCATTGTCCTGAAAGGGATGAGCACAGAGTGAGCTCACTTGAGGCCATGCTAATTTGGGGCTTTGTGTGGTTTAGCCAAAGAAAGGAACACATGCCAACCTGAGAGAAAGAGATGGCTCCCTGGCTTTGCATTGAGTAGGATGTGGTTGAGGTGGTGTCCATGATGGCTTGAGATGGAGCTGGGCTGGACTGGTTCAGCACTGGAGCAGGCATTGCAAATGCTTCTTGGAGCATTCCTCCAATCTTCTGAAAAAATTAAGACAGTTTTAAGAATCTTTAGATCAAGATATTGATATATGCAAAGTTAGTTTATATGATTTTGGTTGTCCCATACTTGGTCATGGAGGCCATCACTTTCCAGGCCAAAGCCATACAACACTGGGCTCATGGAAGCAATCCTCATGGAAAGGAACTGCACCATATAGATAAAACAAAGAATTTGTTGGTCCTCTCCAAAGTTTCAAAATTAAACATCACTTCATTTTTTGGGTGGCTGTACCTCAACTTGGTTCTGCAAGGATTGTACATAATTGATGATCTCATCCAAAATGAGGGCCTTTCCAGTAAGCTGCACAAAAGCACAATTGTTTCTTCTCAAAGTTAGAGCCATCCATTAGCAAGAATGAAGATGTTACTACAACCCAACATTTATTCTCAGAAGAAAAAGAAGAGGAAAGCAAGAAACTAAAAAATGCAGTGACCAAATCTTTTTACCTTGTCACAACCAGGGACCAGTGCTTGCAACATCCTCATCCTCTCACTGATCCTCTCCCTCCTCACCTAGAGAGAAATGTCACAGAGAATCAGAGGTCAGGAGAAAATAGAAAGAAGAAACTGGAAGCCAAACCACACATGCACAAGCAGCAGAGGCCACAAGGGATAAAAGAAAACCAAAACCTAGACCAAAGTTGATGTGTAGTACCCTCTCTGCAAGGCTGTGGCTATCTGTTGCCTGCCCCCTCCTTGCCCTTACATGGATGTACCCCTTGGGAGCCTCCTCTTCAGTGGTGCTCTTCTCCTCCACCTCTTTGCTGGGCTTCTTCCCTCTCCTGCTCTTGCCATCCTTGCAGTCCTGCTTGCCAAATCAATGGAATGCACACCTGATGAAACGATGCTCTCTTGCAGAGATGCAAACGAGAATGCCAATGCTGGTTGTGTCAGTTGCTACCTTGGAGTGTGCAGAGCTAAGAGTGGCACTGTCTTCTGCTGCCTTCCTCTTCCTATCCACAGATGGACTGCCCAGTGGAGAGGTGTCAAGAACTGCAGACACTGAGCTCTCCAATGAGGCGTCCTCCACAATGGCTGCTGCATTTGCATTTGCATTGGCAGGTGGTGCTTGGGCGCCATGGCTCTGGCTGTAGAGGAAGAAGCTTGGGATGTCTGCAGGCGCCTTGAGGAGGAGAGACTGGTGTGGTGAGAAGTCTGCCATTGTTTGCTCCTCTGAACTCTCTATGCCTGAAACTTTCTTGCTGTGGTCGACTGGAAGTTTGGTTTCTTCAGAGGAGAAGGACTACTTGTTGGCAGAGGGCTAGAGTAGAGGAAGTTTGGCTTCTTGGTGCTACTCATGTTGGCTTATATAAAAGATGAGAATGCCAGGAGAGAGAGAGAGATGATGAGGCCAAATCATTAATATCACAATTGATGGATAAGTTGACACTGTGCACTGTTATGAGAGGGCCCCTGTGTCGAGGGTGTGCCTGCAAATTGCACTTGCTGTAATAATATTTTTTTAAAAAAATCAAAGGTTCAATAGGATTAGTTTAGTAAAAAACAATCATGCACGCGTGGTCATGAATAATAAAAAAACACTATAATTATATATATAGCCAAATGAAAACTAGCGGCATGGCTCTCTGCATGGCCTGGGCTGTCAAAGCATGACCCATGTTTGGCCATTTATAATTACAGTGTTTCTTATTAGTTTTAGCCATGCGTGCAACCCGCTTAGCCACGGCATGGCGCGGTCGAGCCGTGTCATGCTAGCCCATATGTCTACTCGACAGTCTAGGCATGGTACAGAGTATGTTCAACCGTGTTGAGTCGGTCGATGAGCCTGATAAGTCTATATTGTACGTATACTACTAGACTTGTTATAAATAGGTCATGTCTAAGCCGACACTATGAGTTAAGGTAAGACTTAAATACGACACGAACCTGACGGTGAGTGGACTATGCTATGATTGAACCATGCCAAAAATGCAGGTTTTAGGCTGGTCCAACGGGCTGGAACCTTTTGGTCATCTATAACTACAATACACTGCAAACTACATAGATATGCAACATCATACACAGAATGCAGCAAAGTCTTTGCCACCACCAACTGAATGCATGGTATGCAAGGGTAATCTAGTTGCCATGCATATACACAGCATCACTGGATGAGTAAATATTTACCCTTTCAAACACTGCAATGCAACAGTAGAAAACCTCTAGCCCTAGGGCCTAGGGGTTGCAATTACTGAACCCTGAAGACTGGGGAGCAGCAGGCCAGCGCCATTGGGCAAAAAATGGCGCTGCCACAGTACATTCCTCTCTTGATGCCGTTTATTTCGCAGCAAGTATACCATGTGGAGCAGTTAAACTCGCACTGTATCACTGCACGGTTAGAGTTTGGAATTCTCTTTATGGTGCAGGCCTGTGTGCATTAATGCAAATGGCATTTCGAAAGGCTTGAACACAATTGCATGCACAGTAGATGCTACTCTTGCTGCATGTTCACGGATGTGCAGTAGGTTTTTTCGGTTTCTAACCAATTCGGTTTTTAGGAAGTAGAAACCGGACAATATGCTACAGAATAACCAGAACCAAAATAATTTGGGTAGGTTTTTTCGGTTTTCGTTTTTAACCAAAATATGTTATGATCAATCTGTTAAATCATCGTCATTCGATAAGCTGGATAAAAATAAAATTACATCGAAATTCAATATATCAACTTATCAAAACATAAACATTATAAATTCTAGACTTTTTCTGTTTTTAGTTGTTCGGTGTTTCATATCTAAAAACCAAACCGAAAACCAAATTTCCTTAAAATAAAAGAAAAATTTTACGGTACGCCTAAACTATTTTGGACCGTTGTGATCCAACGGCCCAGGTTTGAATAGAGCAACATGTTACCTCCTCGGGTGTTCTTCCATTTTTACGTGTGTGCATGCATGCAGCTAACTAATACTCCGGATTAGCGTGTGCTTCCATTTTACGTGCTTGTATGTATGCAGCTAACAGGATTAACGTGCTGGGCAGTCATGTGTATTAGAGTATATCTTAGATATAAGATTAGTTAGAATTAGATATAAGCTGGATAAAAATAAAATTACATTAGAATTCAATATATCAACTTATCAAAACATGAACATTATAAATTCTAGACTTTTTTGTTTTTGGTTGTTCGGTGTTTCATATCTGAAAACCTAACCGAAAACCAAGTTTCCTTAAAATAAAAGGAGAATTTTAGGGTATCTCAAACTATTTTGGACCGTTGATTCGTTGTAATCCAACGACCCAGATTTGAATATAGCAACCTATTATCTCCCGGAGGTAATAGGGTAGACGTCTTTCCATTTTACGTGCATGCATACATGCAGCTAACTGACATTTCGGATTAACGTGTCCTTCAATTTTACGTGCTTGCATGCATGCAGCTAACAGGATTAACATGCTAGGCAGTCACGTGCATGCATGCAGAGAGCAATCAACAATGTGATTTCTGTTCCTTAATCAACGCTAAAAAATTATCTCATGTGAATCCGATTGCATGATCTTGCCGGTTTATTCCTTAATCAACGCATGAACATGCCGGGCTATTCCATAATCGGCCCATGAGCGTACCGGGCTGTTCCTTAATCAACACAACCAACTTATCTCAGCTAATTTTGGCCTGCATGGGAGGTACTGGCTACAACCGATTATCACATATTATAATTTATTTAATTATTTTAATCATAATTAATTAAGGGTTTAAATTAATTTAAAGTATTACCTTACAGAGAGATACATGGTACCATAAATGCCCCAAATTAAAAACCCAAAAAACCTTGAAGATCTGTTAAGTTTTTGGTTTATTTTTGCCCACCCCTGTTGCTCCTAGCTTATCACAAACGGAGAGTTTAAACGAGGTGAGGTCGTAGTGATCATACAAGTTCGAAACATATGTGCAAGGGCTAGCTACAAGGTACCACGAGAAAGTATTGATTTGTGTTATTGTGTACCTTGTTGCTGTGCTAGCTCAGGGTGCCTCAAGAACCGAAGAAAATCTATTCGTACGAACAAGTTGGAATCCTTTCACAAGATTGTTGCGAACAAAATGTAATGTCACTGATGCATTTACCCGGCCGCAAAATGTCAGCGGTAGTTTGTAGGATTCTTTTACTGCGTATGCGTAGCACGGGTAGACATAACCGTGAAAGGGAAGGGAAAAACCATGACAAGGGTAAAAGGACGGCCATGAATGCACACAGACGGCCGGAGCCCAATGAGACCAGGAGTGCGTTAGCACCCGGTTTTCAAAAAAAGAAATCAGTATTTCATACTTCATCTTGTAAATTTTAGGCTTTTATATATATATATATATATAAGAGATTAGAAAAAAATCATATTATTCTTCTCGGGTCGATGAGTGTAGGTCTGGTAGTAGTTGAGTAGAATAATCAAGTATGAAGATAGTACGAATATTTTAGAGATAAAAACTATGTTTTACAAATATAAGGTTGCTATATTTGAGATAAATTTTGAACTATAAAACTTATTATATTCTAAGACGGAGGGAGCGAATTGTATTGATCATATACACTACTAAACTTAATCTCATATATCTCAAGTCTAAAAATCAGAAGAAAAAAAAACTAAGTAGAATATGAATAGTTAAATAATATGTATCTCTATTTTTCGCTAGCTCTATTTTGTGCGTAGACGTCAGACATATTTCCGAGGCATTTTCTGTAAAACCTCTGCGCCATTAACTGCAAATTAAGGGTCTGTCAATCACAAAGACCTAGATAGAGTACACAGACGTTAGACATGTTTCGAGGCAATTCTGTAAAACCTCTGCACCATTAACTGCAAATTAAGGGCCTCTGATGACAGTGAGTGGATATATAACGCCTAGTATACAAAGTGTTAGCAAATTTCTTGTCAGTGTACTCACCAGCAGGGAGAAGGGGCCTCTTGTGTGATAGCAGGCAGGGCAATTGCAAATGCAGATGATGATATATATATATATATATATATATATATAGATAGATAGATAGATATGAATTGATGGTCTAACTACAATTAACAGATCATGCATGGTAGCAATCACTAGCTACTGTGATTTGTGAGAGAACCAAGCAGATGACAATATATATGTTTCTGATCGAAGTCTGAACTTTGAAGCTAACAAGCAAGCATACGTACATGGATGCATCCATCGACAGATTTAGTGCCTCTAGTCAGTTAGCGAGCCTGCAGGAGATCGACAATGATCTAATCACATTTCCACTCAAACTATATATATACATACACACACATAAAGTTGTATATACTTGCCAGAGGCGTCGGTCCTGACATTTTAGAGATTCAAGACGAAACTAAAAATGAAGGACTCATTAAACATAAAGAACATGTTAGTATAGCTCTGATCAAGCGCAATCAAAGACATTGATGGTTATTTGATAATCAGTTAGCAGATAAAAGAAGAAGACCTATAAATCAGACAAGAAACTCACCTAACATATGAACTGTTATGCGACAATAGATGATCAGTATGTTATAATTCATCGTCATATTTAGAGAAACCCTACTTTTGGGGTCAGGTGGCTACCCCACTCGCCCCTCTTATACTTGCTGATTAATTGGATAGGCTAGCCTACAAGTTATAAGCACACGAGACTTTTGAGACATTAGCCACTGTGCACACCTAATAATCACTTAAATTCGCCACCACCAACCAACCATGGAAGCTGGAGCTAGCTAGGATCAAAATACATGGCATTTTAGTTTATATTAAAAAGAGAGAGTCTGAATATATGATACACATTTCGGAGGAAAACTATCTAACATTCGCTCTGACGTTGTTTTGCTTCCCCCTCCCTTTTTAAGTAGTTTCCCTCCAAAATTTGAGCGTTTTTTTATTATGAAACACATTAAAAAATCTTATGGTACATTCTCTGTTAACAGTAGAATACATCATAACAGTTGATCTTTAATTTTTGAACGGTTTAGATTAATTTTTATTACTAACCTAATGAGAGATAGTAGAATATACAAAGAGCAAAATTGTTCAAATTTTTTTATGCAAGAGTTAAAGTGGTAATTTTCTACGTGTGAAACCTAACAATGTAATTTTCTTGATACGCCGTCTTTAACATAGTCCTAAAGGTGAAGATGAGATAGTATTATAAGAAAAATCGCTAATAACGGTTATACCTAGATTATAATCAATTAAATGTACTAAATTATCATTTAAAATCGATTACTAAAATTAATTACTAGAAGTATAATAATGCACCATCAGTAAAAAAAAATCTTAGATCAAGATGCGTAGAACGTGACCTAAATCATGAAAATGTATATAACCTCCCGTATCTGCACCAATTATCTATGCACACAGATTTTATGTTGCCGGCATCAACAAATCAATGGGTGAGCATGCACCTGTATATCCCCAAGCTGAATAATGGATAAAAAAAATATCCTAATCATATCTTCTACAAATCCCTAGACGCATGTAAAACAAGGTTGTCTCCATGTTTTAATGTAACCCATGCATCCCGGTTATTAATTAACCCTTGTGTTGATCACATCTTCCGATGATCCAATCAAATTACCAGAAGCATCTACATCAATTCTGCAATCCAGTTTTCAGCGCAAGGGCATTGAGCCCGAAACGAGATTATTTGACGTCGAGCTCCCGTGACACATTAGAGAGAAGTCACAATCCTAATCATTCGGTTGAGATCCGATGGCGCGTAGGCCCCGCCACCGCCCGTTCCAATTGGCGCCGCCGTCCGTCCTACCCATCGCCGCCCTACCTGTAGCCGCCCCGCACAGGCCACCGTGCAGGCCTGCCCGACCTCCGTTCCGTCATTGGCCGCCGCCTCACCCTGCTCTGGCCACTGTGAAGCCCCACCCGACCACCGCCGCCACGAAACCCCCGCCCCAGCTTGTGCGCCATCGGATCTCAGCCAAACGGCTAAGATCACCACTTCTCTCTGACATCGGAGCAGCCCGACGTAAGAGGATCTTGTTTCATTGAGCCCATACATACATAAATGTAATCAGAATTTGCAAAACCGGTCAACCTACCAACAGTTTCTGAATCTGGTATCATAGTAACCGAATGTAATCACAGCAACCCATTCGATTTCTATCGATATAGCTTACTAAACCAATTCAATCGATTAGTCTAGAAATCACGGCTTTTTAAACCCTATTGTCCACCGGCTACCTACAGTACTACCATTGGCCTGCGTATATAATAACTTGCAGGGTGGTACGTACGTTCGATGCATATGATGCCTCAGTGTACATAGATGACAGTTTTGTCTCCGGTGCTCCGTGGAAATTAAATGGATACATCTAAGATTATATTACTATTTAATCTGTGGATTCTGGTAATTAAATAATTAACCCCGTCTTATTTATCGCTAAACTTTAATTTTCACTGTCGTCGAGTAGGTTCAAAGATGTATATATACATCACGTTATCGCGTTAGGGCATATACAAAGGCAATAAATAAGTTCATCCATGTATAGATTTTGTAACGTGGTAGGAAAGAGATCGACTTCTCTTGAAAATATAGACTAAGTCGTACGATTTTGTGAATTGATTATTTTTCTACTAAGGAAGGAAATCAAGTAAAACATTTTCTCACAAGAACCAAACTAATAAAAATTAAAAATACATATAAAAGTCTAAAAAATAGTTATAATGATTGAAATATACTAAAACATCATATAATATAAGTAATATGATTGATACTTTATATTATTTATTTATTTCTGTTCACATAATTTTATATCATATAACACAAGCTATTAAATATATAATACAAACTAACAGAATATAATGATCATTTCAAACTACTATTCTCTCTTACCAAAATTAAAATCTAGTCATTCAGCTAAACAACCGTGGAATCAGAAATCAAAATCAAAATCAAAATCCACAGTCGTATCAAACGACTCCTAAGTCACAATGACACATTTCGATATGTACAGCCAACCATCCTTCGTACGTGGGAACTAATGGAGCTACCTCAGCTTGAAAGATGATAAGAAATAAAGAGAAGCAACTCAATATACAAACTTGCTACGCATGCATCATCTGCAAACAAAACCCAGCCGTTTACGAGATGAGTAAGGATAGCTTACGCTAAAAGAACCAGCAACAAAAGAAAAGGTTAGTTGATAATCGGACTAAGAACATCCTGTTGCTGAAGCTTCAGAAGAACCCACAGGCTGCTTCACGCCACAAGCTCGGGACACTGAACAACATGTACAAGCTGGGAGAGCCTGGAGCTGGGTTAGTCTGACTTCACAATGGCCTGGTCTGTGTCACAGAAGAACACTACGGAAGTAAGGAACTTTGCCCCACCAGATTTTATCTAGTATGATCTCCTAACAAAGCAAGAATCTCTTCGTCACATGTTCCACAGTCGACGGCACACTGCAATGATGTCCTGCCATCGAGGTCGGCGACTTGTGGGTTAGCCCCCCTGCATATTTTTTGCAGAGAAAAGAAAGGTGAGACATGTACATATATTTAACAGAGGATTGTCAAGTTGCCACCAGGAAACTATCCTCCAGATGACCAGGGAGGGTTAGTACTTAGTATTTGGTTTGGTGGAATTTTTTAACCCTGATCATGCTCATATATAGTCAAAGAACAACAGTATCGACTAAGCTGCATCTCAAAAGAAGATTGGAATTGTAAACAATCAGCTTCAAAGTGTATGCAAAATGTGCTATAGCGATTTTATCGAAACAACTCATTGGTCCTAAGCACAGTAACCATTATTTATCATATATTATCAATGCTAGCTTGTCATATGGTGAATTGGCCCAAGAGGGCATGGCGCCAGGCCTAGGAAGAAGCCCATGCGGCAGATTAATGGCAGATTAATAGAGTCCTAGAGTTGTAATTGAGTCGGTTAGCTCAGTTTAGATTACAGATTAGAAATAAGAGGTCAGGTCTATATATATATAGAGTTGTATTCAGATTTATTAGCGAAGAGAAGTAATAAAGTTATTCCAGTTTACTCCTATCTAATTCTCAGTCCCATGATTTCTTCACCGTTGCCCCCGGCACCCTCTCCTGCGCCTTTCTTCTCTCCGCCGTGTCGCAGCCACCACGGCATCCGCGGCTTTGGCCACATGTGCAGCACCAATACAAGCTGTGGCCACTTCCTGGCCGTGACAATTTGGTATTAGAGCAACCTCCTACGCCTATGGATATGACGTCCGGCGGCGATGGAGATGCCCTTGCTGCAATTACTGCTCAATTATCAGTGATGATGCAGAAGATGGAGGCAATAGAATTGAGGCAGCAAACGCAGCAGATCAATATGGATCGCCTGGAGGCAGAAAGGGTTTCGGCCTACACTAGAGATGGCGGCAAGGGAATCCTCAGGCGATAGTTCACAAGATCATGGTTGAGTACCACGTTACCACAAGTGGGATTTTCCGACCTATGATGGGAAGGAAGATCCTCTCACATGGCTCAGTCACTGAGAGCAATTCTTTTATGGCCAACGCACTCTTGAAGAGAAGGTTTGGCTCACAGCGTTTCATTTGACAAGACCAGCTCAGCAATGGTACACTCGTGTCGAACGTGAGTATGGTACTCCCTCGTGGAGGTGTTTTGCCGAGATGGTGGAGTTACGCTTCGGACCCCCGCTCCGACATAATAAGCTCGGCGAATTGGCAGCACTTCGCAAGATCAGATCCGTCGCCGACTACCAAGAGCGCTTCTTTGCACTCCTCAGCCGTGCAGGTAAACTTACTGAGGTCCAGCAGATTGAACTTTTCACGCAGGGATTGCAGGGCACAATGCAGATTGATGTCGAACTTTAGGCGCCTGCTTTATTAGAAACAGCCATGAGCCTTGCCCGTGCTTATGAATTGCGTGCCCAGCTGAAGGAATCATCAAGATTAGATGCCAAACCACAACAGCAGCGAGCGCCTATCGTCCGAAAAGCGACCCCACAACCCTCGTCCAGCACACCACTAGCAGCAGAGGCGATACCTGCGCGTGCAGCCCCCGCTACTAGGACGGGTCAATTTCAGCGTCACACCTTGTCTTCGGAGGAGATGCAAGCACGTCGAGAGGTAGGGTTATGCTACAACTGTGATGAAAAATTCAGCCCAACTCACAGATGCAAGCAGCTATTCTAGTTATGTGCTCCGTCCGCTGGCGATGATGAACTAGATGATCCAGATGGTTCAGATACCATGGACAACCCTAAGATTTCTCTCTACGCAATTGCCAGAGTACAACCGCGTGATTTCAAGATGATGCAATTGGCGGTATGTATCAATAGGGCTGACTTTGTCGCTCTTATAGACACGGGCTCTACGCATAATTTTCTTTCAAAGACGGCTGCTGCTACCGCGAGACTCCATCTCCGTCCTTGTTTTGGCACTCGAGTCTGCATGGCCAACAGCGACAGCGTCACATGCAGCGGGATCGCCAATAATGTCGAAGTGGCTATCGGTGGCGACATCTTTCCTATCGATTGCTTCGTCATGCCACTAGACACCTACAATGTGGTCTTGGGAGTGCAACGGCTACGCACTCTGGGACAAATCTTGTGGGACTTCACCAACAAGCACATCTCCTTCCATCGCAACGGTGAATCGATCATCTGGAGCAGCATTGACGCAACAGCCCAGAAGGAACCGCGTGCACACGCCTACACCGGATTTTCATATTTTCAGCTCGAGGACGAGCTGATTCTCAAGGAAGGGAGAGATGTCATGTGGTGAATTGGCTCAAGAGGGCCTTGAGGCCAGGCCTAGGAAGAAGCCCATGCGGCAGATTAATGGCAAATTAATAGAGTCCTAGCAGATTAATGGCAGATTAATAGAGTCCTAGAGTTGTAATTGAGTCAGTCAGCTATTCGGTTTAGATTTAATCAGTTTAGATTACAGATTAGAAATAAGAGGTCAGGTCTATATATATATATGGTTGTATTCAGATCTATTAGCGAAGAGAAGTAATAAAATTATTCCAATTTCCCCCTATCTAATTCCTAGTCCCGTGCTTTCTTCACCCTTGCCCCTGGCACCCTCTCCTGTGCCTTTCTTCTCTCCGCCGTGTGGCAGCCGCCACGGCGTCCGCGGCTTTGGCCGCGTGTGAAGCATCAATACAAGCTGCGGCCACTTCCTGGCCGTGACATAGCTGCTATTCCCCCTCTTCCATTTTATCTGACATATATCTCTCTTCATGATCACCAATATATGACCTTATATTACCACCTCTATATTTAATCTATATAACTTAGGCTTTTAGGTGCGCTTCCACATCTATAGTTAATTTGGTGTTCTAGTTCTTGCATACTAGACCTTGTTCACTTCACCCCTCATCGAGAAGCCTGGTGTGGTTTTTTTCCACCCATGTTGACAAAACAAACATATAGAGCAAGATAACACTTAAGTTGTAAGTATTTAAATACCTGGAGAGGAGAAGCTTAGCATGCATATGTCTTCCTTTCAAAATACAGTGATGAAGGGGTGTCTGACCTCTTGAATCAATCGCATTTATATTAGCGCCATACTGCAAAAGTAACTCAACCATCCCAACATCTGCAACATGACATGCAAGATGAAGCAAGGAGAAACCTTCGCATTTGTCCTCCACATCATCTACACGTGAACTTGTGCTGGCAGGAGAAAGGGGCTCTCTAGGAGAAACTTTGCCATGTGAATTGCAATCGAAAAATACAGGGCTTCCATCAGATGTCGAGGCAGATTGCTCTTGCAGAAGTGATTTTCCAGTTGTCAAACACGAACTACAAAACATTTCTCCATAAACTAAATTTACATTGGCATGATATCGCACGACGAGACTGTATACCATTCGCTTGTCATTTGCAGTTACATTATCCCACATCTGCTGAGCTAGGTGAATCTCATCCATGCTATGCCTTCGTACAAAGTCTTTCTCAGCATACTGCAGTTACGCCAAAAAAAACTCGGAATACTTATGAAATTGAAAGAGCATCTAAGCTGTTAGGGCAACAATAAATTACAAACCTATTTACACCATACCTTCCTATGCAATGGGAATGACAGAGAGTGCGATAAAAATGTAAAGAAAACATAAGTCAAGGTTGCATGTACTGTTAAAAAGACACTTTTGAAATATATCACGAGGTGACGAATTAAGAAGGGATTGTGAATCTTCTAGCTGATAGGTAATAATTATGGATGACAGCCATGTTTAGACAAGAAAGAACTGTCTTGACTCCTGACTAGTAAATTGCTAGGGGAAGGGGGAGAAAGGGCCGGCGGCAGAGGAGGGGAAGGGGGAGAACGGCGGCCGGCCGGCCATGGCCAGGCGGCGGCGCGGCTACAGGAGAGGGAGGGAGGAGAGAGAGAGGGAGAGAGGGAGAAACCTAACCCTAACCCTAGCTTGATACCATGCTAAGATTCATTGAGAGAGAGTAACCCTAAGGAGGGCAGCATATATATACACACACTCCAACATAAATTATCATGAATCATGTGTATCCAATCTTCCTTTGAAGATCCTTAAAGACCTGATTTCTTGACATTTGTTTGCTGATCAGACAGTGATAAGACTCAATTGCAGAAAGGTAGCAAGTACCTTGGCATGGATAAACTTCTCTTTGGCAGAGAAAGGATCTGAGTGTTTAGGCTTGCTGACAGTGACGTATAGTCCCACATCCAATCCATGAGCACTGCAAAATAATGTAGTACGATTAATTTACAGGAAAGCAATTAGCAAGACATTAAAATTTACATACAGGAATTTAAACAGTTGTAATATTACCGCAAGTTGTCACCAGATTCACCATTTATTGATGAAGGCAACATCTCTTCCCAAATTTTATTGATAAATTTGTTGCCTAATGATCGAAAGAGATTGATTACAGATGGTTCCCAGACTCTGACATCGAGTGTCAGAGATCTTACCTGCCAATATAATGTGTATTTAAATGGTATACAATAGTTAATGATATTACAATAACATCTCAAAGTGTGCAACAAATTTGACTGTGATATATCCAATGAAATATACAGGCACTGATAGAGTCTAGATGGTGGTATGCATATACAGATGGATGGCAACCATAAGAAAAAATTTCTATCATCTGCAAGAACCAATGTAGCATGAGATGATTTTCATCATAATTCCCACAAAGAGTCAGGAGAATGTACAGATAAAATTTTCCTGATTACCTTTGATATATGAACTCCAAGATTTCTGTGTACTCCAGAGCATTCTATGCACAGAAGAGCACCAAGGTTTAATGATGCCCAATCAGGTTCCAAAGCACCACAATCAGCACAAATACTATTGCCATTAACTTTCCTAAGCAAATCGATTGTTTTTTCAGGCTTCATACTGGTCCTGTGATGTTGTGTGCTTCTGACATCATGTTGCCCGTTTCCGGTGTTCCTTTCCACTGTTAAATCGTCATTTATGGAAGGTTCCAGTTCCAGTGAACTAGTAAAGGAGCTACTCTCACTGGCACTGCAATCATGGCCACTGCTTTTAGGGCTTAACAGAAGACACTGCAACAAAAGTACAGAACTTCACAGCTCGGTAAACAAAATTCATGGCACATACATAAATAATAAAACCAGGGCCATCAAATGCTGACCTGTTCTAGGGATTGTGAGCTAAGCAAAGAAGCAATGACACCAGTAATCTTTTCAATCCAATCCATCTGATCTATTGCACTCTCTGCCTGTTTAAATACCAGATAGTGTAACATAAATAGGAAATATTGAATTAGATTCAACATGAAGAAAATAGTCTTCAATCTTGTATTTGTACCTGGAGTGTGTAGATCTTTGTGGGTGAAATGATTCTAAAGCAGAACCTCAAATCAGATTGTTCTGCATCCACTTTAATGGTTGATGTCAGCAAATTTACAGTATGCCGCGCCACGGATTTCTCATCATGTATAATGCCATGATAATGAGATGAGAATAATCTGCTCAGCAACCCAGAACCATGTTCAGGGGTGTTGCCAATGCTTCTTTGTATGGAACAACCACCCTACAAGACCAAAAGTGAAACATTGAAGAAAGGTAGAACCGTAGGAACTCAAGTTAGTTCTTACATCTATGGACAGAATCTTGCAGTTGTATGAGTATTTCACTGGGAAATGTGCAAGGGGGACATACAGGTGTCCTATTAATTTGCTTGCGATAGTAGTACAACATTCCTCGACTATCAAGGACAAAGAACCTTCTTTTCCAATCACCTCTCAAATTTGAAGATCTTTTTGAGAGGTAACCTTGACGAATGGTCTGGACCTGAATATAGTATGTCACAATATAAACTTTGTTTCTGGAATAATTGTACCAATATGTATGCATGAAGCTTCAATTTCTAGTGAACCAGGAAGTGATACCTTGCCTTTTGAGGTTGACTGCATCACTGCCTCAATCATTTTATGCGAACTTCTACCAATTGTTTGTATCCCATCACCATTATGGGCATCACCCAAACCATTTCCAGAAGACCGAATTTCCCGATCTATCTGCTTTTTGTATTCATGCATCTTCTCTACAAGAGAGGCTTGTTCCTTGTTTGCCCTTTCTCTTGATTGCTGTGCATAGGCAAGAACCTGCAGGAGTACCCAACAACAGCTAAGTACAAAATTACTTGCCCACTTCATCACATTCTGTACAAGGAAAAGTAAGCAAGCTGTGCTGCATCTTGATGAAGTATGGTAATATTAAATTGCCAGTCATCATTTCGAATGATATAACAAAAAGAAGTGGACAAAAAGAAAGACACCAAATTTGTGTTTCAAGAACAACCAAAACAGGGGAAAGCATTGTTGTATATAAAAAATACAACTTACATAATGCAAGGACTGAACCAAGTAAATTCCCCCTTCAAGGAAAAATGAAATTCCTAACTAAGGACCGAACCAACTTAGATCCAATAATTTGATCATCTGAATGTGTACTCTCTCTCTAAAAAAGAAATATCAGACTGGACAAGCTACTTAAAAGGTGCATGGAGCACTAAAGAACTGGAATTTCCAGGATGATAAAATGTCAAAATTTCTTGATATATTGATCAACTACAAAATAAGTCCAATCTCAATCAGGTGAATCAAAGGCAGAAATCTTGGATGGTAATGTTTACGTGTCAGGATTTGTAACTACAGAAGCATATTATTTATATAATAAAATACTAGGAAACTAAAAAGTGAATGTGGTTTATGAATACCTGATTAATATATGGTTCCATCTGATGCAATAGTTCATATCCCTGAATGAATAGCAATAGATAAGACTAATTTCATTCTTTGCATCAAATAGTAGCAGAAAGAGGAAAGATATGCAATGTGGTACTTGTTTAAAATATCGAAGATGAGAATCCATCGTTGCACTAACAGCCTCCAGAAATTCAAATCTCTTCTTTGCCTCAATATGGGAAAGTGCAGTGACCTGAAAATTAGTGCAGGTATGGCAAATGATGGCATGATAAATAAAAAGGCACACAATAAGAGAATTCAAGAACAAAGTTAGACTAATTATTTCACATACCAGGTTGAAACGAGCTTGCTCAAATGAAGATCTAGCGCTGTGAAGTTCCTGGTTACGGCCATGTGTAAGTCAGTTTAGGGGATGCCTTGCCTTCTATCTATAAAGGGTTGGCTAAGAAAGGGAAAGGGTTTTACATCTTCAATGGCAGTTGTTATGTCAGCTCGTGTACCTTTCTTCAGTGATAGGTACTTATCACGAACCTGCAATCAAACCAGCCACCATCTGGCAAGTCAATAACATACTCTCTTCCAAAACATTAAATAAGCAGCACATACTGTATGGCAGAAGATTCAAGGACCAACATGTTGAATCGGAAGCAAAATTAGCTAACTGTCATGTGGGGATTGCACTACAGGCGCCGGCCCAAGGGAGTCCTGGCACCAACTGAAGCCCAGGCCCAGGCGCCTGAAGTCCAGGCACAAGCAGAAAGAGTCCAGACGCCGTAAGATTTGTTATTTCAATTTAGATATAATCTGTTAGCTATTCAGTTAAGTATTAGAGATAAGAAGTTAGGCCTATATATAGAGAGTTGTATTCGGATCAATCAAACATCAAGTAATAAAGTTATTCCCATTTCCTCCCTTTCAATCTAGTCCCAGTCCCGTTCTTTCTCTGCCTCTCCCCCGGCGCCCTGTCTCCTGCGCCCTTCTTCTATCGCCGTGTCAGAGCCGCCACGACAACCACGGCTTTGGCCACGAGTGCAAAACAACTACAATCTGCGGCCGCTCCCAGGCCGTGACATAAGAGAAGGAAAGCTTTCTCAACCAGAACCAATCACTTCAGTATTTCAAATGCTAAACAGGTAAAAATAGAAAATCAAGCCGATACTGTTGATTAATTGAACTTTGACATAACACACAAAAACAAAACTGAAAAAAAACTTCATCTGTTTGATTGCAAAAGAGAATTGCATTGCGAACACAGAGAAATCAAAATTTACAAAAATAAAGTGTGTTCACCATTAGCCTTAGGTAAAAAAAACTTTTTGTACTATTTTATTGTCATTAGCTTTTTGGCAATAAAATTTGAATAAGCTACCTGGTCATACAAGAGGCTAGCCTTGTCGAAACGCTTCCGTGCGTCCTGAGTAAATGTATGGAGCAGGAAGGTATCTCACATAATTATTCTCACGGTGTATTTTCAAGATTCTGTGTTCACAGAAAATAATACTGGTACCTTAACATCGTGCAAATCAACATCCACAAAATTCAGCACTCTGCCATTTAGCATGTGCTCGACCTGCCATAAAACTGAATCAGAAATAATACCACCTGAATTACTAAAGGTCTGTTCTAACATGAAACAAGTAAAATCTCAGTTTTGGTGACAGAAACATCAAACATGGTACTGATATGGCCTTCCAAACAAAGGACTCTATTATTGCGAGTCAGGATGATGCTTGAGAAACCAAGTTATAACATCAAGTGCATCCATTACAAGTAAAAGAAGCGTGAAAGAATGCTTGCCCTACTCTTCCAATAGCCAGATAAATGACATGGGCACATGGCATTCCATTTCCATTAACTCCATCTGGTAGTTGCTGCTGGCTCATCAATACCAGACATGAAGGCAGATGACAACAAGGTAGAAAATATAGGCCAAGTGTTCCTCAATTACAATGAGTCAATGACTAAAGTGAAGGTCAGGACGCAGGATCAAAAAACAAAAAATGTTCATCTAAAAAATCTTAAAGATGTAAGTTTGTTCTGTCCATCAATCAAATTGTCTCAAGTATTGCAGAAAAGGCAAAAGGTTTGCATTTCAGCAATACTCCATCAAAGAAGCAAATTTCAAGAGTACAACTCCAAGCCAATTTGATAAACAGTGCATGAAGAATGACATAAGAATTTGGTTGAAATCCTGAAACAACACATATAATACAATATGGTAGGAAATGCACTACCTGGGAGCGGAGGACTTCCTTGTATGTTCCTATTTCTCTCAAGGCAATTGTAAATTTGGTCATAACAGGTCCTGGAACAGAGATGTATTCAGTATGCTTAGTAAAGGAAATGATCATACTAAACACAACTCGATTCCTGTGAAATGAAAACTGTAATTAAGGGATGAGAAGTAAGGAAATTAACATAGATGGGTAAATTCTTTACTCAACTGTTGTTGGATGTAATCTATATAACATAGTTAGAGAATACCCTTTTTCTTTGTAAAATTGCATGTTCAAACTTCAAATCATAAAATTACGAGTAGTACCATAGATAAAATTAAGGAATCAAAGAATGGTTTGAGGTGATAAAACAGTTGGGCATACCCCCCAAAAAATGACGACCAAAAAAATAAGGGAAACAAAGAATTATTTTGTTTATTCATGCATACAAACAAAACATCCAGACTAAGCAAACAGGAAGTACACAACGAAGAATGTCTTCCATACTCGTATGAAAAATTTAAACAAAACAAATGCCACTCAAAACATCAGATAAATTATATGCAGGAAAATAACATGGCTCACCACCGAAAGCAACACTTATAGGGTCATTGTGGCCTCCCCCAAATGTTTCAAGTGAGCTTGCAAATGCAATATCTCCATCATAAGCTTCTCCTAGTCCTTCCCTAAAAAAAAGGGTAGATGTGTAAATTACTGTGTCTGGATAACAGCAAATAGCCAGCAGAGTAAGGGTGGATATGAGTTTAAATATCAGTGTGTAATGCGATGAATCACAGTTCAAACATATTTTGTTTCGGGTATTGGGAAGAAATACAAATAGATGAGCTGCAAATGATCACTTACGTATACTTGCGGCAACCTTTATGAAACTTCAAACATCTCTCCCTCAGAATGTCAGCACTTTCTTCCAGTGATTGTATCTGCTTTTCAGAAGGCCAAAGAATGCATACAGTTGTTCATGAATCAAATAAATCCAACATGAAAAATAAAATTTGACATAAGTAGGTTGTGCTGCAAATATCTGCTGAATTGGATTATAGTCAAACCATTACATCTCTTTGGAGAAGAAATCTTTCGTTTTATAATCAACAATAAATTTAGAAGTGCTGTGGATGCTCCTCAATCCAAGTACAGAATGAGAAAATGTTGATTGTTCAATTGGCTTCGAAACAACAGTTCAGTTATAGGAGCAGTATGTGGCTAGCTAGCAAAATTTTCAGGCAGCCATAGATTGCAGAGAGGAAAATAAACACATAATAAAACAAGTGAGATATATACAGACCTGCGAAACTTGAAATCAACAACGAGAACACACTCGCCACAGTTGCAAAAAAAAGTTTATAATCAAACTCCTTCAGATCATAAAAAGATAAAATTTGCGTCAAAATGAACAACAAATTCCAAACACTGAGCATAAATCAGGAGCAGAGTGCTTTCGATAAAAAAAATCAAAAGCAAAGCATTTCCCCCGGCCATCCGCCATAATGCCATCAACACAACCCAAAACGCTCTCCGAAGAGCATGCACACATCAAACCAGACCACCGGAACCAAATCGAGAAGCCATTGGAAGTACTGAAGCAAACGGTTGCAGACTTGAGAGGTAACCCGCCACCCCACGCACCACCGCATTCCCACCAGAGCCAACCACGAACACCCCAACCAGAACTCCATAGGATCCGAGATCCCAGCGGGCTCACCTGCGTGCGGAACATGGGCGAGTCATCGAGCTTGCCGAAAAGCATGGCTGCCGCTGCGTCTGCGCGCCACCACCACCACCACGGCCACGGCAGCGCCACACCCCCTCCACCCCCCGCCTCCTCACCGAAACCTCCAATGCCACCACCACGGAGGCACGAACCCTACCCTCGACGGCTCCTTCTCGTCGTCGTCGCCGTGGGCCGCCCCCAGCCTGACTTCCTCCGGCCGCCGCCTCAGGGGAGCCGCGTCGCGCGGTAGGGAGGTGGTGGAGCGTCCGCGCCGCGAGACCCTGAGAGCGGTGGCTGGCCTCCTCGCCGGAATTGGCGAAGTGACGGCGATTCGCGCGGGGCGAGGGGATTTGGTCGGGTGGCTCGGCGAGAAGAGGGGGAAGAGGAAACGGGCGGCGGAATGGAAAATAAAGGTGCGATTTTTCTCTCTCTACTTTTTTTATTTTCCTCGCAGTATTTTTTTTCTTGACTTTTTGTTTCTAATACTCGTCCGTCTCGAAATAACCTTACTTATTTCATAAATCAAAATATTTTAAGTGTGGTTAAATTTATAAAAAGAGTATTAACATATGGGACAAGTAAAATGTGAAAACATATTCTATAATAAATCTAATATCGAAATTCCTCTTATTATTTTATATAAATTTGATCAAACTTAATATCGAAATTCCTATTATTATTTTTTATAAATTTTGTCATACTTAAATATTTTTATTTAAAATAAAACCAAAATAAAACTTATTTTAAGATGGGCGTAGCTAGGGCTAGAAAATTGGTTCGGGCTCACGAGCCAGCTCGAGACTCGGCTCAGCTCAGTGTGGCTCGACTTGACTCGTAGGTGAAACGAGCCGAGCCTGAGCCTGTGTTTTAGGCTCGGTTCCGAACCAAGCTTAACCGAGCCAGCTCGCGAGATGCTCATTTGGCTCGTGAGCCTGATTCATTTTAAAATTTAAATATATAAGATATTTTGTTTGAGTGTGATATCTAGTATTTAGTGTATATCATGATTTTTATTAACTGTTGATATTTTATTCTTAAATATAGTATATATCAATACATATTTTTTAAATTTAGATGTTTTAATTTATATTTTGCATGTAATATATATTAAAATTGGTAGATTCGTGAGACAACTCGAGTTGACTTGAGCCACACAACGAGCCGAGCCTGGATTTTTAACTCGGTTCACAAACGAGCCGAACTGAGCTAAGCTCATTTTTTACCGAGCCGAGCCTCGTTTTCAGTCCTAGTCATAGCATATGATTTTAGAAAAAAATAGTTTGTTATTTAACTCGTGAGTCCTCTCTCATGTGTGGCGCAAACAACTCCTCCGTTAGTCATCCTCGTTGTTGGCTTTCGCTAGAGCCCACCGTCCCAACTGGGTCCACTTATGTCTATCACCCCTACCTACACCTACCACCTTCTACTTGCATCTGTTGTTCTGACCACTTTCTAGTGTCTCCATCATCTTTGCTGTCGGTAAACGGTACTCACTGCCCCCGGTTGTTTGTGGGGATCAGATTAAAGATTTTTTCTATAGCCTCTTGCTCGCTGGGTTTGCGTGGACTAGATCTAGGTTAGGATTTTAACCCATAAAACATACATGTCAGCTTCAAGTGAAAGTGAATCTAAGTCCAATATTAACTAATCCACGTCATATCTGACCCGTTACCTCGTCTGTTCTAAACACTGAAGCCATCTCGTTTGTCTACCGTGGCGCATGCAGGTGAAGCTAGCAGAGGATATGAGGGCGTGACAGGCTCTGTTGCGTGGGCTCGACCACCTGGGCGACCTGGGCGGCGGCGCACTGGTTTGCAAACGGGCCAGGGGATGACGAGAGCGTACAGGGGCAAAATAGTCAATGCACAGTGGGAGAAATAAAAAAAATTCTAATATCTGTTAACCTGGAAAAAGGTAAAAGTAACGAAGCCACCAATTTTAGGGCATTTTCACAAATACAATGCTTCAAATTTGAGGTAAATATACAATTCTCTCAACAATATTTTGAGAGAAAAGAGGTGGGCAGTTTGAAATAATCCTGTTAAATCAATTTAGAACACCAAAACACTGCCCATTTATGTAACAACGAGAAGATATCGCATGATTATCTCCAGGTGATAGTAGCAACCACTCACTATATCTCGCCTGAAGCATGCACCTCCAGCTTTTAGCTAGCTAATCAACCATGAGATCATACACTGTCACTGACGCAAGTGCTTGCTGCGATCTCCACTAAACAAAAAGGAAAACCAAACAAAAACAGAGAAGATTGGCAGAGAGAAGGCGATTGATGCAGACACTACTCAAGTCTAATCCCAGTCTCTCACTAGAGATACACATTAGATTCGATTAGCAGTGGCCAGCAAGCCACTAATGCGACAGTGATTATGACAGCTGCACTCCATCGACCGTATCCATTCCCATGCTGATGACAGAGCCACTCTTGTTTTCTTCTCGTTAATCTTTTGCAAAAAACGGCATTCAGATTCTTAACTTAATTCCATTTCTGAGTATATTTTAGTTTAGCTCTTGGACTGAAATATTTTTATACCGGTCGATACCGATGTGCCAATCTTCTCATTTTCTGACCTATTTATACAATATTCTTATTTTTTTTTAAATACCAATATAAATTTATCTTATATAATATTATTATTTTCAGATAAGAAGATATAATTAAATATAATATAAATAGATAAGTTCATATCTCGATTTTAACCGGTATTGTAGCAGGATTGATCCAAAATGGTTAGAATTGACCAGTATAATAGTGAAATTGCCAGCATTGCAACTAAAATGGTACAGTAAAGTGAACATGTTAGCCGGAATGGAACTGACAACTTTCTGAAGAAAAATTCTTTTGCTGTTTCAGAAGGCGCGTGTGTAAGCCCGGAAATGCCTGCCCTTGAGTTTCGGCTTTTATGCGGTGGGCCCCACCGCCGGCCCGTTCAAAGATTCTATGATGGTTCGTTTCGTTCCCGCCAAAAGTCTCTCTCCCACATGAAGAAAATCTGCCAGTCAGATGCTGCTGCTGCTGCTTAGCTTCTTGCTGGTGCTAGCACTAAGACCACTAATGCCGGCACTAATCATTCATGCATGCATCTGCCACTGTCTTTGTTTTGTCCCTGTACATGACTAGCTGCTCATCAGCAGATGATTCCAAAACTAATCGATCCAAGAACAGATGCATCTATGTACACATGATTGGCCACTTGTATTTTAAGCTGGATAGATGACACAGGAAGTTGGCAGGTCGGTAGCCAGGGGAAAAGAAACAACAGTGCCAAACGACTGGAACTCCAGGCACTGTAAGTAGGCTACATCCTCACTTACAAGCATGCGAGCATAGCCTACATCCTCATTTGTAAGTAGGCTATACTGAACTACCTAGGCCCTGTTTCGGGAGGAAATCACGTCGCTGTAGCTATTTTATTTTTGGAATCCATAGCTCCACAAACGATCTAGATTTTTGAATTAGATTATAAAACATAGGGTCTGTTTGTGACTACTCTACTCCACCAAAATCTGCTCCACTTCACGGAATTCACTTATGATCAGATCTAGAGTAGAGTTGCTGCTCCACTATGGAGCAGCTGTATCTGTATTCCAGATTCAGGAATTGTGGAATTTGATAGAAATATACTATTTTACTCCTGAATTGTTGTATGCTTTATTTATTGATATACCTTAATGTAATTATACCGCAATAAACCAATTAACCAAACCGTCTATTCAAAAGGTTAGACAAACTATAGATCATTTTGTTTTCAAAACATGACAGAGGAAGTAAACAAAGAGGAAAGTGTCACAGAAAATGTGAACTGGATGTATCAAATCACTAATACGATATTTCTCCCCAAAAAACAATTAACAGGGTGTAAAATAATTCTTTCTCATACTATGAATCAACAAGTGCATTAGCGTGCATAACGTCACAAATGCAAAACAAAGAGATACATACACGGATTTCAAATTCGATACAACTGTAAACTGACGTTTATCATGAGATTTGCACTGCTGATGTTCAAGGAGCAATGTATATAAGATTTACAGCTCAACTCTTTTGCAGCAGCAAGACCGTAACGGTTGACAGTATCCAGGCTTCAACTGAAACTGATCAGTAATTCAGTACTGTTCAGACCGAATTTACATATATGGACTACTCAAGAGACGAACATACATTGCCACATCAACAACTCATATATACATCTGCTAGCTAGTAACCTCAGTGCATTCACTACAAGTCTACAGCAGTACAGTTTGCAATGCGGTGTGTTTCATCTCAACTTCCCATCTGCACACATCGGACCAGTGCTTTCATATGATATTTTCAGATCAAAGTACCTGATCTGAAAACCGAAAATTTCAGATCTCTCAACATCTTCCCAGTCAGACTCAATGCATCAGGATTTTCATTAAACTCTAATCATACATCCAAGCTACAGAATCCTCATCATATAACCAAATGACAAACTGAGAATTGCAACTTGTATAAAGCAATGTTCAAGCTGTCAATTCGTGAGCACAATTTGCACTGAACCAGCCATTCGACGGGAGAAGTCGCACCTGTTCATCTTTCTTCTTAGAAGCTTGGGGTTGTTTCCTCGCCGTAGAACCCTCACCGCGGGTGCCCAGGCCCATCGCCGCCGCCGCTACCTCAATTTATCTAAATTCTTACCAACCGCTTCTCAGAATATCAGACCGCTACCTCCTCATTTGTAAGTAGGCTATACGCCTATACTGAGCTACCTAGGCCCTGTTTCGGGAGGAAATCAATGTAGCTATTTTTAGAATCATAGCTCCACAAACGATCCAAATTTTTGAATTAGATTATAAAACTTAATACATATAGAATCTAGAAATAAAATAGTATCCCTAAACTGAAAAACATCAATTCATAAACTGAAAAACATCAATTTCTGTAGATTCTTGCCAACTGATTCTCTATAATTTTACCAACCGCTTCTTCTTAGAATATCATACCGCTACCTCCAGCTTCCAGAGGGGGTCAAGCATCAGGGCTTGTCAAGCTTTTGCCCCCAAGGACCAAGGTCGCCATGAAATGCAACCCTCTTTACCACCGTTTCCCTCCATCCCTTTACTTTGTGTCGCTTCATGTCGGTGATCGCCGCGTGCCTGTGTGCAGTTGCAGGTGAGAGCCGTGGCTCCCCGTGCATGCACGCCGGTGCTGCCTCTTCTCGTTTTCCAGATGGATTTCAACGAAACAACAGAAAAGACACCGGGCACAATGCCGACGAGCATTCTCATGCATTTATACAAGCAGAAATCTCGCAAATCCCAAGATATTCCTCGAGTACGAGCTGATATTATTGACAAAGCCAGAAAGTTTGGAAATTTGTCGAGCAAGATGGGACATGCCTGCGAGATTATTCACATCATCACTGTGTGAAATTTGACAACTTGGCTGCAGCATACAGGCACAAGAGTCAAGGATAAGGACCAGCTCACCACAGTAACCTGAAGAATGACTCAACAAGCTCCAGGCAAAATGGAATTGGTTGATATGACAAAGCATGCAATGCCAATTTATGATGCAGGAGAGCAAATTGTTCAGCGAAGAGAACAAGATTGGTACGGGAATCAACAGAAACTTCTCAACAGTTAACACCAAAATGTTAAATCGTTGTAGCAGAGTAGGACTTGCAGCAAGGAAAAACTACTAGCAACTTGAGATGTTGGGTAGTGGCTAGCAAAGCATGTCTGATCGCCACCCATGAGCGCATGTCCCTTCTTGTAAGGCCGCCTTTGGCAGCATCCATGAGCATCATAACTACAGAGTTTTAGACAGTGCTTTCTCAAACTAGCCATGAGAAAAACCAGGAATGTTTCACCGGGCAAAAATCACTTTGGGTAGAGAATATCGTAGTGACCAGGCCGGTAGAGCAAAGTAATGTAAGGTTTCTCAGCAGCAGCACCCTCGGATGAATTGGCCTCAGGGATGAAATCGTGGTGGTTCACGCTTAGACTTCCAGCATCACAAGAGCTTCGGTCTAGGTACATCACACGGATTGGCACGCCCAATGCATCTGATAGGGCAATTATGTGCACATGGTCACTTTCCTCACCCATCGGCTCCACAGAAGCCTTGCAGAACTGCAAATTGAATTCAAATCAGGATCAGTGACTCCAACTGCATATTTGTTGGGAAAACGGAGCACACCACAGATTGGATTGACACTGTGCAACTTGAACAAATTTTCAAACCAGAGCATGCATTATTTGGTACCCATGAAAGACAGGTGCCTAAGTTGTTTCTTGTTCTGCTATGGTTACACGGAATAAAAGTTATCCATGGAAAATTATTTGATTGCTTACAGAGTAGCTAATCTATCAGCTACTAACATAATATTTAGACATAAACTTTTACTGGTTATGTCATTCTCTAGTGTGGTGTACCAAAAAACATCAATCAACATGCATATACTCTTCCATTCCAGAATATACATCCAATCCCACCATGTGCAGAAGGCACAAATCCAAGGAATAGTTAATGATTTTTGGACCACAAAAACCCCTACTAAATTACACACCACAATAACTCAAACTTGTTTTGCAGCATTTGAAGCAGGACCGAAGAGAAAATATTATAATAACCTACTTCCCTCAATTGTTGTGAATGATTAATTCCCAAGAAGATGAACTTCTATGGTGAAACAGAGGAGGAAATACTAACAAGGGAGAGAAAAATAGAACCATCCCCCATCTAAATACTTAATGAAAATGCAGACGGCAGGTCTAATGTCTGTACACTGTGAATTACACATAAATTATAATGAAGAGTTTCTTGCAGTCCTTGGAGAAGCACCAAGGACCTTTGTGGTACCTCCCAGTACCTAGGGGGTGTGGTACCTTGCGTACCTACCCAAGGACCGTAAAAACCCTCATAAATGAAAGTAAGGAACTAACCTGAACCACAGTTGAATTTGTCAAGCCAGAGATGAATGGTTCAAAGAACTCAGCCCTCCTTTGAATTTCACCAGAGGTTACAAACCTAAAGAACATGACAACTAAACAAAACACAGTTAGGTAGTAATGAGAGAAAAGTTGAGAAAGGCATACTACACATATCTGGTTGTACAAACCATAATCAGAAACCATCTGATCCCTGGTTCTTTCTATAAGTTCTTCAGGCCTAATGATACAGAAAAACAAAATAGATTCACTACAGAATGAAAACATTGATGATGGGTATGCCATAGTAACAGTTACAAAAAAATCCCTTTGTTGTCAATACATGATTATTTGTTCACATGCATTAAAAAGACAAATAAAACTCTATGATATTTACCCTATGGAAGTTTCCTGTCCCTGCAGAACACTTTCCAGCTGATCAATGAATATCTGAAAACAATCAGGGTGGGAACATAAGGAAGCAGGTTAAGATAGCGCTGGGAGTATTACAAGGAGATTACATTTTTTTTAAACAATATATATGTTACTACTCGTAGTCGTAGACCAGTTAGCACCAAGAAAGGTTCAAGCTGTTCTGGAAAGTGCATCTCAACTGCTCACATTTCAACTGTGTACATCAGCACCAACTACAGATCTCCCAACACCACTAGAATATACTGTGAAAGCCATCCATGTGGGTTCTGGAAAGCTACAAACATACTCTACCAAATTTTGTGTAACTAGCTTATAACTGATATCAGAAGGGTGGCTGGTGGGTGATACTGACTAGGAGCAAGTGAACAACTATATAATACCCCTATAAAAGCAGCAGTTCCATCCATTTTGTCAAAGCATTGACAAGAAACATGCTATACAATCTCCCAGACCAATCATTTTCATGGTTATTAAAAATTGTGCAATGGTTAAGACTTAAGAGTGTTAATAGTATTTACTTTGGTCCATGACAGACAAATTTACAAGCCTCTGATTATCACTAGCTTATATAAAAAAATAAATCAGAAGAATCTAGAAAGGAACTGCAAACAAGCATACATTAAAAAATCGGACAGACCAACATACTATTTAGAGGAAATATGTCTAGCGTAAGATGCAAAAGAGCAACTGAACAAGATAACTCAGTAGAGGCACGCAAAAAACTATTACATAGACTTACAGAGAAGAAATCCTCAAAAGTAAACTCAATATATCCAAGATCTTGAAGTGTCTTCTTGCATTGCTCAATTTTTTTTAGAATGCGCTCAACCTCAGCTTTGTCTTGTGTCTCTAGGATATGTTCCTAGCAGCAAACCATACAATCATCAGCTTATGAATAGTCAAGCTTCATGCAGAAACAAAACAACAATAATACCAAGTAAGAAAACATAAAGCTTCGGTAAAAGCAGTTTCCATCTCCTCGTGTCCGTCTTAAAGCATCATATTGTTCACCAAGCAACTGCAGATCAAGCAAGAAACTATAAGAACAAACTGAAACACCATATATTGATATAGTATATCAACCAAAATACAATATTACATATTATAATTGCCAAATCCATATGGACCTTTATTTTCTCCTGTAAAATGGGGCTGCCAGACTGAAATTCAGCTGCTAAAGTGGAGAGAGGTTCCTGCAAGATTCCAAAGGTATCAGTCATGCACACAAATTCATAGACACAACAATAATTGGTGTGGAAGGCAAAACGAAAGCAGGAGAAGAAAGTCATAGTATAGCCTAAAATACCTGTACAATCACAGTGATAATCATAGCAATGATTACTGTGTTCCATTCCAAAAAGGTGAAGCAATTTAACAAAACGCAAAATGAATTTGAGATATCAGAATCAGATATCTAAGAACTTGACCTAAATCAAAGCTTAGTCTCAATATCAGTTTCCATTACATATGGAACTGTGTGGGTGTAGCTCTCCAGCTTCTCATATGGACTATATTTGCAGTTTTGTACTTTTCGAGGAAATTTTAGTGTGAACCTTAACCCAAACTTCTTGAGCTGATGACAGCAAACAAATTAGCACTCCAGTTTCTGTGCTGAGTTGCCTAGCTTCTCATAGGCTATTCCACAATCCACATCCACAGTTTTGGCCTATCATATCCATTCTCCCAGGCATGACAATTAGGTAAGGAGAACATCCAGCACCTGTTAACCCCTTTTATCCTAGAACAGAGCACGGTATGGGGCAAACTTATTTTGCCTATCATCTCTATTATTCTATGCATAAAGATTAAGCAAGGATCACATCCAGCATCTGATAATGGATAAACCATTAAACCCTACTTGTCCTAGAACAAAACAAGAAAGGTATATGTTCTCTGTTTATCCAAATTGTGATTCCCCATGGTTCCATATGCACATCGGTGGAGACAAGCCTAGGGCAATTAGGGCTTAAGCCCTAGGCTTGTCTCCTTAATCTCTCTTAAAATTCTACTAAAAATTATAGAAATTTTGATGATGCAATATAAATTGTATTGTTGAGCTCTAGGCTTGGTTAAATTGCGGCTTCGCCCCTGCATATGCACCTCAGACATCAAGACCAACGGAGCTAAACAACAATATAATCATTATCACTACCAACAGTAGCATCTCACTACTAAAGGATCGATTAATTTCCACAAAGGCCAACAGACACACCTGATATGAACTTGTTCAACCTATTATCTCTCTTATTCTAGATGCGGAGACTAAAACAGAAGCATGTGCATCACCTGATAACCCCTCTTATCCTTTAACAAAACACAACAAGGGGAAAATGCTACGTAATATCCAAAATCTAAGAAGTTCTGCTTGCATAGACACCTCAAACGTCAATCACAAAAGAATGAAAATACCTTCGATAGCATCCAACTAGACTAACAGGATTGATCTATTGCCACACCCAAAAGCCGCTGGCCACAACTAGCGACAGCGGCATAGCAACACTGGGCGCGCCAATACTCTGAGCGATTCAGAGTTTCAGACCCATTCTGCCACATGAACAAATCTATCGACTGCAGATGATTCAGAGCGCGAGAGAGATGCGGATATCCCACCTTGTCACCGACGTACGGCAGCTTGGGCCCCTCGGGCGCGCAGAGGTCGAGGTCGGCGTCGCCGCAGCACGAGCGGTAGTAGTCTCCGCCCATCGAGAGCTCGACCGACACGGAGTCCGAGCACCCGCCGCCGCTGGGGTTAGGGTTCGACTCGTCCCCTCCGTCGACGGGTGGTGCGGGGGCCGCGGGGGCGTCGCCCATGACCGCCTCCTCCGGGACCGGCGCCGCGGCGTCCACCCCGGTGCCGGATCCTGCCTCGCCGCCGTCCGCCGCCTTGCGCTTGCGGGCGCTCGCGTCGGCCGCCTCCCGCGCCAGCTTCGCGTGTGGGGTGGGTGGCTCCTCCGGAGTTCGAGACGAAGGCTTCGATTCGGTGGAGCTTTTCGCCTCCCCTCGGCGGTGTGGGTTCTTCCGAGATCTCGGCGCAGGGGTAAATGCCTTTTCGCAGATAAGTCCTTCATAAAAACATTTTTTACGTTTAGATCCTAAGAGTGGACATCTGACACTGTAACTGACACGTGGGCCCGAAAGCTCCGGGCCCACATGTCATGACATGAAAGTGAACCGCAGCGAGTAACGCGTTTTCTATTGGCTAGCCCCTACCATATTATTATTTCCTCACGGCTCACGCACAGCTCGATCTGGATAAGTGTCTATGACATAGTGGGCCCACATAACTCAGGGCCCACACCCTGACGACCAGTACGGTCTCCCCTCGCGGTAACTGTAACTGCAAGCAGTTTCTCACGGCAAAGCGGCTCCGGCGGCGTACAGGCGGCGAGCGATCTCTCCTAGCGGC